>JAGKQA010000014.1:0-410191 GCA_022609195.1 Plenodomus libanotidis | reverse complement strand
CCAAAGAAAAATTTAAGGCCTAGAGTTATAGCTTATATACGAAAGTCCGCTCGTTTAGAATTTTCTTTACGCTTTAATCTTATCGAAGATTCGGATTTCCAAGTTATCGACTTTAGTGTTGATATAAAAGAGTTTACTATATATTACATCTATAACGAACGCCAACAAGGCTTCGAAATGGGTACTTATACAGTATAAAGGCTTTTATATAATCATCCAATTAGTAATATAGCTTTACTGTTGGGTGATTTTAACTTGCATTATCTCCTTTGGAATAGTGCTGTGGCAAATCCTAGTCGCGTAGCTGATTCCTTTGCTACGTAGCTACAAAATAGCCTATTTAGTTCTCTAGTTAACTTAGAAACTATTAATCTAAAAGGAGGAACCTTTTTGAATTCACAGGAAGATTTAGTCATAGATTTAGCTTTCGAAAAAGGTTTCCAGAAGGTCTACTGGACTGAATGGGACTATATCGAAGCAATAGGATCAGATCATTAGGCAATCAGCTTTAAAGGGGCCTTCCAAGAAGGCAATCCCTCTTCAGCTACCCTACTGCCACCGTTTGATATAAAACAAGCAGAATGGGAGGTATTTAATTTATATCGTACTAAAAGAGCTAAGTCTCTATTAGAGGAAATCGATAACTTTATCTCTTTCGAAGATTTAGAGAATTCGGCTACTCTTTTAGCAGAAACAGTACGGCAAGCCTTACTAACTGCAATACCCGTATTAAATATAATAGACCGCTCGAAGCCTTAGTGGAATGAAGACCTATATAATAAACGTAAGCTAATGCACTCTAAGCTACGATTATATAAAAGGTCTAGGGCCGAAATAGACCTAGCGGATTTTAAATCTAATAGGAATCAATACTTTAAGGCTATAAACGAAGCAAAGAAATCCCACTAGGAGGCCTTTCTTCACAATACGCCTGACGTCTATAAGGCCTATCGATATATATGAAATAAAAGGGGCGATTAGTTAAAAGTCCCTAATATTAAATATAAACGCGAAGGAGTAGAAATAGTAGCCAAATCTGCATAAGATAAAGTTACTGCTTTTATTTCTACGTTATTCGATAATTCCGAAAAAGCTTCTCTTCCTTTTAATTAGTATTTAACTAATTTGGATCCAGGCCAATTATATTGGCCGTGGCCAGATTTATCGATTTAAGAGCTGGAAAAGATTTTTTAAGACTAATAAGAATACCTCTCCTGGAAAGGATAGGCTTTCGTAGCCTATTTTGAGCAGGGCTTTTAAAGTAATTCCTCAAATATTTTTCCGTCTTTATTCAGCCTTATTTGATAAGGGTTATTACCCTACAATCTGGAAAACCTCTATTGGCATTCTACTATGAAAGCCTGGAAAAGACGATTATAGCAATCCAAGGTTATATAGAGTTATTGCCTTAATTAGCTGTATGGGAAAAGTCTTAGACAAGCTTTTTGCTACTAGATTTACCTATTTAGCGACGTTGGGCATAAACGGACCTACAGGAAAGCCTTTGCTATACCCTTTATAGCTAGGAGGGCAACGGCAAAGATCGGCTATCGACGGAGCCCTATTGCTTAAAAGTTATATCGAAACTGAAAAAGCTAAAGGAAAGGTAGTCTCCTCGATTTTCCATGATTTACAGGGTTGCTTTAATAGGATTACACTAGTAGTTCTGCTAAAAATACTCTTAGATCTAGGATTTTCACTACCTATACGTCGATTTATGGCTAGTTTTTTAACTGGCCGCAAAATCCGGCTATATTTTAACGGGTTACTATTAGATTCAACTGATATTACTGGGGCCCCTTAAGGGTCTCCTTTAAGCCCTATTTTAAGTCAGATATTCTTACGAGATCTGATTTCTAGGGTCCTGCTACCTATAGGTATTAGTCTGCCTATGCAATTATCGTATATCGATAATTATAGTATTTCCGTGGCTTCGAAGTCGGTGGCACAAAATTCCACGATTTTAAAGGCTATATCGGAAGATCTATTTATATAGGCCCGGGAAAAAGGTTTACCCTTTAATGGTACTAAGTCTGAACTAATCCATTTCACTACATCTATTTCGGCCACTAGTCCCGAAGCAGAGATAGTACTTCCTGGTGGAATTCTATTAAAACCTAAATCCGTAGTACGATACTTAGGTCTATGGTTCGATATAAAGCTTACTTTTAAAGCATACATCGAAAAACGCTTAAATTTAGCTATTAGTATATTGCAAGGCCTGTAAAGGTTACGTAATACAAAAAGGGGGATATCTTTTAAGGGCGCTAGGACCTTATATCTTACCTGTATAAATTTAATAGCTGGATACGGCGTATTGGTTTAGTGGAAGGGATTAGGTTTCAACCTAGGCTTTTTAGCCGAATTCCGGCGGATTCAAAATATAGCAAATAGGGTTATTCTTGGTGCCTTCAAAGGTTCGCCAACTAAAGCCCTAGAGCTAGAATCAGCAATTCCACCACTAGAGATTCGTTTTCAGTTTTCCTTATACCGCTACGGTTTAAGATTCATTAAGTTCTTGCCAAATCACCCGATAAAAAGGGAATTAGGTAAAACTGGAGGCATCTTTACTAGGCCGTTTAGGGATTCTGATTTGGGGTATTACTTATCGAACGTTACTAAATCGCCCACAACAATCCATTAAATTGCAAGGGGATTAAAAGACCTTGGCTGCAAATCTGATACTATTATCGAAAAAGCAGTTATAAGGTCTCCTTAGGCAGATAAGATACTTATACGGATTTCGATTACATCTATTCATAAAAATACTGCTAAAAAGTCCTATTTGGCTTTAATAAATAGTATGGATCTTAAATCCATAACTGTTTACTATATAGACGGATCTCAAGGGCATCCATAAGGAAAATAGCTGCTTAAAGCGGCTAGCGCGATGGTTCGAGCAGAAAAATCTCGAATTATTTCAGCGAATTCCTGGAATTTGGGGGAAAATAAAGAAGTTGCTAATACTAAGGCTTTTGCTATTTGCGAGGCCTTAAAAGCAGCAATAACTCGAAGACCCCCTATAGGAGAGATTTATATCTTTTCTAATAGCTAAGCAGCGATTACTCAAATACAGAACAGTTCTACATCTAAAGCGCTAAGGGCTATTGGGTATTCAAAAACCCTGATTCAACGAGGGTATTTACTATATTTATAGTGGTGCCCGAGTCACTGCCGAATTCCTAGCAATGAATTCGCCGACTTATTAGCTAAAAGGGCCTTAAATAAGGCTACTAGCGAAAGGACGGTTTCTTTTTCTTTCCTTAAGCGTAAAGCCAAAGAAGTCACGCTAAAGATGTGGAGGAGCCAATGGGAAATAAGGCATAAGGCGAACTACGCCGGACTTGGTCGATTATATCGACAAATTAGTCAAGATTCGCTACGATTCCAATTTAAACCTTTTATTGATATAAAAGACTTTTGGTCTATATATATTCAGCTGAAGACTGGGATCGGCCCTTTTGCGAACTATCTAAATATGATTGGTAAATCTGTTACCCCCTTTTGCAGGTGTAGCAAATCAGAAACCAGCGTTCATATAATCAGATTTTGCTCCTTATATAAGGAGCAACGGAAAGACTTAGTAAAGTCTACGAAAACCTTGGATCTTTGTGTTTTATTTTGTACGAAATCAGGTATTAAGAGTCTTTTAAGATTTATCGATGAATGTGGAATTAAGCATAAAGGCTTACGTCTTTAGACACTCGTTTTGTTATTTGTTTTTGTTTATTTACCTGCTTATTTGTTTTGCTCTTTTAGATCGGAATTTTTCCTAAAACTGATTTTGGATAAGGATTATAGGAGGTGATTGGCTGAAAGATTCGGCTACGGGTCGCTTAAATCCCTGTATTTATTAGTTCTGTAGCTAGATAGCTGCCTCTTCATAGCCGAAAGGCTGCATAAGAGTAATGAAACAAAAAAAATAAAAAATAAAAATAGATGTAGAATAGTGGAGAAGCTGGTCAAGAGTGCCGGCGGCAATCTTTGTACCCGTAGGCGATTGACGCGACGAGCGGGGTACCTGTTCAAGTGTTCCTTTGGTGCCTCATTAATCGCGGCACAGTTTGTGGGTACACCTAGACGGCTGAGCGAATCCAGGCCACTTATTAGAACCAAGCGAATACAATGTTGAAGAAGTCCATGGGTGAAACGAAGTTGGAACCCCAACATCATGTAATTTTCAGCAGCCATTGAAGACTAGACCGCTCAGAACAAACCGAAAATAACCCCAAGCAGGAATTATACGCCCGGGAGGAACCTCTGTCTTGCTTTGGTAGAGACGGCTGCATTGGGGCGAAACCCGGTTGCTTACCTACAGATGTGTCCCACTCTAATCCATAATTGTCTCCTTGTGGACGAAATACTTTGCACGGCCCCCAGATTCACCTCGATGAGGAAGATTGTGAGTCACTTTGGCGATCTCCGTCGATCTAACTGGTATATGAGGTCTTTACTGGCGCTTTCGAAAGTGAATAGAAGTCACTAGGTACATGCAACAACAAACATTGCAACAGGAGTCGACCACAAAATAACTATCAGATCAGCAAGCAGGTCAGATCATTGATCTGGTGGCATTACAGGTCTTTGCACTTCTGATACCAGTGCCTGATACGGGAATTTTTGGGAGCTGGTTAGAGGGTAAACCTCGAATATCCATTGATGATGAACTCATAAGAACGCGTCTCCGACCTGTTGTTGAATAGATTTCCTTTTGTACGACCACCTTCAATTCGAATCTTTGCATTGTCTTCTTCTCTGCCTTTCCTTTCTGGTGCTCGAGCCTGTCGTGCAGCTCAACCTGCTTCTCCTTCAACGTTGAACTCCTGTCTTTCGCCTTTCAGCACGTTACACTTGCGGACAATCATCTCGGATTTTCCAGTACTATCATGCAATGCGGTTCTCCGGCATCATCTCTGTCGCGTCATTCTTGGCCAGCGCTATTAATGCCTTTCCTACCATAAACGCTGGCGATGGGCTTGCCCAGCACCAAGACAGCAATAGAGTGGCAGGTGCCACCTCAATTCTACGTGCGTAAGATGTGATATAAAGCTGATTTTTTTTTTTCCAATTTTGCTTTTCACATCTCAAATATCCGTTCTACTTCGCTTATCCAGCACTTCGTCCGTTAACATTGCTGATATTTCTTTCTTTAGCAGCGGTGGCCGGGCGCGCCGAGTCCAAGAGGATATGCAAGACCGTCAAGAAACGCGCCACTGATGAGCTAAGCGGTGTTCTATTCTCCCGTACTGTCTCCGGAACTGATTCTGAGTATAATTCCGATGGCGAGCTTACCGTCGAAGTCTTCGACGGCGTGACAACCCTCTTCATGAAGGGTGTAGCAACTGAGCCCACGACCGATGCCATCGCTATAGCTGGCGTCAATGGCTGTACCGCCGTATTCTTTCATAACACTGCGCAAACAAGCTACAAGGGCCCCCACTGCACGCGCGGCAGTGAGGCCAAGGTTGCCCTCAAGGCGGCCAAACAGGCTCAGAAGGCTGGCAATATAGCCCTCGTGGTCATTAGGGGACCGGACGACAATTCAGTGGCTCGAGTCCAGGAGGCTATTGCGAAAGTGTTTAAAACTACCAAGTATGATGATGATGTCTACCCTTATGGTGAGAGCTCTACCCCAGACAACAACTGCTGGGAATTTGCGTATAAGCCGGGCTCTAAGAGCCTTGAAGAGAGCTGGCAGAAGTAGTACTTGGTTTGGGGGTCCAGCTGCAAAATCAGGTAGCTGTACAATATTGCAAGAAAACATAAAATCAGCTCGGTACGAGTTCTGTTAGGACCACGGATTTGCAAACCAGACTACGTTTGTACGACAACCATCTCTCGGTCAGATGCCTCTAGTACAATGAACATTGGTCTAGTTACCTCTGAATAACCAGGTTGTGATAATCACCTTTGAGATACTACCTTTCGATCCTAAGGAAATACAGGAGCTGGATACCACGGAGTCGCGTGCAAAGGAGTTTCATATACAGGAGGGACGTGCGAAACCGTAAATGAGCGATGAGGGCTATATGCACAAAAGAGTTGTGAATGTAAGACATATAAAGAATATACTTAGAATGCAGGAGCAAAATTGAGTATATTGTAGCAAGCGTGTGGATTTGAATATCAGGACGTGCAGTGTTTGCGCGGGTTGGCGCCTAGGGTTCCTACTAATCAATATTTAGCTCTTGGACTGTATGTGGCCCAACTGTCTCTGCTTTGCTCACTTTTTGGCGTCCATTCACCCTCCGTAACTTCATTACTCGAAGTGACCTGCAGCTCAATTACCTTTCCTTCACCGTACTTATGTCTGCCCCCCAGACTCGCCTTACGTATGTGAAAGCTCTTTGAGCCCTTTCGCACCTTCGAACGTGGAGCCGAGTCTGTGTAACCGGTAAACCCCGATTCGATGTCTGAGCCACCGACTGTGCATTGTCGCTCTTGTCCCTGCAAGGCAAAGCGCATCTGAGAGCTCGCTTGGGTCTCGCTGGGATTTGGGAAGATCCTGTTGACATATTTCTTCCACAGAGGTCGGCACACAGGGATGCTGATACAGACAATGGTTACAGTCAGCTCAGCTGCATGCCAGATCAGTAAGGCCGCTCTGTCCCCTGTATATTTTTTATGATTAGCAAATCACATTCGAACGCGTCAGCGCGTTGAGCATGCCACGTACTCATATATTCTCCTTCAGCCATCGATGGCAACATGACCGCTCTCATCACTCCGCAGGCACCAGCACTTTAAGAAGCGAGGATTAGTCCGCGCCTCGACTAGGGTGATATGTAGTCAAACTTACAGTATTCCCAAGCTAAGGCTATATAGAATTATCATCTTTTCATGTTTCCGCACTAAGTTCGCCGAATTAGTGAATAGTTCCCCACAAGTCATGGACTGTGCAATGCTTACTTTGAATGTTTCTCAACACCCACCACGGCAGTGCCGCGTAGAGGAAGTCGCAGAAGAAACTGAGAACAGAGGCGAAGAGGGTCAGATATACGGCATAATCACCGCATACTCCGTTGGGATTCAGTCGGTCCCATAGATACGAGACAGGCCGGCATTCGGTCCAGAAGGCCATCAGGCCCGACACAACGAAGAGTCCAAGTAGACAAGGCGGTACGATGATGGCTAATCGAGTCTTCCGGCCACAAACACCGAAAAGTCGGAATAGGGTGAAGGCTAGCGAGCTTTTGGAAACCCATACCGCCAGGCCGATAACAGTTTGGCCGGCGCCTGTCAGAATGATAACCAAAGAGCGATCCCAAGGGTCAGACACTTTGTCGCGAATCAAGCCAAACCCATAGAATGCGGAAACTGTAATGAGTGTGCAGTAGGCGACTAGCATAACCTGTAGAAAGCATCATAATTAATTCCCGGAGTGCACCTTGCGACTTCAGGAGTGTCGTGATGGCTGTGGTCAATGTCGCCAGGAATGATACTCACAAAAGCAGTGTTCAAAAGGTGATCATCGATTCCAATGGCGTCGACGACTCTGAATCGCGTATACAGTCTGAGACAGACAAAAATCAGAGCAATGAATGCCAAAGCCCACAGAGCGGCCAACGTTTGGGGTGCGTTGCCTTGCGGCGACGAGAAAGGCGGCATCTGGAGATCTTTCTGTTGGCCACCTAGGCTACCAAGTGACGAAAGGCATAAGATTAGGGAATGCAGAGCACCACACTTCAGATTCAACATTGCTCGTCAGGGTCATTCGTCAGTTAAGAAGTGAACATAGATCTACTAGCCGCATTCTATCTCTCATGAAACTTGATTTTGTGGCGTGCAAGCGAGCTAGTGCAACATGGGATATACGCCAAGGCTAAAAACCACAGCTTTAGTGGGGTTCATGCAGGCCTCGAAGTCAGGTCCAGCGTTTCCGAGACTTGGCCCAGCATTCGCTTTGCAGCAGGACGGTTGTCCTTTTCCACTTCTGACCGGAAGGGCAGGAGCCAAGGATAGGTACTTAGCTTTAGGTCTGATCAGTTGACGTCGGAGATAATAAGGCCCTTGCGAGTTGTACGATTCTCGAACTAGTTCAACCCGTACGGGGACAATTTTGCCGCCCGTGCATGCTTTTGTACTATACAAATGCTTCAACCCTCGTCTTCACTAAAACTTTAATTTGTACAATTATAAATATATTTCCCATCATAATTCTGAGGAGACAGATCGCTCTAAAATGATCGATCCGACCCACGACGAACTTCTCTGGATTTGAAGTGCTTTGTTTTGGCCTAATGTACTTATGTTTGTCAAATTGACCCTAGCATGCGGACAACCAGCTACTGACCATCACACGCACAAACTCAATGCGGAATTTATTTCAGCCCTGTCAGCCTTCTATTAGCCTTGCCAACCAGCTTTTGTGACTAGGCGGAAGATTGGTGAGCAACCGGAATGTCTAGTACTTTATGACGGGAGCCTGACAGGAAAGATAGGTTGTGACCCCAGCAAGAAGCTCGGGCGGCAAAACGTGTCCCGCACGGGTTAAGTGCCGGGATGAATGTACGATACAAGGCGTCAAGCTAGTGAAACACGTTGATTAAAGGCACAATTGTCTCATTTCGTTTTCCGGGCAGGTTATTGGTAGCCCATAGTGTTCCGCTGCACGCTTTTAATGCTGTCTAATTGTCATAAACGGCGTTGCAAGCTTATACATAGTCTAGCTGAGGATGCAGTGTTGGCTGCAAGTAAGTATACGCTTTTGTATCATGTTTTGCTGCCGCGCTACCTTTTCTACCATAGCAACGACGGACAGGCCGATCTGTCGCAAGGGTGAGCCAGTACGTAATGCAAGTGTCTATCATTAGATATGTCCCTGCGTTTCAGCTGTCCGACTTCGACTCAATAATAAGCTCCAACGTTCCCTGATCCCCGATAGCGATTAGCGGAAGTTGCCGCTCATACACTGCCTGTATTTGCTCATCTGGCTGAATCGAATCTGGCCCAAAAGCAATGGTGACGCCAGGCAACGATTGTCTGCAACACTACTTCTTGAGTTCATCCATTTTAAGCTTGGGTCCTTCGACGTCTTCCAAAGCACACAAATAGTGCTGCAAAAACTCCCTTCGTGCTCCCTACGATTCTCCACGGTAAGACACCCAGTTATGGAGGCACGATGCGTTGAACAGAGCCTGGATGTGCAGCAAATCTGGCGCTCGCCAGTGAACGAGAGGAGTGTTGGAAAGTTGGTCGTCGCCGTGTAGGATGTACTTGAAAAAACTCGTCCTCGTCTTGCCAGAGCGTCTTGATTCCGGCCAACATGCGCGGACCATTGTTGAACTTGTGGCTTGAGCCTACCTTGTTCCATACAAAACGGTTCTGAGTGAAGGTTAACACCACTGCCTCTATCAGCTGCAGAATGACAGCTGGTGAAAAAATGCCCTTGCCGACTCTTGGTCTTGTTAGTCGTGCTGCCCTTGGTAACAGTTGCGAAATTCCCGGTGAAATAACATACGACATGCTAGACTTCGGGCGTCGATGGCAGTGATGCACGATTAACAGGCAGAGACTCGTTTAGGAATCACTTGCACCAAAGGTCTGCCACGGACCATTGGTGCTCCACTTGGAGGGGCTATGGAAGCCGAGGCCTCAATCTTATTATGTGCAGTTGGTGAGTTGGTTGCAGTTGGCTCCATTTGCTCCACCATAAAAATGAACTAATTTGATGCCAGCTGATAAGTGTGAACTTATCTCATCTCAACATCGAAAGAATCCTCCCGGAAGGACACGGCGAAGCCAGACTTTTTACCACTAGGCAACATGCAGCCTCAAACAACGGCTATCCTCTGTGCCCTCTGTGCAGAATTCTCTCAGGCACTGGCGCAAACAGGTGACAAAGAGCATGGTGGTCAGGCTACGTTCAGGCTCCCCGAAGGTGGACGTATTGAGAAAACAGAATGGCTCGACAGCATGACAAGATGGGACAGGGTCTTTAAACACTACACCAGCCTCGCCGAGCTCGTCACCAGCTGCCAGATATGCCACTTGTGCCGACTCCTCCACGCGGAATTTGTCACACTAGCCGGCACAGAGGCACAAGTGCCCGACTACTGCAGCGGTTGGCTGGGTTTGTACATCAACGGCAGTGCCGCGTACACGGAGATCAGTGGTGGCTTAACAGCGCCTCAGGAGGTGTTCCGCGCAGGCTTCAGCGAGAGTCTGGACAAGATGCCTCCGCGCAAGGCACCGGACAACATTCCGGCGCTCACATTCAGGCTCTGCTACCGCGGAGGAACTTGCCAGCTGCGCGACACATTTATCCGTGGTGGGACCCCGCGGAAAATTCCGGCAGATGGCACATCGCCTGCGGTTTTTGAGATGGCCCGCGGATGGCTATCAGAGTGTGTCGAGAAGCACCAGAAGTGTCGGGAGCGTGCGAAGAGCAGCGAGCCTGAGAGTCCGCGGACGGAGATTCCTCCTCTGCCAACTCGGGTCCTTGATGTTAGTCCAGACCTCGGAGACCTAGTGAAACTCTACGAAGCTCAAGGCGAGAGGGAAGAATATGTTGCTCTGAGCCATTGCTGGGGTGGCGATGTTCCCAATAAGACAACACGGAGCACCTTTGACGCGATGCAGCGTGGTATCCCAATTTCCCGGCTTCCACAGAATTTCCAGGACGCGGTCCACATCACCCGGAAACTCAACATCCGCTATCTCTGGATCGACGCGCTTTGCATCATCCAGGACGAAGCAGCAGAGTGGGCGCACGAAGCGGGTCTGATGGATGAAGTCTACGCCTGGTCCACAGTGACCATCACAGGCTTGGACTCGCCCGCCTCTACCGCCGGTATCCTGCGGCCGAAGCGCCTCGCCTCGGTGGACATACCAAACACACAGTTCGCCATCCAAGCTTGCGCCGATCAAATGTTCGTGACCCTTGGCAAGTGCAACCTCAGCAAGCGCGCGTGGTGTTTGCAGGAGCGGTTTCTCGCGCCGCGTCTGCTGCATTTCGGCAGAGATCAGATTTTCTGGGAATGCCGCGAAGCTCTAGCCGCCGAGGACGATAAGCCCTGGGAGTTTGTGGGCACGGAGCAGATTGTGCGTGACTTGATTGCCTGTCATAAGGCACTGGGCGAGATCCCGCCGCCGCCGCCGAAGATCAGCATGTTGTGGTGTCTGTTGATCGAGGAATATAGCCTGCGCAACCTCACTTTCGGCAAGGACAAACTGCCGGCTATGTTGGGGACTTCGCAGATGTTTGCGACGAAATTCCCAGGTCTGGGCCGGTACGTTGCCGGATTGTGGAGCGGTGATTTTGTCAGGGAGCTGTGTTGGGGCCCAAAGCTGTTGAAGGTGAACCAGGACCGGCAGAGACCAGGCTACATGAGCAATGACGCTTGCGCGGTCTTCTCGCGGCCGAAGCAGAGGATAGCGCCGTCGTGGAGCTGGGCTTCTGTGGACGGAGCTCTATACTTTCCTTGCTCACGGTCATTTGTGACCCCTTGGGACAGTGAGATTGAAGTGCTGGCTATTCGAATGTCTCAAAAGGGGAGCGAAGGCACACTCATACTTTGCGGAAAAGTAGTTGCAAGTCAGTACGAGGAAACAGAGCAGAGCGGGACGGGCTTGCTCTTTACGCGGAGGGCTGAGAACTCAGAGGAGCGAGCATGCATCGCGACCTGTGTGCTGGACTTCGATCGTAGTATTCCACGATCGTGCTATGCATTACTGGTTGCCACAATTGGCAGGGATGGAGTGCTGAAGGGCGCGACGTTTGCAAGCTATCTAGTCCTGGAAAGAGTCATTGGCAGCAGCCTTTTCAGGAGAATTGGTGTCTCGACGTGCTTTTCGCCAGCCCACTTTGCGAAGGAAAAGACAGACTTGATCGAGAGTTATGAGACCCAGGAGCTGTCAATAGAATAAATAGCCCCTCAGATTGTGATTTGACATACATCGGGCTTTTCACCCACCGCTTCGGAGGTGGTCAGAAGGCCGTCACAAAGTAACTAGCGGTTAGGGATCAGGATGCAACGGCCGTAGATGACGAGGAGTGCCCGATATGGGGGTGCCAGAGCAATCCATAATTTTAACCACGCTTAATCGATGACAGCTCATCAACGGCGGCAGAATAATTTTAGCTGAAATAAAATGGCTGTCGCCTTCCACACATACTCGCTGCCTTTGATATCAATCTCAGTGAAGTAGGGTCAAATGTTGTTGCTCCTTCTCGAAGCCATGCATACTTCAGGAGGCTACTCAGTTAAATTCCCTTCAGCCGACAGACCTGGCTACTACTTGGGCCGCATTGGCATCAAGTAGCCGGAGTTAATGTCGCCCACGGGTGGCCGTAATAAATCAACACACCTACTCCGACTTCTTCGGATATTTAGCCGGAATATTAGCTGCAGCTTTGCTGCAGGAACCACGGTAGAGATGGTGGCGTTGTGCGCCATATCTGCAGTGTGAACACCAGCTGCCAACTTGAGAGTAGACTCAATCGTATGAGGATTAGAACAGTAGTATGGTAGCGAATGTAGGGCATGTCATTTTCCGAGGTGATAGTCCGCTTAGCTCTTTTTGGTCTGGACGTCTGCCACAGTCGGCAACACATATCATGACCTGAAATAATTGGCGTTTCTCATCTTTTACACTACGATAAGACGAAAACCTTGTGCAACTCTCATGGCCATTGGCACAACATCATTGTTTCGCGGACGATCACTCATCGCCATATGATTTCTGTCCCGCGGACGACCACGGTGATGTGGACAGCATGGAGGCAACCATACAACCTCGACACGGACATTCGGCGGCTGGAGTTGGCGATGTGGACTGCAGCATCAACATAGGTCAGACTAGTCCTCAAATTTTCCATTCCCAAGTCATGCTGACAAAGTTCATAGGCGGAACTGGTCTGACGATCATCTGGGTCATGGTGGCTTTTGCCATCTCGATCATTGTCACTCGCTTTTACACACAAGCACGGATCACAAAGCAGTTCGGCCTGAGCGACTATTTGATGCTTTGCTCGATAGCAGTCATAGCCGCCTTCGCCTCCTTGATCTCGGTCCAGTACCACTTTGGCTGGGGACGGCATCAAAGCTGCCTTGGACTCCAAGAACTCGAAACACAAATCAAATTCAATGTGACTGGCCAATCTTTCGGTATCATGGGCTCCACGTTTGGGCGACTGTCATTCATTGTGTTTCTGCTGAACTTGTTTGGGTCCAGAAAGTGGGCGTGGTGGACTTTGTGGACCTTGTTCGTTTTGCAAGTGGTCACTAATGTCGGCACTGTTGTGGCAATCTACGCCCAGTGCAAAGATCCACGGGCCTTGTATGACTTCACAATGCCGCAGAATCTATGTTGGCCAGCATATGTACAGACTGTGAGTCTGCTTTGATGAGACCGCGAGTCCTTGGATCTGGGGAATGCTGACATTTACCGCACAGTATCTGGGCTGGGCACATACGTCATTCAATGGGCTTTGCGACGTCCTACTCGCTATGCTGCCGGCAATGATGCTCAGAAAGCTGAAGCTAGCCAAAAGGTTGAAAGTGGGACTGGCTATTCTGCTGGGAATGTCTGCTGTGTAAGTCCGGCCCTATGTCTTTTGATTGTTGCCAAAACTCTTACGCGGCAGACAGCGCACTCGTGGGTCTGGTCATGAAATGTGTGTACCTAAGTGCTCTCTCCTACGAGGGCGATTACAGCTATAACACGGTCGCCATGTTCACATGGATCATCGTCGAGGGCACGCTTGTTGCAGTGGCAGCTTCGGTACCTCTGCTGCGACCTCTGTTCAAGCATATGAGTAAACAGCGGACGCGAGCCATGGGCTCGTACAATCTACCACGCTACGCCTCGCGTTCCGGAAAAACCGACTCATCCAGCTTCAGCAAAATAGGCAACAGGGTCCGCGATTCTGTCAAGAGTAGCGCCAACTTGGGCAGTCCCCGGACGTTGTATCCCATTGACAGCGACAGTGACGAGGGTATTTTGATCATGCAGCCACAGGGGCTTCCAAAAGCACCGGATGCTGCCAGACTACGCAATGGCAGAACAGTCGTTCGGCAAGACGTCACAGTAAGAAGTCAGGCGAGAGACGTGCAGTCCGCAGACTGGAATGCGGCAGCACAAGGAACCCGGCCTGCTAAAAGGTAGAGTACGGAGAGAGAGAGACGACCAGGTATCGGAGGCTTGGGGGCACCTCCATGGGTTCGAAGCAAAAGGCATGTTGGCCTCGGTGGGTCGCGTCGAGGACGTGGATTAACCAGCATAGTTGGAAATGTTAATTTTGATAACCATTGTCGCTCTTCGTGTGGGTTCATCACAGAAACCAATCACAGAAACCAGGAGTATTGCGCAAGGAAAGCTCATGAGTTTAGCGGCTGCATAAGGACTCAAGTATGCTCGAGCTCCTCGAAGTCCACCCGTTGGCCATCTCCGTACCACAGTCTGCCCTTTCTGACCTCTATCCCACCCCCGGCACCAACCATCCACTTGAGTTCAAACAAAGTACCTGTCTGTTGTTCCCTCGGCCAGTACTCGTCCTTGAGCCATTGGTTGATCGAGTCGATCTTCCGAATCCAGACCTGCAAGCTCTCCCTGCTCTGTAGGTCCGAAACAGTGGCGAACCTGGCGAAGGTGATGTGGCTCGAGGTATTGTAATATTTCGAAGCAACCTCCACGTCTTTCTCCGCACAAATACTGGCGAGGTCGCGACGGAGGTGCAAATAAGTGTATTGATCATCCTCGACTGGTAAGAACGTCAGAGCTACCGCGGTATCGTCCAGGCTCAACATCGGTCTGTTGAGTCCGGCCGGGTGCTCAGAACCAAAAGCAGTCAATTTGGCGGCGTGGGGCTTGATTTTCTCCACATATGTCTCGAGTTCCGGTGGTGATTTGGAGTGGGCCAGCTCGATCACAGTCATATGAAGCCATTCTGGCGGCGAGAGCCAGAGATCTGTCGAAGTCAGAGGCGTTGAAAACTCAGAGGCGAGGACTGATAACATACTTGGAGCAACCATGCGCAATTCATGTTGGATCTGCAAAATCAGTGTTTTGACATTCGTCGGTGGCCATGCAAATAAGCAGAGGTTGTTGCGGGGGTCCAGATATGTGGGGTCGATGAGGCGAGCCGTGAGTATCTCATCGATTGAGACTCCTGAGTAGTCTGGTCGGAGCATCCTCCTCTCGAACTTCTGGTTCCTGTCCCGTCGGTGCTGTTCGGCGATCCTGGCTATTTCGCCAGGGTCTCCATGAGCCTCGGCAATGACCTTGTCAATGGCCTTGCTGAGGTCCATGTTGCAGGTGAGTAGCACTGATGACTGGTAGTTTTCGTTCAGAGCGTTGGGAAGACTGGGCCATGTGGAGGTCTGCAAACTGTGTCTTTTTGCGGCAGCAAGCCTGCAGCGCAATGAGTGGCGCAGCCAACCGCTCTCGTCGGGCGGAGTAGAGGGCGTTCCAAAGACACCGACTAAGTTATCTGTTAACTGTAAAAGACATGATGATGACCCTATAGGGCGAATAGCGCCGGATGCCTCAAATTATAATGAGGTTACATTCTCGTACGCCACTGAAATTTATGCCGGCACCCCGTACCGGATTACAGCACACAACCGAGTCTCTTGTACTTGCACAATCCGCAAGTAGGCACCACTGGCAATGCTTCCATCTTTTATTTGACTGGAGATCTTTCGGGCGGATTCGAATTTCCTCGTTCATCCCACTGCTTGAGGTCCCTGCAGCCAGTCCTTGCAAAATTCGCGTTGACTTCTCGACGAGGCTGTTTTCTGGTGTCGAGGATATGTTCATCCTTATTTTCCACGGTGTGTACCACAAGTTCGCCGTCGAAATTTGCGATCAAGTGATCCAGGTCGATCGAGTTTTCACTCCAATTTCCACTAATAGTCTCGAAGTGCTGCCTTCAAGTCAGTCAGTCTCCTTCTGCACTTAAGGCGGAGTCTGTGTTCCAGTCGAATGCTCAAACGTACCGTCGTTGTTACCACAGTATTTATTCAGACTCGTTCGTGCTTGTACCAAGGTCCCATTCCTCCGGAGGCACGCCGCACTCAGAAAAGTTTGGCTTCCAAGCTGGACTTGACGAGAACTTTCCAACAAGGCCGTGTCGGGTGATGCGGCTTGAAAAGACAATGAGATCTTTCGGAAGAGTGGCTCATGGACTTTCGTCAAAACACTTGTAAAGTAGCCATCTTGCCAGCGGACTGTTCATTCTTCGAGTAACGGTGAGGCATGGTGTGGGAGTTTTGGGAGCCCTGTAGGTGCCAGTGAGGGAACCATTGTGTCGTGCCCTGTACCACCACGGCGTCGCGCATTCCATGAGCCCTTCTCTTCGTCCGAAGACTCACCTCAGCTTGTTACTGGTCGAGGTTTGCACGTCTTGGCCAAGAGCAGCTAGAATGAGGTTGAAAAGTGGCAAGGATGTTGGACCCTCGCGGAGCGGTGGTCGTCCTTTGGCACACGAGGGATGTCCTTGTCACTTATCAGCTCCACATATTACTGCGCTGGGAACAGCACGTGGAAGGTAGCGAGCCATGACAGTGTCATTAAATCGTTCTACGCGAGATTGGTTGGCCGAAAGCCGCGTCGGAAGCAGATGGCGAGGAAGTGATGTTCCCACTGTCAGCCCATAAATGGATGAGCTGACGCTGAAGAGACCCCTTCGCGTAGCTGCTTCAGGATATACTGACTAGCTCGACCGCGCTGGGAACCATGCACAAGACCAACCTCGGCCTGGTAAACTGACTGACTGGGACCACTGGGCGCCGTGGAATTCAAAATGCAAAAGCAGCGCTGGCTGCGTCTGTCAAGTTTGCCAAGTGCTCAGGACGTGTGCACAGCCCCTTCTAGTATTCCCACGTTGCTCGTTGCTTACGCAGTTCTTTCTCTCGGCAGGATCATGGCGGCCTGAAGCAGAGTTGGCCATGACCGTGTAACGTGAATATTACAGTGTATCACAGGATAAAGCATGCACACAATCACAAGCCTAAAATCATAGGATAGAGAATCGCGAAGTTTTGAGCCTCGGGTAGTGGATTTGAGATACGATTGAACGTCTCCACTTTGCTGCTGCCAGTCAGATTTAGCGACGGCATCTTCCGAAGCTTGAATTCATCCTTGATCCCTGTGACAAGCTCCGTCACAAGCAAGTCAGGCAAGATAGCTACCAACGACACGCACCTCCCACGACGCACGAAGTCCTCAACAACACTTCTCCTGCAACAATCACCTGCATTAGGCGACTCGAGAGAAGGTGCCACTGCTCCACACTGTTTACCGATCAGTAGTGCTTCATTCCGCCTCCTCGAACGGCCTCTCTTGCCATCGACCACTGCGTCGGACCTCGAATCCTTCCGTTTGCTGACCACCCACCTAGTAGTAGCCGCCTTGACGACCAAAACGTTGAGAAGCCCCAAGCCGGCGTTGGGTAAATTGCGGAGGGACGACCTGAAGACGTGGCATAGTCTTGGAAGGATACGGCTCTATCATCGAATGCCGTCGAGCTCCCAATCTCGCCTATCATCGTTGCAATTAGCTCTCGCCTGTCTACTACCCGTCGTCTCCCTCCTCGCCTTGTACATCCTTGACACTCCTCTCTTCAATCCCACCGATACCATGTCCACCCCCGAGAGCTGGCGGCACGGCGTCGGGCCACTCTACGCAATCAAGAAAGGCCCCTTCACAATCGACGCCCCCGGCGCCCCAGACATCGAAGGCGAGACCAAGCCGCGCCGGCACCCCAGCGCCAAAGATGGCCTCGTCACCCGACCGGACCCCGACGTGGACACCGTCTACGACCTCGTCAAGCGCTCCGCTAAGCTCTTCGCCGGCGAGCGCTGCATCGGCTCGCGAAAGCTAATAGAGATACACGAGGAAGTCAAGAAGGTGCCCAAGATCGTGGACGGCAAGACAGAGCTGGTGGACAAGAAATGGCAGTACTTCGAGATGTCCGACTTCTCCTTCATGACCTACGCCGAGTACCACACACACCTGCTGAATTTGGCTTCGGGTCTGCGCGAGTTGGGTTTGGAGAAGGGCGACATGGTGCACATGTTTGCTTCGACGAGCGCGAACTGGATAGCTATGTCGCACGCGTGCTCCTCGCAGGCCTTCACGATCGTGACGGCATACGATACGTTGGGAAAGGCCGGCGTGGAGCACACCTTGGTACAGAGCAAGCCGAAAGCCATGTTCACCGACCCACATCTTCTGAAGACTGCCTCCGAAGCGCTGAAGAACGCGGAATCAGTCAAGGTATTGGTCTACAATGACCAATCCGTTGGCCCGCCTGTCTCACCAGCAGACATCGCGGCCTTCAAAGCCACCCACCCAGAACTCAAAGTCCTCAGCGCCTCCGAGCTCGCCTCCCTCGGCGAGTCCAATCCCGCTCCACCCAACCCTCCCTCTCCCTCAGACATCTACTGCATCATGTACACCTCCGGCTCGACCGGCCCGCCCAAAGGCGTTTCTGTCACCCACGAAGCCTTCGTCGCCGGCGTAGCCGGCATCGTCGTCATCCTCGCCGACACCGTTAGCACCGGCGAAGTCGTGCTCGCCTACCTGCCGCTCGCGCACATCCTCGAGATGGTCATCGAGAACCTCGTCATCTTTTTCGGCGCCACCATGGGCTACGGCAGCGTGCGCACGCTGTCCGACACCAACGTACGCAACTGCGTCGGCGACATGCGCGCCCTCGCGCCGACCATCCTCGTCGGCGTCCCGCAGATCTGGGAGACCATCAAGAAGGGCGTCGTCGGCCGCGTCAACGGCTCATCCGCGCTCGTGCGCGCGCTCTTCTGGGGTGCCGTGCGCGCCAAGAGCTTGCTCGTCGAGTACAACCTCCCCGGCCAGACGGCGCTCGACTCCCTCGTCTTTGGCCAGGTGCGTAAGCTGACCGGCGGCCGCCTGCGGTTTATCATCAACGGCGCGAGCGGCATCTCGAAAGAAACGGCCCACTTCCTGTCCATGATCATCGCGCCCATGCTCACCGGCTACGGCCTCACCGAGACCTGCGGCAACGGCGCCGTCTTTTCGCCACAAGAATTCGACCTCACCGGCTCCTGCGGACCCGTCACCCCCGCCGTCGAGGTCAAGCTCGTCAGCATTCCCGACCTCAACTACTCCACCGCCACGACCCCACCACAAGGCGAGATCCTGATCCGGGGCGCGCCCGTGCTCAAAGAGTACTACCTCAACCCCGACGAGACCGCCAAAGCCGTCACGCCCGACGGGTGGTTCAAGACGGGCGATATCGGCGAGTTCGACGCTGTCGGCCACCTCAAGATCATCGACCGCGTCAAGAACCTCGTCAAGCTCGCCGGCGGCGAGTACATCGCGCTCGAGAAGCTCGAGAGCGTGTACCGCAGCTCGCCCGCGGTGCAGAACATCATGGTGCACGGCGACGGCGAGCACAGCCGGCCGCTAGCGATTATCTTTGTGGCCGAGCCAGCCATCAAGAACATCGCGAAGGCTAAGGGCTTAGAGAATCCGGATGTGTATTCGCCGCGGTGGTTGAAGGATAAGAAGATTGTGGGCGCGGTATTGCGGGATTTGCTGGCGCAAGCGAAAGCCGCGGGGTTGGTGGGGATGGAGATTATTGCGGGTGTGGTGCTGACGGATGATGAGTGGACGCCGCAGAATGTGAGTGTTTTGTTATTCCTTGCTATGTCTTGTGTCGGTGTGCTAACGGTGAGACACACAGGGCCTGGTCACGGCTACGCAGAAAGTCAACCGCCGTGCCGTTCGCGAGAAATACCACAAGGATATCGAGGCTGCGTACCAGTCGGTATGAAAATCGGCTAGTTAATCCCGCGCACCTTTTAGACATCCTCTCGGCAGCTTGGTCACTGCAGCTGCAGCCTTGCGTAAGCGTATACATATTTGCTCGGTGTGGTAATGTACGATTATTCTATCGTCAGAGCGCAAGGGTTGGTTGCATGGCGTAGCACTCGATGGGGCAGCTCGTTGGGCGTTCGGCCGGTTTGACATTTATTACAAAGTAGTCTTTCGGGTGGACAAGCATGGACGCGTCAGCCTGGAGTAGAATAGCTGGCAGCGCGGTCGTCCGTCCCTGGCAGGAAGAACGGCACTGTCAGACGATTGATCCACAAGGCAGACAGAAACTCATCAATCGAAATGGCGTTTAGCAATACTTCATGTCTGCGTATGTGTTACATATGTCAGCTTTGCTGGCTCCTTCATTGCACAGCTATGATCCCAATGTGCATTAAGCTCAGCATCAAAACGACACCAATCACAGGAGACAGAATCGTCAATGTAGTACATGGCCAATTGGTATTCTTATTGTCCTAAGTTCAATTTGGACACGCACAAAGCGGATTCTCCGTAAGCAAGAGGACTCGGAACTCAGAACTGCAGGTCCAAAGACCCGCTAAATCGCCTAATGAGATGCTCGCTTGACTGTCCCCCTCGATTCACACTGTTCATCGCTCCCCTGCATTACAGCTCTATTAGAGCCTCCTCGTGCGCGCTTCCGACCATGGGCTGCTGCAGTGCGTGCTGTGGCGCCGACGGGAAGGCCTCCTGCTGGTAACCGGGGTATGCTTGCTGCTGGTGATGTTGCGGCGGTGGCTGTTGCCACGGTGCGGCGGATGGGGCAGGCACTTGGACGTGCTGGGCAGCGGGGTGCTGCCAGTACGGCGCCTGGGGCTGTGGTGGTGCGGATGCTTGGGGAGGCGGAGCGCTTTGTACTTCGGGGCCGGGCTGCTGGTTGTATTGCTGCGGCAGGCTCGGGTAAGGTGAGGGTGCGGTCTCGGAGGGTGCACTGGGCGTGGCTTGAGAGGGGTTTTGACCGGGTTGGTTGAAGTAGAATGAGGCGTTCGGGTCGTTGGTAGGCGTGGCGCCGGAGTCGGGCGCGTTTGGTTGTTGTTGTTGTTGTTGGGGAAGAGCGAGGTGGCTCATCTGAGGAGTGGCGGCTTCGCTAGGAGGGTAGTTTTGTTGGGCTGCATACTGCTGCGGAAGTTGGCCTGGTGGTGCCGACGCTCTCCAGCTATCTTGCCGCTGAGGAGGATATTGCTGTGGAGCGCCGGACACTGACCCTGGCCTGTCATAACCTACGTATGGTGCCGGTTGAGAGTGATGAGGATAGTTTGGTTGGGCGCCAGGTCGACCATAATCTTGCTGAGCTTCGCCCGTGTAGAAATTCTCGGCCGGACCGTTCATGTTCGTGGGAGCACTGGTGTGAAGTGATGGATACGGGCCAGAGGGCTGGCGCTGCGCAGGCATATTATATCCCCGAAGATTGTGTTGATTGAACGCCTTTGACAGTCGCTCTTCCAACATCCTGTCGTAATATCGTACAGCGGTTTGCAGCTTGGCATGCAAATCTAACAGGGTTTCTATTCCAAGTCAGCCGGGCTCACATCCAGACAGGGTCGGCTAGCGACTTACCATGTTTACTCATTGTCTCGCCATACGTTCGGGCTAGCTTCGGACGAAGTGTTCCGATACTATCGTATAGCTCCTGGATTTGCGGCTCGCGAAGTATAGTACCCGGCGCCTGGGTCTGCAGGCGCTCAACGAGTGTGGAAAAAAGATTGATGTTCTCAGCCTCAACAGGGGTCAGTTCGTAGTCGTTCTTCGGTAAGGCGAAAGTACTAGACGATGCCTGACCATCGCTAGATGTTGACTCTTTGAGAGCGGCTGCGTGCTGCTTCTTTTGCTCCTCCATGTCGGCCAAAGATGCAGCGATGGCCGCCTTCAAATCATCGTCCTCCTCCTCCACAGCCTTGCTTGTCGAGTTCCCGTTTGTTTTCGCTGCAGCCGGACTAGGTCCATTCGCTTTTGGTGCAACATAGCCTCTAGAGTGACTTTGAACCTCCTCAAGACTCATGGCCAACGCCTTCTTCAAGTCCTCATCGAAACCATCATCAACCCTGGCATTTCGCGGCTGCATAGCAGAAGAGTGACGTTTCGGGGCAGACGATATCTTAGGCCGGTCATGCTGGCTAAAGCTACCACCTCTTCCGGATCGGTCTGTCAACTTTGCGTAGCACCCATCGTCGACCCGAACGGGCTGTAGTATTCCCAAGTGAGGTAAAGGTATCGTCTTGGTCGAGCATTGCTGATCAAATACGTTTCCACAGTTACGACAGTGGTGCTTCCGATTTGTGAAAGTAAAGGCAGTCCGGCATCGCATGCATACATCGGAGTCGATCCATTCCGGGGGCTGAGTATAGGTCAGTATTGCTCCGAAAAAAGAACATGTTATCCAAAACACGTACCGCACTGCTGTCAATCATACTGCTAGATACGGTAACTTTGGGCGGAAACTGGAAACCCTCCTTTTGCAGCGTCTTGTACACCTCGCCAATGTAGTTGAACTCATATCGGCCTTCGGTAGCCGCGGCCCAGGACTGTATGCACTGGAGGATGGTGGACCGAACATCGTGATTTACCGCGCCTGGCCCAACGGCTTTCAGGAGCGAGGTCAAGTTGTCCATGAATTCTCTCGAGGCGATCTCGACGAGGAAGTGCTGGCCTCCATTCTTAACGCAGGTATCCGTAAGCTGCGGGGGGAGTTAGCATCGGCGTGAGTGCTTTGAGCTGCGCGGAAGAGGGCCACATAGAAGCTTACGTTCAAGGCGCTCAACTGTGTGTTCGGATTCTTGTCGCCAATGCGCTTTTTCAGCGAGCGCATGGCCTCCTTGGGAGGCACGGTCTTTGATCTGATGAGGTCGGAAATATCGAGATTGAGGGCGATGTCTTCTCTGTATCACGTCGCATTGCGTCAATAGCTGGTCTCGACCCGGAGTGTGCCCAGGGACTTCGGGGTATCTAGGTTCCAGCTTACAGACTACTGCTTGTCGCCTTGGAGATTTGCTCATCCAAGGCGGACCCTGCTGAAGACGACCACCAACCCATCATGTTGGATTCTGGGGTCAAGCTCGAGAATTCGCGATGTGTGGCAGTTCGAGTGTTTGGAGTAGGTGGTCAGGGAACTCGATCGACGCTGCGAATGTGCCGGACGACGAAGGGTCGGATAGAGGACGGATCGGGCGGGCAACGAGCTTCTTGATATGGTCACTGGACCCTGTGAGGGTGAGTCGCGATGTGTGGCGATCTGCTGTAGGGGAAACAATTACTGAGGGGAATGTGCAATCGCCAAAGTTAAAGTCAACGTGAGGTGTGATGCTTGGCTTGCGGTGGTTGGAGCTTGTTCTTCAGCAAGGAGTCTGAGAGTTCATCGCATGGAGGCGCAACCTGCTTGCGTCGGTGGCAGGGGTCCCCTCCACCAGAAGATTACGTAACACCCCTCCCAGCTTCATTGGATTTTGATATCAAGTCCGTCGATGTCCATACCTAAACTAAAAGTGTGTATACAAGCTCCCATTTCATCATTTGAGTATGACAAGCCTCTAATAGCCGCAATGTCACCAAGCTTGAAGAGTCTGAGGTCACCCATCAAACGCACATGACAACGGCAACTACTCGTGCCGCACCCGAGCACCCGCCCAGGTGAAGTGCCTTTTGGGTACATTCCGCGCTTTCTCTGGCGTCCATCTTGAGATGAAGCATTGGTATGAGAATGCCATCTGTCTCCGCTCCAGCCATGGATTTGGCAAGAAAATAAACAGCCAGGCCATGACTGGTACAATCACCTATCGGTGAAGGCGTTGAATAGGTTACTCTACGCACGTCTATGGCTGTGGGGTTTAATGGCTGACAGGGATGACCTGGGCACGCCTCGGCAGGCTTGGCAGCTCTGCGCTTGACAGCCGAACACGCTGCGTCACTCTTTCGGACTTTCACATCTCCATCAAGTGACAACCTACAACTTTGGGCGCGACTCGACTTGAAATGTCGACCTTTTATTAGCTACCGACCAACTTCCTCCCAGCACATGGCATTTTAACACCTCATGGGAGCCTTTCCCGAGGTCGCCGATCCTATCATCTAATGCCATACGGTTCATATCCATAATCCCACAGCGCCCTCCAGAAAGCAAAGCCACCTAATCCCACCAACGACGCCGGGCAGCCATCTCCCATCTCACCCCTCGCTCGCTACAAAGAACCATGCCGTCGCTCGTTCCACATTTTTGCCCAACACACCATGACCGACGCCGACCTCGCCCGGCCCTTGGCCACCCTCGTAGACGATGTACAAAGGGGCGCCAAACAAGCGCAATTCCTTGTCACCATTGGAAAGAAGGACGAGGCCCTCGACTCTTACCTGCGCACCATTACTCTAGCCATCAAAATGATACCTCTGCACCGAGACTTTCCCTCGCTTAAAAACGACAGGAAGCAACTAGGAAAGAAGTACAACCAGCTGATCAAGGAGCTTTCGGACGACCACGAAATATATGAGGCCATCAAGAAGCACAAGGTGATGAAGCAGCAAGAGGCCGGAGAGACCAAGGCCGCCGATGACCTGAAGAGCAGGATGGCCAAGCTTCGCAACAATGGCACAACTCAAGTCCAAGATCCTCGAATCCGAACACAACCACCCATCGTGCCCTTAAACGACTACTCGATGAATGGAACGTCCTCTGCCAAAACTCAGGCCGCAAGACGCCTCTCCGTCGAAGCGCTATCTCCTACGCGAAAGCAGCCGCCTCCACCCCCTCCAAAGCCACCGAGACTCACGACCAATGGTGCCGTGATTATGCCCAAACTACCAGACGCCATTTACAGCCCGGCAAGGGGGGGCAATACATCTCACCACCAGGACCTGCCTTCGAGCACCCCCCGCGGCTCCTTTAGTCGACAGACGTCTTACTTTCCAACTGTTAAACCAGCTCCAAAACCTACACAAACCAATGGATCAATACCAGAAGTGCAGGTTCACCATGCTCTACCAGAAGGCGACACTATCACAGTGGAGGAACTATTGAAATATCAACGATTCGAGAAATTCCGCATCTTGTTCATTGATGTTAGACCTCGCGCAGACTACGAAGAAGGACATATCCTCTCCTCTTCAACGATATGTATCGAACCAGATATCATAGATCGACCGGGGATAGAAGCGCGGGACGTGGAGGACTCCATGGTACTCGGTTCGGCAGAGGAGAAAGACCACTTCGAGAGGCGGCACGAGTATGACATGATTGTCATTTACGACCAAGATTCTACGGGATACGGAGATCGCAAGAACAATGCGTTTAAGCTCGCTAGGATTCTGTCAGACTTTGACTATCCGGAAGGAGAACCTGCCTCGAAACACCCCAAGCTACTCAAAGGAGGCTTGGACGCATGGAAAGATTCCCTGGGAAGCCATGCGCTACGAACCTCTGGTCATAAGCGAAGGAAGTCGGCATACGACAAGCCTTGGTTGCGATCTCCCACGAAGCCAATCCAGAATCCGGAAGAGGCGAAGCGATGGGAGCAGCACTTGACCAAACCTGAGGAGGACGAAGCAGATGATGCGGATGAGGAGACCTTTGCGGCTGCGCGGTCCATCAACGACTTCCTCACGCGCTTTCCGTCTGTCCAGGAATCCATGACTTCACCTGTTGAGTCGCCTGTAGAAAGACACGAAAGACACGACATACGATTACCACCTATAAAACCACCATCCTCCCCAATGAAGCCTCCAGATTTGCCGATGCCTCCGCGAGAACCTACGAGACCACCGCCTGCAGTGCCACGAAGGAGCTATTCAGGGTTGCAACCACCGGACGACGATGAAGGGACGACGTCGAAAACCATGACGAGAAGAGATGTATCGACTCGCGGGCGGGCCAATGGCCTGAAGAACCCCGGCAATTGGTGTTATGCGAACAGCACATTGCAAGCCCTCTTTGCATCCGGACAGTTTGGCGAGGAGCTTTATTCAAACGCATGGCAGCACCTGTATAAACCGCCAAAGAAGGAAGATGAGAAGATCTTACCACCGCAGCTGTTGACCAAGATCATGGCCAACCTTTTCCTTTGGATGGGAACTGCCAAGTTTGATATGCAGGCAGACACTCTCATGGTGAGTTTTTCCCCCCTACTCTCCTCTGTGCTTCACAATGTTGGCCCCGTATGGCTTCAAGTACTCCCCGCATTGGACCACTTATCAATGAAGGTGCATAAACATTCGAACTGACATTTGATAATAGCAATACCTACGACACATAACCTCGAGAGGCTACAAGGGGGCTCAGCCAGCAGACCAAATCCTCGGCGGCCACCGACAAATGGACGCACACGAACTACTCCTCAGACTCTTTCTGGAATTACACGACGAAACCAATCGACACCGCGACCGCCCGGACGTCGGCCTCCCTCCCCCACCCGCCAACAAATCCATCCTAGAAGGCGCCGTCGACATCTGGAACCTCTACCGCAAAGCCAACGACTCCATCATCGACAAGTACTGGCAAACCCTCGAGTGTCTCATCACGACCTGCGAAACATGCGGCCACGTCACCTACCGCGTCGACCCGCCCAAGAACCACATAGTGCTCTCCCTCCCTGAGAACACCGGACCCACTACCATCGAGAACCTACTCAACAATTACTTCGCCGAGGAGCACCTCGAGGACTACAAGTGCGACGGCTGCGGGCTCAAAGGCGGGTGCAAGCGCATGCCGCGCTTCGCGCGCCTCCCGGACCTCCTCTGCGTCTTCTTCGGCCGCTTTGAGAACAAGCTGCGCAAGAACAACGTCTACATCGACTTCCCGCACCACGACCTCGACCTCTCGCCCTACTCGATCCAAGGGCAGACCAAAGCCTCCGACTCCCCCAATCCCGGCGGGCTACGGTCCCCCACCATCAACGACCACCACTTCACCAAGCCGTTCCGCTACGACGCCTACGCCGTTATCCAGCACGGCGGACAGCTCGTCGGCGGGCACTACGTCGCAGTTGTCAGGGAGGGTCCCGAGGGGCCGGATGGGAAGTCGGTGTGGAGGGTTGCGGACGACGCCAAGGTTACGACGCAGGAGGTCGGGCCGGGAAGGGGGGATCCAGGGACGAAGTTCTTGTTTCGGCAGGGGAGGCATTGGGCGACGCCTATGGATGCGTACATGGTGTTTTATCAGCGCAAGGATGTCGGGATGTCGGGCTAGCTTGGGTAGACTTGGGTAGAAAGTGAATGGCATGCGCCTTTTTTGCTTTTTGGAAAATAGGCTTCGCTGATGTGATAGTCTTCACAGTTGATTGTTATTGCATTTGATGATGTGCAACGACGATGCTTGCCAACGAGAATCACTTTGAGCTTTTCTAGAGAGTAGATCGATGTTGCAAGATACCACATATCACCTCCCAGCAAAGCCAACGCTTTCCGGTATGACTGCTCATGATTTACAATTCCGACTTAGACAGAGATGTCTAAATACAGTGCAAGTTCACAATTCCATGCCTCTATCTGGGGACACATGGTTCTCATGTCATTACGGGTAAATGCGTACAATTTTGGTGGAGCGCTAATTCAGTATCGGGGTATTTCAACCATTTCTCAAACTAGTGCATTCCAATCTAAACTTCATTCATTCTACATTCTATCTCTTGACCGGAATCATGGCTACGACGTGGTCTAAAGACACATTTTTACACTACCTACTCACAAAGAAGAATGAGTATGGAAAGATGCGAGATTTTGGCCATAACGTGGAAATGCCTCTCCAATTTAACCCGCGTGACCAAACTCAAGCTATCTCCAACTCTCTAGAACGCCGGCATTGGCTATGCGTGCGTGTGGCCCGTATCGCTGGGCTTTCTCCTTCAGCTCATGTGCCGCCTCCCCGCTTTGCACGAGCTTGACCGCCCGTGGCTATGGGAGCGCCTGCCAGTCGCGTTCAAGTTCCGCTCGCGGCGCGACTACGCGCAGCCGTGGGATGGACCCTCGAGGAGACGAGTGGCAAGGCGGTCTAGGAGCTGGGCGAGCTTTTACCACGGTCGTTGAGCAAAATGCGCTTGCTATTCTGGACGCATCACTGTGTGGAGAGCGACCAGAGCCTCTCGATGCCAAATCTTGTGCATCCAGAGGACGCGGATCTTGTGTCGCTTGGCTTGCGGGCCTTAGCGTCGTCTCTCGAGGACTTTGACGTGCGTGCCTTGTTGACGCCGGACCTGTTTTGATATCCTGTGAGCTGGCCCCGTATGAAACGTCTGCGCGTAGAGTGCCATCCTTGGTGTCCCGATGGGAGCTGGTACTTTGTCGGGCCGCAAGGCGACGAGGACCGTGATATTTATAGCGGATTCAAGCTCACAGATGAGCACTATCCTGCCACGGAGTCCAATGACTTGAATGATGAAATTGACCAAGAGGAATGTGAACAGGAAAAGCAAGGCGAGGAAGCTGCAGCGTATATCAGAGACAAATTCTGCACCTAGCCTTTATCACGTAAAATAGAGCCTCTGTTGTTGGCATTTTCAGACGCATTAAAAAGCATGCCTGCCTTGGAGGAGGCAGAGTTATTCACGTTCTTGGATTGACAGCCCTCGGAAGATAGGCAAGATGCACTTGGGGGCGCTGGCGATACGCCGCACAATATGGATTGTGCGACCTATAAATGGGGCGTATCTTGTGTTTCAGGGAAGATGGACGGTGCTGGAAGTCAGATCGTTTGGCAAGTTGGGGCGTGGAGGCCACAAGAGGCCGTGATTCGATTCTTTGAGGCCCTCGGCGGTGAGAATGGTCAAGTGGGCATCATCTGGAAATCCTTCGAGTTTCTAGAATCGAGGAACGAGGATTATTCGACGATTTGTTAGGGTTTTGATGCAATTCATCAAATTTAGGGACAACGGTTCACGTTCAGGGCTTTTCCCTTCTTTTGTCACCCACGTACACCTTTAAACTTGGACTCTCGGACGCCGGCAGCCCTACCGACAACGACGAGTTTGGCGATGAGGATGAAGACAAGAACAGCTTTGGGCCCGCCACATGTATGATGAATCAGCTTATGAGGGGTATGTGCCTCGCGAAGGGACACGTCGACAAGCGCAAGATTACATGCACCGTTGTTGGGCACAGATTGAGGCTGTCGCACCCCATGCTGGCGAAGCAGGGCCTAGTGGTGCCGGGTTACACTGTTGTCATTCGGTTCAATCTTCAGACGGAGACGGGGGTGAGGCTGGCGAATGAGTCCGGGACTCGTAATGACTGGTATTGCTTACGCTATTTTGGACCTAAATGGAAACCTGTGGATGCGGGATTGCAGGCTGTCTATAAGCTGTTGAAGCATTAGCAGCCTGTGGCATATTGACACTGGATCTGGGCTCTTGTTCTGCTTGATTCATGGTTTCTCGGTTGCACTGGCTTGTTCTGGTTCATGGCAGTAGCGGCTAGCCTTTGGAACTCAACAAGTGCCTTTACATTCGTGTTACTTTTATGTGGGATTCATGTATTCCAGATAGCAGCCAAATTGTGACACCAAGTGGTCTAAGAGCTTGTAAACTCATATGTGTTTCTAAAGTTTTGTTTTATCTGCTCCACTCTTTTGCAAACCTTCCACAAAGGTCTTCAATGCTCCATTACCTGATACAGTGGGTGGCCCAGATATACTATATCCAAATATGCAATTTTCACCATACGTATAATTTTTTTGGTGACGTTTACAATACAATGTATAATATTATACATTAGAGTTTACTGTAAACAGGGGTTACAGTGGGCACCCTAGTTCCCGAACACCCTAGTTTCCGGACAGCCAAATTGAGCCACACCCACCAAAAGTTGTTACGCTGCGACTCGCACAACTTTATGAGCACATATCGTATGAGCAAAAGCAGGACAGCGTTTGAATGCTAGAAATGAGGTCTTCAACGGCATTTAGCTGGCTTTTGACTTACGGTGCGGCTACGGGTAGCGCGCAGAGCGCCCTGTGGCTCAGCCTGTGGCTCAGAGCCGTCCTCAGACTCAGACTCACTGCTAGAGCTAGCAACCCCAGAAACAACAGAAACCACAGATAAACTACCCTTATTGCTGCTTTGGGGCTCTTCCAGGGCCTCATTCGGATTATTGCCCTTAGCCGCAAGCTCTGAGACCTTCTGAAAGCGCTTATTTGGGTTCGGAATGGCCTTGCGCTTTTTACCCTTTGTAAGGTTTGTGATTTGTAACTTTAAGCCCTCAACCTCCTGCTTCAACAGAATATTTTCGGCTTATAGATCGTCGGTTCTATTAGCCACCTTACGTAGCTTATGCCTAGTTTCGTAGGGCTGAGAACGGCCTATGCTAGTAATGAAATCGCGAGTTATAGGCCCGCTGTCCTTACCAGAATCGGACTACTCCATCTCGCCAGCTTTGCGCTTATTATTTCGTATATCTTTATCCGCTTGGATTTCTGGGTGACGAAGAGCTTTTGCGCGTGAAATATGCCAATTTCCAGTGTGTTTCCAGCCTCTTTAAATTACTTTAGGAATAAGGGCTTTGCGGGCTGCAATTAGATAGTTTATAAACTGGATCTTGCCTCCGTTGATAGAATTGTTAAGGGCTGAGAGCTAAGATAAAGTAGTGCGATAGGCGTTTTTTAATATACCGAAAGGACCGTTATCCCAGGGCTAAAAACTATGGCTAATATAGGCCGGAAGGAAAAGCAGGTAGATATTGTTAAGGAAGCAGGCAGCTATAAACTCCGGCTTTACCCATAAAGTTAGTTTATAATTCAACCGCTTTATGGAAAAGCTTAAAACTGAAGAATAAAACTTACGGAAGTTTGGCTTCTATGTCCATTAAGTATTAAAAGTACGGCTTCTTCTTTACGTTCGCCGCGGATAGTATCCATTTAGGGGACAAATACGTCTTTTAGCCAGGCTAATGCAATCTTATTAATAGTCCAGCCGTTCGGAGAGGTTATTACAGCCCATCTAGGCACCTCTTTAGCCATTTCTGACTTAAACCACTGTCCTTGTGCTTCTTTGCCCTCCAAAATAATGCCTAGGTCTAAGACTTTGCCTATTATAGTGCAGGCTTTGATGAGGGTGACCTACGTACGGTCTTGGCTGGATTTGATGAGAGTTTTCTTGGTTTCGGCAGATCCAAGTACTACGGAGTCGATACCTATGCTTAATTAGCTATATTACAGCCAAAAACAGATAGAAAAACATAGTAGTCACCGTAACCAACCATAATCCCGCCCTCGTCCACATTCACAATCAACTCCGGGTTTCGAATCCAGCTTAGTTCGCCCTCAAGTATATCGAAATACCAGTTCACAGCCTTCAGAGTAAACATATCGTATCATACAGACTCTTGAATAGTTCCTTTTTTATATTGTATCGATAGGTGGCGCTTGCGGAAGTGCTGAACCCATTTGGTGCCTAGTAACGCTGTATCTCCCTTCGCCTTCAACAAGCCAATAACTATAGCTTTTACTGCAGCTGAAGTGGGCGCATAGCCCAAAGAGTCTTGTTGAAGGATCCATTTGACTATTTGGAGTTCTTAACTAGGAGAGAGGCGCTACAGTTGGGATTGGTCTGCGGAGCGTTTGGCGTAAGCTTCTGCTCAAGCCGATTAGATAGTGTGGAGCGAGGAATGCCGTAATTGGTGGCTGCTTTGCGTAGAGAGATATTATTGGATACGTCTAGTATAGCCGCATCCATATCCTCTTCAGTCCACCCAGTTGAAGGCATCGTGGGCTGTAAGCAGTGGGGTGGGTGGGTAGTGAAATCGGTGGCAGACGCGTTCAGACGCGACTGTCCGGCAGGCAAAACAACTTTGACTATATAACCCTATGACTCACAGGGTTGGTTGCATATGATTGGTCTATCTAACAGCTACTCAAAACACTAGAAACTATCGTGATATCTGTGGTGTAGCCAAATAAATGAGAGTCACAGTTTATAGAGTTTTGTATGGGGGCGGCTAAGTTTGTTTGTCCGGAAACTAGGGTGTCCGGGAACTAGGGTGCCCACTGTATATTATACTAATACAGGCTTAGATATTTGTATAATTTGATTTTATTTTCTGCCTAATTCCCAACGAAATTATTTGCAACTAATATGTATTACAACATTAGTCCCACGAAATATTAAAAGAAAAGTAAATGAAACCGGAAAACCTATAGAGTAGGTTAAATTCGGAGCGTATTTACAGTATAAATCGAGTATCGAAGAAGTTGAAGGATGTGGTGGGTGGTGGGTAGCGTGGGAAGTTATTGCGAATGCTGTAATAAGCGTGGCTGCGAAATTGTGTAGCAATCGTCCCTCCCCCCCACGGCAACAAAAAAAGATGCGGGTGAGACAGCCCGTGCATGGGGGGACTATCTCCCTTGTCGTCACCATATATACAATAAACAGAGATATACAATATATTTTGGCAGTCCGATGCCGCCCCTGGGATAATTACTTCTAAAATAATCGCCCTTGGGATAATCACCCCTGGGATAATCACCCCTGGGATAATCACCCCTGGGATTATCACCTCTGGAATAATCACGTCTGGATGCACTCCACTGTACCCTTCTTTCAACACTTTTGGCAGGGGCCTCTGTATACATGGCCTGGCCGATTACCATTGAGGATACTTTGCTTTCTTCCTCCATTGCCTCAGCTACATCACATGTGCAAGATTGCGCTAACTCAGGCTGTTCATTTCCATGTGCTGTCCTAATCAATTTTCTACCATATTGTTCTATACCTTTACCTTTGGATGTCTCCACTCACTGGCTTGGCAGTATACGGAGATGGTCAGGCCGTACGTCATGGAGTCTGGTTTCTTTGATGATTGAGGGTTTACAAATGAAGTGTAACAAGAAAAGAAAGGCGTCAACTCACACATCGCATCGCCGCGGCCATCTGTCTTCATCTTTGAAACGTTCTCCCACGTTCTGTATTGCAAGACGCTTGTGCTAACGTGGTTCCAGGTTGACATTATCAATATTGTTGCACCATTTTCTACGCCACTTTATGAAGAATGGAACTTAGGTGCGTACTTGTGTAATGCCTGCTTACGGGTTGCGCACGAAATGATTTTAGTTGCTGAAGACAAGGCTGAGGCTAACTAGAGACCAATTGAATGTAATATTTGTGTTGACTATGTGACCAAATTTGCTAGGCTCATCTCATACGAAATCGACAAAGCTGGGCTGCTTGAGTGAGAAGAGCCTCTCGTGTATAGAAAGAAATGTTGACTGTCGTGAAAGAGAATGAACTCTGAAGAAGGGAATCAAAGAGAAGAGGTCTCTTGTGCTTAATGCATGTGCTATGGAGTGCTGAGGAGCTGCTTCAATGGCAGGTTGGAAAACAAAAGAATAAGGTTGTCCTAGGGGAAATTCTAAGGAAATCAACCATGCTGTGCAGGTGTTTACAGAGGGGAAAGATTTGTGAACTGATCAGCCTCCGAGGAAATATGGTCTTCTCAGCTTATTCCGTCAATGAAATCGTCCCTCCAAGCATGAACCTCTCCTCCCACAGATGACGAAACAATCTTCGTGTCGGCATAGAAAACCTCAGACTTTTCAAAGCTCGCGCGTCCACGAGCCAAATGCTGTGCATGACCAAAAACCCCCTCTTGTAACGTCCGTCAGAATCACCGTGCCCTCAGTAAACATGACAGGCACGAGATCTCAGGCACAACCAGCTCCCGAGGTCCTCAAGGACGAAATCGCACTCACAGCGATCGCCCTCCTCGTTGCTAAACATAACAGTGCCCGCAATCCTGTCAGCTCAGCGCTTCTACTCTTCCGAGAGAAAGCCGGGAGCGCAGGACACAGCTGAGATGTCGGCGAAGGCGTCGAAGATGAACTTGGTCTCGCCAGGGCCGACGGGGATGGTGGCCCCGCTGGGGGTGTAAAGCGTGCAGTGGAAGGCGATTCGGCAGCCGCCGGTACAGACGGCGTTGACGGTGTCGGCGCGGAAGGCTGGGTCGACGGGGACGGGAATGTCATCCAGAGGGATGGCGGGCAGCTCTTGGATGACGAGGAGGGTGCTGTGCTTGAGCTGGACGTCGATGGTTGTGCCGCTCTGCCGGGTCTCGACTGGAGAGGCGGCGGTGAGGCCTATGGCTAGGGCCAAGGTGGTGCAGAGCTTGAACAGCATGATTTGAGAGGAATTAGGGTGTCGTGCTATCAAAGATTCGTTGCGGATAGGTCAAGTGAAGTCCTTGACTCTTTTTGACTCTTGCTCCCGTTTGATGCCAATGAACAACACGCTGCTCCGGAGTGAAGTGGTTTCTTTGCTCTTTATACACCGTGATATCAACTGTGGCGTCTACTCCGAGCGCTGCTTTGCCCTCATTTGGAAGATGCTGCTGATTGAAATTCGTGTAAAAAGCCTGATGGATCCGGTGAAGCTGTTCATGCCTCCTAGTGCTGATCAGCTCAGTGGCTTGAATTGCCAAGAACAGCGAGTGTCCTATTACGGGGTTGACTCTCGTCACTATAGCCGCGTGGAATGTTGTGACGGTCCTAGCAGCAGACAGCCATCACTTTCTCCCCATGACCGATGCTCTTGACATGCAGGACATACCATTGCTAATGAGCACTCGTGTAGACATGTGGGGCAGCGTTCACGCCAGTATCCATGCCAACTTCCCTGGTTTTAGTACTGGTCTTAGTACCGGCAATTACTCTGACAGCCGTTTCATTTGAACTTTCTCAAAGTACTCAAGAGTCGCCATAGTGCGTCCCCTGACAGTAGAGCAGTTACTAATTTTCCTTGACTAAAAGTATCAGATATTGAGTCACATTCACGCATTATAGCAAATGCGGAAGCGCTGTTGCGGAGTTTCCTCGGTGCCCAGGCGTGGCTGTCTTACTTGCCAGGGACAAGAGTCGATGCAGGCGTGTCTGAATGGCAAAGAAAGGAAGAAAGGCTGCTTACACTCCCAGCATTACATGGCTGAACAGCGGCCGACGAGACATGGACCAAAATCTTGGCGGGTTCCTGATCCGGTGCTTCCGTGGTCAGTCTCAAGCTGACTTTGCGAAGTCCAGAACTGGCATGTGGATTTTAAAAAGTCCCATGGCTAGCACTTGTCATAGCATGTCTTCAAAATCCAGGAATGGGCCACTAGGAGAGCCGGAAGGATTGGTACACGCTGCTGAACAAATTTCATTGACAGTATGATGTGAGACTGAAAGTTTGTAACTCAAAGACGGATCACGATGCAATCACCTGTTCACTCCATGACTTCCCAAGTTGGCCAGGTCGGGTAAGCAGCCTCTGGATCAGCATGGCACCTACCCAAAGGATGGCACGCCACGCTCAGTCAAAGAGAAGCGCCTAACGTTGAGCGATACTAGCATTCAATGCTGACGTTTTTGCGTTGAGCGAATAACGGGCGGCTGAAGCTGTGATCCTTTCCCGGCGCACACGGCGCACTTATGTTCAAGTCTTGGAGTTCAGCAGCCTGCGCAGGTGGCGGGCTGTGGAGAAGGGGAATCGCATGAGCTACGGTGAAGCCACAGTATGTTCTGCTTTTCGCCATCTGTCACATGACTCAAGATCAATGGGAACGATGAACAATAACTCAAGAAGCGGTGTGTTGCTTGGGATGGTGCAGAGCTGTTGGAACTAACAGCATGAGGTCGTTGAAAATGAAGCCCGCTTATGTCAGCCGATCTCGGCTGCTGCTGACATAAGAGTGGCGGCGTCTCAAGCTGCTGCAGTCTAGCCGCCATCAACGAGAGAGATCAGAACATTTATTCAGACGACTGGCAAAAAGTGAAAGACAATGCAAAAAAGCCCCAAAAAGCTCAAAAAAATTGGTAGCTTCTCTTTGATTGAGCGTGTCATCCTTAGTGCAGGGGCCATGCTAATCTTCTCTGTATCGTTTCAAATTGACCTGAGGCACTGTTAGTTCTTGATCTAAACGCACCGCGGGAGCCGTTGTGCCAACTTACCAAATGCCCGAAGGCAAATAGGTCACCGCTTCTCAGTACATAACCACGTCCCAGGCTGCCCCTCCTTTCGTAAATTGCAGACCAGCACCGCAGCTCGCTGCTCAAAAAATCCATTTCCATGCTTTTCGAGGGTGAACAATCAAGCACATTCGGTTCTGAGCAGTGATTCGGCGTACGCACCTCTATCGTGGGCTTGCCAGTCCTACACTGTCAGGCCAGCGGCAGGCCCGGACAGATAGCGCCGCTGTTCTGTGCCTGTCCGCGAGCGCGCATGCACAATTCACGAACACGAACTCGACGTTCAAACAATGGACAGCAACATACGCCGAATCCGGACTTCTTCAGCGCTCGGGACTGGACGCAGCCCAGAGCGAAAGAAGTGCACGACAGCAGCAAGCGGACACTTGAGCAACAGGTGAGCGGTTTTATTTAGAGTCCGATCTCGCCAAAATTCTGCCACGGTCAAATCGAAATCATAAATTCACACCGCCCGACCCGTTTCCAGTCTGAATCCCTTCCCCCACCAGACTTCGTACCTGTCACGGATTCAGTCATCCTGCAAACCCACAACATGTAATCTGGTCAAGCCGGAGAATCCCATTTTGAGGTGTCACTTGAGCATGATCCATAAGATTGTACACTTGGTTGTATTTCTTCAGTGCGCGAATCCACAAATCAGTGGGACGGCCGGGCGGAGTCTAGTGCCCGCGTGTGGCTGTGAGTGAGGACCAACGTGAAGAGTTCTGTGGTCGTGAGCCGCCCGAGGCACATACCATGAGGCTCTTCAAGGCTCGTGGTCGGCCGCCAGACATGAGCAAAGGGTATACAGTCGGTCATCCTACAGGCGATTGTTCTACGGGCGAGCATCCTGCAGAGCCTTATTCTGCGAGCGGGTCTCCCACGACTGCCTACCCTTGCTTAATGTGGACGCCCGCATGAGGTGAAGGTAACGTGCTTCGACATCTACTGCGCAGTGCTGGCAGGCACTGGACAGGTCAAGGACACTGGCACACTATTCCAGCTCCAAGGCGCTTCATGCGCCCGAGCAAACGGTCCGCGCCAATCTTCTATGCGTCGCGGGCCTAGTGAGCCGAACGTTGTCGCTGGGAAGGGTACCCCTTCTTTGTACAAGCCACTAGAATCCTTCGCTCACGATGGACATGACGCCGTTGCCTGTCCCGAATGGCAGTGTCGAGGACTCCGTCTTTAGTCGAGGGCCATTTTGACTTAGCGGTCAGCGGTATAATATGTGGGCCCAGTGTGCAAGAAGCACAGCACGTATAGCTTAGACAGTACCGAGGCACAATATGAACATTCACCAGGACAATCCCAGTGTCATAGATGATTTTCGTGAGCATACTGGCTTCCTTTGTCTAAAGGCTCGGCAAGTGGATCAACCTTGGAAACTACACCAGGGTATCCCTTTGTTGTCAATGGATTTCGCGATTCGATCGTCGTCCGGAAGGACTCGAACTACTCTCGGAACGGGAAAGGCTGGGGCAGTACAGTTCTCTTGCTTGTAAGAGTGAGCTACAGCTGGCCGACCTTGGCAACCCGGTGTTTAGCTATTTCGTCGAATTGGTGGGACTAGTTTGCTGTTGCTATGACACTTTTGTGGGTGCTGTAGGCACTGGGAAAGGTGCAGCTGAAGGATATAACTTGGAGCCTCTACCTCGCGTGCCTCGTCTACTCGAATCCAACTCATCGCTCCTGTCCTGCCCATCGGTGACCGCATCAAGTCTTCCCACTCTCCCTGTGCGGTCGATACTCAACAACCACAGGCAAGATGGTGAGAACTTTCCTCGGCGAAGGCGTTCCTTCGTTTTTCCGCACGGCATTGCGTGGCGCTGACATCAATCCTACGCAGACTAGGACAGTTCCCATCTACACACCAGTGGGAACTGACGACGAGACCGCTCCTCCGGCATACACATCCGCCTATACCAAGCCTCAGACAACAAGCAATCCGGAGGCTGCCACCATCGAGATTCACCCACTAGCCAACAACGAGGGACTGATCATCAAGATCGAGCCGCCGAAAGCTCCCGAAGATGAGAAGCTCTCACATGTTCCCTGTGATATCGTTCTGGTCATCGACGTGTCCGGGAGCATGTCCGCGGAGGCGCGGATGCCAGGCGGCTCGGACGCGGAGTCAACTGGACTGTCTGTGCTGGACCTCGTCAAGCATGCCTGTCGCACCGTCCTATCGGCGCTGAATGAAGGCGACAGGCTAGCGATCCTCACCTTCTCAAACAGAGCGTGCGAGACCCAGCCACTGACTGTTATGACGGATGCCAACAAAAAGACAGCCGAGGCGAACATCGAGAAAATGTACGTCCAAGGCGCGACCAATCTCTGGGCTGGCCTCAAGCTGGGCATTGAGACATTGAATGGTAAAGGCAACACCGGCCGCGTGCCTGCGATCATGGTGTTGACCGATGGACAGCCTAACCACATGTGTCCTCCCGGAGGATACGTACCGGCACTGAGAGCGATGGGCAATATCGTCCCCACGATCCACACAATTGGATTCGGGTTTGACTTGAGGTCCGGTCTGCTCAAGTCCATCGCCGAGTTTGGGCGTGGTAACTACGCCTTCATTCCTGATACGGGCATGATTGGAACAACCTTCGTCCACGCTATTGCGCATCTGCAGTCGACCTTCGCCACCAATGCTGAGCTGCACCTGAGATATCCCGAGCACATCACACTTGAGCAGACAGCAGGATGCTCGGTCGACCAGCGTCAGCCTGATCTTGATGGACAAGAGCACCGCCTGACCATACCGCTGGGCAACCTCCAGTACGGCCAGTCTCGCGATATATATCTTCGCTGGACAAGCAGCGCCGAGAAGGTTGACAAGCACTCCGACGAGTCAGCCATTCGGGCCACCCTTGAGTATGGACTCATCACGGAGTCGCGAAAGCAAACGTCCACCCAGACACGTGGTCTCACGGCGTACTCAAAGTCCTTGACATCGGCCGAAACAGCTTACCACATCTCACGGCACCATGTCCTCGAATTCTTGTCATCACTGTTTCCGTTGGACCCTCTAGGCGAGCACCGTAGCTGCATTCCCACTCGCGCCAAATCACCCAGCTGCTCACCAATCAGCAGCGCAGGGCACAACGAGAAGAAACAAGACAAAGACCCGGAGCCCGCGCACGAGGTCCTCACCCAGAAACAAGCCATCCTCACCACCATCATCCGCACCCTCCCCGCCGCCGCCTACCCCACCGACCCCCAATGCGCCTCCCTACTACAAGACCTCACCAGCCCCGCCCCCTACGGCCAGATCACCCTCGCCCTCTCCAAACCCTCCTACTTCGAGCGCTGGGGCCAGCACTACCTCTCCTCACTGCACGGCGCGCACGCCCGCCAGCTGTGCAACAGCTTCAAGGACCCGGGCCCGCTGCAGTACGGCATCGCCTCGCCGCTCTTCGTCGCGTGCCGCAATGCGCTCAACGCAGCCTTTGACGATCTGCCGCCGCCGATGCCGAGTATCATGCCGATGCCGGCGGGAGGCGCGTATGGGGGGCATGCCGGGGGCGCGTTCAATGCGCGTCGGGGTGGTGTGGCGCAGCAGCCTGATGGGGGCGATTTGATGCGCTCGAGGGCGTTTGCATCGATGACGGGGGGGCGGCTTTATTCGGCGCCGGTGTCGATGAGGTCGTATAATAAGCCGGATTTGCCGTGTTTTGCGGGGCGGACGATGGTTGCGCTTGCTGGGGGTGAGAAGGTGCGCATTGCGACTTTGAAGAGAGGCATGAAGGTGGAGACGCAGTTGGGATCGAGGAAGGTTGCTGCCATCGTGATGACTCCGGTCAAGAGAGTGGACATGGTCAAGTTGGGGGGAGTCTTGGTGACACCATGGCATCCTGTGATGTTGCCTGGACGAGAGATGGCAGAGCATGGCGGGTGCGAGTGGGTCTTCCCATGCCATGCCAGCCAAAAGAGAGTGAAGTACACGGGATGCATATACTCGATTCTGCTGGACAAGGACGCGGACGTCGACACCCACGCCATCATGCTCGGCAGCGAGCATGGCAGCGCGCCTTTCTGGGGAGTGACACTGGGCCACGGCATGCTTCGCGGCTCTGACATCAGAGCCCACCGTTTCTTCGGCAACTACGAGCTCGTTGTCCGAAGCCTGAAGGGACTCAAAGTCAGACGCCACGGACGAATCGTCTCAGGTGGCACTAGGAGTAGTGAGAAGACTGGCCTTGTCTGTGGATTCAAGCCGTATTGTGGCCCAGCTACGGCTACTCGGAGTCATCCGTTGGGTGGGCAGCGTTGTTTGCGTGTGTCGTGGAGGAAGTGACACAGCCAGCAGGTATCTCGCTTGAGATCCGACAGATGAAGTCGCCGTGTCTAGGACTAAATAGTAGCCGATACTTGGCCTGACAAGCAGCTCTGTATCCTTTCCGATCTTGTAGCATTAATAGGCTCACTTCACAGGTATACTAGCTCACTTGGACTTACACGGGTAGTTTTGAGCCGTCAAGTATTGATATTATGCATTTTGTTGATGAAGTGTGGGCGACCTCCACCCGCTGTCCGCACCAGGAGCGTGTGGAATTTTGATGAAAGGATTCGCTACTGATGCTGCGCAAAAGCAGAGGAAGCGACGCCAGCGCGCCGACTTCGCCCATTTCCTCCTAGAGCTCCCAGCTGCCATCACCATCAACGTCGTAAGGGTCGCCCAGTGCCTCCACTATCCTAACAAGCCCCTGCAGCGCCGTGTTTAACCTGCCCAACCGAGACTCGTTGCGCTTCTCCGTCGCAATCCTCTCCTGCCAATTCTCTACCCTTCTCGTCCAGCATCGGTCCTGCCTGCGCCGTTTAGACATCGATAGACCCGTGTAAGGATGAAAGAAGGTCGGCGAACTTTGCAGCCGTAAAATCGACGATGTAAAGAAAAGCTGATGGAAATGCCAGGTAACTCACACTTGATGAAGGTCACACCTCCAAATTCACATCCCGACGAAGACTTCCGTAGTGCACAAGATCAGTGTATCCCTTAGAGCCGGAATGCGATACTTGTCGTTGATCTCCTGGTAGTCCTCTCCAGCCACCATGTCCGCGAAATGCAATAGACTGGGATAATGGGCGACGGCAACTTCGTCCCAACCAGACCCATCATCCACGACATTGCCCACAAGCTTGGCGAACCCACCCCGTCTCACGCCAGCCCCGTCATGAAACCCTTTGCCGTATGCTCGATACAAGTCCACCTTCGACGGGTCCATTGCCAGGAAATTGAGCATCGTGACCGCCCGCTGGCCTTCCTTCTTGGATGCGGTGTCTTGGAACCAGCTGAAGAGCTTCTCGGTCATTTTCAGCGGCTGCGAGTCGGGCGAAAAGAATCCTGCCTTGGACGGGTCATCGAGCGAGCCTGTCAAGGGCAGTACCGCTGTGGCAGGGGACGGATCCAGAAGCTGATGATTGCGCGACGCGAATCCGTCGAGCAAAGCTGCAGGCACTCGGGCTGTGATTTCGAAAGTTTTGTTGACGATTGCACCAAGCTCAGCCAAATCTGCTGGATTGCGTTGGATCTCAGCATCGTGGACGAGGAAGAAGTCCCACTCGGTCATCATGAGCTTATCAACAGACAGATTTGTGGGCTTGATGATCCATCCCATCACTCGAGCAATGACAAGCGGCATAGGAGTGAGGCGCTGGATGAGTTCCAAGAATTCTGTAGTATTCTCGGTCGACACGAGTTCAAATGTGGACAATCGAGCATTGTCTCTGTTGGACAGCAAGTCGAATGGGTTGAACTGAATATCGCCGCAAGATTTGTCAGTCTTGTGCGCACTCATCTAATCAAGTGGAATGAAATGCCTTGACTCTTGACAGACCTTGTCTTCCGTCATGGCTTTGTTATCTTCTTCCCTTGTCGATTCAGACTAAATTGCAAGATAGTTGAACTAATCAAACATGCAAAGTCTTCTTGTCCAGGATGACAACAATCCGCTCCGAACAGAGGGGTAATCAACATTGATTATGATGGTTACTAAGCCCATACTGAGTGCAGCACGAGGTCTCATGATGCTTTTGGGCTTTTATTGGTCGGGACTGAATGGGGTGCTCCAGTCACACCACATGAGATGACAAGCAGAAGCCAATCGCCGAGGGATCCCCATCAATGCAACAAGCATGTCAATCCAAGGTCACGCATAACCTATCTAATCCTTTGGGTGTGAAAACACTTTTCCGAGTTCACTTTTGTCTACTTACTACGTACAACATTCTAAATTCTGATATGTGTGGAAGCCGATGACTCTATTTCTGCTACTCCACGCCCCGAGCAACAATCTTTATGAGTTATCTCGCGCAGCCTTTGTGCTTACTCTGACATCTCTTCATAGTCTGGATAGACGTCTGCTTCTTCACTTGCGTAGCCTTCATCTCCGTCAAAGACTTCTTCAGATAGTGGGAAAGGGTCCGGGAATCCAGGAGGGAGCTTGGGAATCGGCAATTTTGGGATAGGCAGCTGCTCGATGTTAGCATGATATTAAGGCTGTTCATTGGACGCAAATAGGTGCTAGCTATGACCAGCGTAATAGTAAATGATGCGATAAAGCTTACTGTAGGCAAAGGAGGCAATAGGGGAGGTGTTGTGGGAATAGGCGGTATGGGAATCGGGAGACCAGTCGTGGGGATTGGTGGCATGGGAATCGGCAGACCAGTTGTTGTGGGAATCGGGATAGAAAGTCCAGCTAGTGACTCGTCAGCACCCTGTTGATCGTTGTGAAGAGAGAGCCAGAGTCGTTTTTCGAAAAAGTCCGGTATTGCTGAAGTGGGTTTTCACTCACTGGTAGTCTCAGTCTCGGTCTGGGTTACTGTCCTCGTCATCTTCGGCTGCTTTGGGTCTCTTAGGCCTCTTGGGTCTCTTGGGCTTCTTGGGCTTCTTTTGTTTCTTCTTCTTTTTCTTGCCGTCGCCATCAACGTCTCCATCGTCATTGTCATCTGCGCTATCGTCCTCTGCGTCCATCTCGAATTCGAGAGCTGGTGGATCAGTTGGAGCTGGAGCTCTTGGTGTGATGATTTTGAGACTGCTCTCCAACTCTTCCAATATTTCCTCTGAGCCTCTGTCGTCCATTGCCGCAAACAGAGCGTCCGGGTAGGCGTATTGTTGCGTAGCTTCGATGGCTACCTCGACAGCCTCGTCCGCGTATGTGACGGGCGAGGCTGTGACGGCTACAGCACTGATTAGGATACCGAAGTGAGTAAACATCATGGCTGCTAGTGTGTCATCCGAAAGCAGTTGTTCCCAAGAATATGATTAGTGGAGCAAGAAGTGGAAGAATTCAAGTCCGAGAGCACAATGAGCGGCAGTCTGCGACGGGGTATATCATAGCTGAACATCTAAATTCTGGCTGCCCTGGTATACCTGACTTTCTGGAGTGACCGGCGTGAAGCCGGCCGTGCTCATCTTTGTTTGCAGATCTCAGAGTCTGACCTAGATCTCTCTTGCGGGGTTGATTGCAATGAGTCGATCAACGATGACAAGCCAGACACTAGACAAGTCCGGACTCGCAGAATGCCATGAATAGACATACTCCCATTAGGGCGGTGATGAGGCTGAAGCTCCAGATCACGATCAATGGCTGACAGCCGAAGACACTACCAAAGTGGACTAGCCTGAACACAGAAACGCACCAAAAGATTTGATTTTGAAGACCTTGTTGTGCTTTGAATCTGCGTTTAGTATTTGTCAACTTTTCAAGTAGCACGAATATGTAAACCTATGACCACTGTTCGTTAGATGTAGTTTTGTACGTATCAACTCTATGTTAACAGATCTTCTCTACACTCTAAAGGGTATCGTCGACTCCCCTGTCTAAACTTCGAATTCTTCATAACTCCCCGTTTCCGCACCAAATGTAAACCTTGAAACCTGTGATGCCCGTCCCAATGTTGTTGGGGGAAAGAAAAAAATAACCCCTCCATCAAATCTGACCTCTCTAGCAAGCAACGTCTGGCTTGCCAAACTCCTTAATGTATTCCTCACTGTACGGGTAGTCAATATAACCCGGCTCGATCTTGGCTCCGGCCTTCTGGTTGATGTAGAAAGTGTTGCGGTCGTAGTCGTTGAACGGCAGACCCTTCTTGACACGATACACCAAGTCAGGCGTTGCAATGAAGCGACGGCCAAAGACAACAGCCACAGGGTGATCGTGGTACTTTGACTCCACAGCCTCGATCGCGCTCTCAGTAGTGAAACCACCAGCAATGAGCACAGGCTTGTCCTTGCCCCAAGACTGCAAAGCAAAGTTGAGAGTCTCGTTCTCTGGGTCCCGGTCCACGACGCCGGAGACTCTGGGCTCGACCAGGTGCAGGTACGCCAAGTCGAGTGCGCGAAGCTGGTGGATGAGGTAGCTGAATTGCGGGATGGGGTCATCCATCCTCATGCCCTGGAAGTGCGCCCAAGGAGACAAGCGAATACCAGTGCGGTCCGCGCCGACGGCCTTGGTGACAGCCTTGGTGACCTCAAGCGCGAAGCGCGCGCGGTTCTCGATGCTGCCGCCCCACTGATCCGTGCGCTGGTTCGACTTGTCCTGCGTGAACTGGTCGATCAAGTAGCCGTGAGCGCCGTGGATCTCGACACCGTCGAACCCAGCCTTGTCAACCGCGTTCTTGGCCGCCGTCGCATAGTCGCTGATTGTCTGCGTGATCTCCTCCTCAGTCATGGCGCGCGGCGTAGGGCCCTCGGGCCACATCTTGATTGCGCTGGCGCTGACATGATCGTGCTCATAATCAAAGTCATCGTCGGGAATGGCGCCGCCCGAGCCGACGGGGTCTGGGTATGCGGCGCGGCCGAGGAACCAGAGCTGGACAAAGATCTTGCTGCCCTTGGCGTGGACTGCGTCGGTGACCTTCTTCCACTCGGCAAGCTGCTTGTCGGCCCAGAGGCCGGGGATGTTGGGGTAGCCGCCGGCTCTGGGAGAAATGTATGTGGCCTCGGTGAGGATGAGGGTGCCGGGTACTACGGCGCGCTGTGCGTAGTGCTGGATCATTGGGGGTGTTGGGACGTGGTCCTTGTCGGCACGGAATCTGGTGAGAGGGGCCATCACGACGCGGTGCTCGAGCTCGATTGAGCCCACCTTAAACGGTGTGAAGAGCTTGGTGTTTTCGGCCATGTTGACTGTGTGATGTGCTTTTTGTTTTGGTGTTTAGGCTTTGGTGGGATGCTCGTCGGTGGGTGAGCAGGCGTGTAAGTCTGTAGTGTACTAAAGTTGGCGGGTTCTGGAAATTCTACACACAGAATACCTAAGGATTAGAGGCAGATAGGTGCCTATATATAGCAGCCACATAGAAGATTTCTACCAATTTCTGTCCCGGGTCCACACTACATACGAATCCACTGCCCCATGGTCTGAGTTTTGTGGTAATGAACCAGCCTGGCAGCTTAGTGACCAAGTTGCACAGCGGTGCTTAGCAATCGCACAACTCATAGATGATCCGGGTATTGCATCAAGTGGAGTGAGTTGACCAAGTGCTGAACCTTGGCAGCGAGTGGTGGTAAGAAGGGGGCCCCATGTTTGCGAATACTTCTCGACTATTCTCGAAGGAAATTCAACGCTGCCGAAACCCGAGCAGTGTGACAGTTGCTGTGGATGCCGAACGGCATATCCTTTGGTACCGGACATACCACGGTGAGCCTTGGAAGCTTGCCTGCTTAGGGCCCTCGGGCCTGCGCGATGTTCTTTTGTGGCCCACAGAGTTGCGTTCACCATTCTTGGTACCGCTTGCGACCTCTGCCCATGAGCCATACCAGAGACTCGCCACGTCGAGCTCGTTCAAGTCAACGATACACAGCAACACTGGACAGACAAGTTTTTTTCTTTTTTTGACTGGGTGATGTCATCTGATACTGACTCGAGGTTCGGAGTGTCGTCCCACAGCATCGGGAGCGAGCCGCGACGGTCTGCGAAGGGAAAGGGAAAAACTTCCGATGAGCTTCGTCAAGTGGGTCAGCAACGAAGTTTAGTCATCCTCAGCTTATTCAGGGAAAAGAGTGCACCCGAGTATTCCGCATGAGTTAACCCTCACTTTCTGCTGCCGAAATAGTAATTGGATATTGGTTTGTAAGATCTCGTTCGATGTTGATGCCTCGTCTCTTTATTCATCAGGAAATAAGCAGGGCCATTTGTGCATGCATCGCCGAAAGACAGACTCCGGAGCGGGTCGTAAGCTATCAACGACATGTCCTCCTTCACGATCGAATTCACATGTCAACAGTATTTCCAGCAAGACTGCTGGCATGTGTCCTCGTTCCACGATGCACCGTGTACTCTAGATTATTCGTCCATTACTAGAAGCCGCAAGATTATGTAGCCTGCGACGGTCCGTCCGGCCCAAGAGATCCAGTTCCAAGATCTGCACGAGTGTTGTTGGAGATGGGGCCACAGAGTGCCCAGGCGCGCAAGTACAGCACGGCAACTGTGTCTGGGTGATCAACTCCAAAGGGGCTGGATTTGTTGATGCTCTATAGACTTTGAAGTGACCACGCACAAACAACGGCGACCAGCTTGGGGGATCACGGGCGACACAACGAATCAGGCCTCTTTACTACCTGGGCAACAACAGAAACCACCAATACCCAGTACCCGCCACGGTCAAGTAGATCGCAGTCGTCCTCACCACCCTCGCCAGCACCGAGCCACCTACGAGGCACGCACTCGCGTAGTCAGGCGCGGCCGCCCGTTGCGAAGCCCATGCGCGAGCGTTCTACATCATTCCATGGCGAAGAACAGCACCGAAACACGACAACAACGCCGCGGCATCATACGGCATGAGCAGAGGTCATTCGACTGGCTGGGGCCGCGACGCCGTACTCTTTGAGCAGATGCAGTCACCGAGTTCCGGTCTACCATGCTTGCTCATGCGCCCGTAGCACATTGGCCCCATGCCTGGGGCAGACATAACCGCAATGCCGCATATGCTGATTTTGCGTCCAGGTCGGTGAAGCCGTCGAGGACTACTAGTAGCTAAGCAGTCTCCTCTCAAGCCCTGTGCGGGCTAGGTCGTGGAAAGTATTGCCTCAGGCTCAATAGCCCACATTCGTACGGACTCATGAGACATTGTTCTCAGCAAGAGCGAGTGCATATCGAACGCATGGGCACATAGCTCGTGGCACATGGCAGGCGAACTGCAGGGTTTTCTGGAGCCAAAATGGTATTTTGCGCTAGTACAAGTCCAGTGTTGTACACTTTTATAAAACAAACGCATCAAGCATGAACGAGCAGATATATCCGCATAAGCTCTACTTCATTCGCTCCACACTCTCGGCCGCATCCACGACTGATCCTGGATCGCCTTGAGGCGTAGGTCGAAAATTTGTGGACCACCAAGTTGGCCGCGCACTGGACTCATCGGTCCTGTCCTATACCAATCGCATTGCATGCGACTGGGTTCGCGCCAGCGAGCAGCAACATTTCGACGATTTCCAGGTCTTCCGCCTGCACAGCATGCGTGAGCGGCGTATCCCCCTTTGTCGTCTGGAATGTCCAGGTGGCCCGAAATTGCACGAACGTGGTGTGTGTTGGGGACTTTCTGAAACTATCTAGTCGAGTCTGCCCTGGGACGCCGACATGGTCCTGATCATGGTCCTCCTCGTTGTCTTCGAGGCTTCTTACAGTCTCTCCCAAGATGTGCTTGCTTTGGCTGATGCCCCCGGCCAGAAATGGCGTTCATTCGGCCCTCGTAAAGTCTGCTCTTGAACGGCGCAGTCGCTCTAAAGTCGATTGCCATAATCTGATCCGGACCCATATCAACGAATCAGCCACCAAATTGAGACAGTCCTTCTGGCATGGAGTGTGGACGGGTGGGCCACAAGAGTGTCGTCAACCCCGTGCAAATGACAGTCGCCCTCGGACGGATTAGTTTTGTGATTGCAGTCGGTCGGCTTCCTGGTCCAGGGAAAACCGCCTGCTGTCAAAAATTGAATGGAGCGGTTGCATGTCGCGCAAGAACAACGTATGATGAGCCTGAAAAAGATGGGGAGGCCGTCCAGAGCCCACATACAGGCCTGCTTTTTCTATTGGGGAGCTGTACATTCTCGATTCCATACTCTACTCCCTTACGAACACGCCCGCCATGCCCTGTGAACTTGAAGTTAGCGGAGGAAGGCTCAAGGGGCCCAGTACCCAGCCGGAAGGCCATGTCGGGCATCACCACAGCAGGTGGCGCGAAATCGAGAGTACTCACCATGCCTGTGCCAACACACATACTGACAACACCAACCTCGCCACCCGTCCTCTTCAGCCCGTGCATCAACGTAGCCGTCAACCGCGCACCAGTCGCACCAAGCGGGTGCCCCAGTGCAATAGCACCACCATCGGGGTTAATCCTATCCATCGCGCCCTCGAGCCCCAGCTCGCGCACACTATACAGCGCCTGGCTGGCAAAAGCCTCATTGATCTCCCACCGGTCCACATCCCCATGGCTCAGCCCAAACATGCTCAACAGCCTCGGAATCGCCACCGCCGGCCCAACGCCCATCTCATCCGGCTTGCACCCTACACTTACTGCGCCCACAAACTTGCCGATGATACGCCCCGTCAGCCCCAGCTCCGTCGCCGTGCTCCGCCGCATCACCAGCGTCGCCGCCGCGCCATCGCTCACCTGGCTCGAGTTCCCCGCCGTGCTCGCGCCGTCCGCGCTGAACGCCGGCTTCAGCTTTGCCATCCCCTCGAGCGAGGCATTCGTGCGGATCCCATCGTCCTCCCGCGCCGTGATGCGCTGCTCCTCGCCCACCTTGTTTCCCTGCTTGTCCACCGCCTGGAACCGCGTGTCCACGGGCACAATCTCGTCCTGAAACGCCCCGCTTGCGCGCGCCGCCGCCGCGCGCCGGTGGCTCTCCACCGCGAAGGCGTCCTGGTCCGCGCGGGACACGCCGTACCGCTTCGCGACGTTCTCGCTCGTCAGCCCCATGGGCATGATGCAGTCGCGCGCGTCCTGGTTCGCGCTCTCCTTCAGCTCGGGCCACAGGTCGACGGGGATCGCGCGCGAGCCGTAGTTGCGCGTCATGCTCTCCATGCCGGCGCCGATGCCGACATCGGCCGCGCCGACGCGGATCTGCGCCGCGACGCTGGCGATGGCCTGCAGCGAGGAGCTGCACGCGCGGTTGACGGTGTAGAGGGACGTCGAGTTGGGGAAGCCGGCGTGGTTCATGGCCATGCGCGCGGCCTTGGAGCCGCCGAGCTCGGAGAGGACGACGCCGACGGCGACGTCGTTGATGGCGGCCGGGTCGAGGGTGGGGTTCGCCGCGAGGGTGGCGCGGAGGACGGACGCGAGGAGTTCTTCGGGGTAGGCGTCTTTGAGCTGGCCTTTGTAGGAGCGGCAGATGGGCGTGCGGAGCGACGAGAGGATGACGGTGTCGGTGGGGGCTTTGGCGAGGACGGCCGAGAGGCCTTTGGGGAGGGCGGCCATGGTGGTTGGCTGTGAACGACGAGCAGGAGGAAAGTGAGCAAGCAATTGACAAGACTAGAATCCCTCCAGGCCAGCAACAATATGCGACGAGACAAAGCACAACTGGGAGAAATATGAAAGAGGTATGCTGCTTGAATTGGCTCGGCAGTGACCCCTCGGGAAAGAGCTTAAGCTCACCAACGGAAAGTCCGCGGCAAATTCTGGGGTCTGGCGCTGAGGGGGATGAAAGTTGATCCACGAGGCACTTGGCTTCGGCAGGGCCCGGCCCGGTGGAAGCTCCCCGACCAGCACTGTCGTCTCAACATTTACTGTTCAAACCACCGTGGCAATAATCACTTGATGTGTGGTGTTTTTGGGAGATGCAAATCAACTTGATGGACAATTGTGTTGGTGGGAGGGCACGCCGGCTGGGCGGGTGGGGTGTGGAAGGAAGCAGCCCTTCTCAGCTGTGCAATCCGCGGTGCTGCTAACGTTATAGTGGGTACTACTGTGAGCGAGGTCCTGAAAGCAAAAGGTACTCGGGAGTGCCTATGAAGACTGTCAAGGGCAAGATGTAATGCAGTGATCTTTCTGTATGGTTATCGACAACTTCAACAGCCGGCTCCGTGAACAGACTCCGTCCAGCGTCAACGCCCTAGATGCCAGAGTGGGAAAGACGCGCCCAATCCCTTTGGCCAGGAGCCAATACCAGAGCCAAGCCTGATGAGATTTGCCTGTCTCATGGACTCTCAACAATGTTCCGTCGCATCGGATTCCAGACGGCACGCTGGCCCAGCCATCAAAGACACGGCTGTCATCAAGCTGTGCAAATTCAAAAACGCGCGTTGACAGTGACCACGCCCATATGAGAAAGTCCAGTCTGCCTGAGCTCCTCCTGTCCTTGAAACACCATCGCAAAAAGCATTCCATCGCAACGGCGCAAAGCAGCCAAGCAAAACTTCCAACCAAGCCACACGGGGGTGATGATCACTCCCACCACGCTCTTCAGTCCCGAATGCCCAGCCCAAAAACCCGGTCCCCCTCCCTCAACCCGCCCTCCTGCCGCAGCCTCTTGGTCGGACTAATCGGCTCCCTCCTCCCCTCCTCCATCGCCTCCAGCTTCCGCTTCCCCGCCGCCGCCGCCAAGCCAAGCTTATTGACCGGCGCCCGCAGCGTCGCCTGCAGCCGCTTCTCCGCCGACACGGGCGTCGGCGTCACGTCGCGCGAGGCATTGCGCGAGCTCGCCACCTCGAAGCTCTCGCGCGGGTCGCGCCGCAGCATCGCGGATGCTTCTTGGCTGGCTTGGCTCTCGTAGACCTGGCTGTCGTCGACCTGCTCCTCGCGGACGGAACTGCGGTGCGATGGAAGCGGCACGCGCGCGCGCGGCGGTGGCGCGGAGAATGGGTGCGTGGCGAAGGAGCGCGCGGCTTGCGCGACGGACTGAAGGGCTGCGCGCGCGAGGGTCTCGTTGTCGTCGGCGGAGATGGTGCTCTCGCGGCTGCGGCGGCCGCCGCGCGGCTCGCGGGTGAAGCTCAGGCCACTTCTGTCGGGTGTGTCGGGGGCGAAGCTTCTGTTGTTGAAGCGCCGGATTGGCTCGGTTTGAGGGACGAATTCGGCGGGAGACAGCAGGTCGGAGCCGCGCGGCCGGGGGTTGTTTGGTGTTGCCGGTAAGGAGGATAAAGATTGTGCGCCGCGGTGGTGTTTGAGCGGGTGTCGGCCGCCTGGCGCGCGGTTAGGTGTGATGGGTGTGGACGGGGACGAGCTGTTCTCTTGGGTTGCGGCCTGGAGGAGGACGTCGAAGGGCTGGGCCAGGCGATCAACGCGCTGCTTCGGGGTTTGTCGGGGGGTCTGTCGATATTGAGCTGGTGAAGCATGGGCTGTTTTGGGAGTGTGGAACATGCCTCCTGGACTGGCAAGCTTCTCGTACAGCTCCCGCTTCTCACGCAGCCGACTCCGAAGCTGGTCGTTCTTGTCGCGCAAATCGTCGATTCGCTCTTCCTGCTTGACAATAAGCTTCTTGGCGGCCTTGAGCCTCTTGTTGGCTTCGTCGTAGTCCTTGCGCATCCGCTCGTTGTCCCTGAAGGTCTTCTCGCTGGTCTCCCGTAGCTCGTCGTACATGCGGTTGGTGATGTCGGGCTCGGCACTGGGCATTCTCCTTGGTGGGGCTGGCGCCTCGGGTTTTTGTCTTTGCAGGGCGTCCAGCTGGCAGAGGATCAGTTCCTGCTCGACCGCCGCGCGGTGGGCATCCTCGTCGGCGCGGACGGAGAGGAGTTGGTAATTTAGCTTGTGATGAGCGGCTTCCATCTTCAACCGCGACTGCTCAGCCAGACACGATTGGAGCATCAGCCGCAGCTCGTCAGGCGACGCCGCGACAACCTGCTCGGGTCGTGGGGCGGTGAAAAGCCCAGAAGGCGACGCATCGGGCCGGACAGGATGCGGACCGGTGACCGGAGGTGACAGCATGCGCTTCCTTTGCACGCTCGCAGCGGCTCGGCTGGCGTCATTGTTCGAGGGGACTTGAGAGGAGGGAGGAGGCGTTAGCGACGACGGGATCACAACGGAAGCGGCGATTGAGGCGGGGCGTCCGTCATTGCGCTCTGCCTTGAAGGACTCGGCAGCGTCGCGAGGCGAGGCCGGGGGTTCGGTCGAGGCAAGGCTTTGTTGCGAGCCGGATGCCACTGTGTTGGGAGCTGCACCGTCCTGCGGGGTGGTCGGCTCGGACTCGATCGCCGGGGATGCGGCCGCCGCAGCGGACGGCGTTGCGACCGTGGTATCGGCAGACATGGCAACCGGTATGTTGGAGGTGATGTATCGGATGGGCGCTGTTCAAGGGATTGAGCAGGATTGCTCGACTGTCACGCTTGGTTGGTGGACGCTGTGAACAACAATCATGCTCTGCGCTTTCGGTGTGTGCTCAGCTGTGCTTCTGCGACAAGACAAGGAGGCCCAAGCCTGAATGATCGTGAATGTGCCGCGCGATCTGGGAGCGCTACTTCGAACAGCGCCGAACTGCAATCAGCGTATGAGGGAGTCCACGATGGTTGCCGGAGGAACAGCTGCAGCAAGATGCAGGCTGGTTTGGCGTTGGGCGAGGTACGCAGGGAGGTTGAGGAGGTTGTGCATGAACAGCTCACAGCGGCGGTTGCAGGCTGCAGGCTGCAGGTTGCAGGGCGCACACGCACTCGACGAGGTTGGTTTGGGCGGCATCCAAGACAGGCAACTCCTCATCTTCACCTCTCCACCAAGAAACGTGCCAAACTGGGGGCGGGCAACAGCGTTACAGTGCACACCCGCCCCTGCAACCGGCAAATTACGAGGGGCTGGCGCTGTGGCAGGCAACGCTAGGCCGTTTTCGCCATGCCCCAAGGTTCCAAGGTCGCAGCCGCCTGCCGCTGTCGCCGCTTTCATCAACGCCGATCCTCACTTCCTCGTCTTGCTTGCACTGCTAGCATTGCATTTCGTAAATCCCGTCTCAGCAGATATCGAATTGCATGACAGCAGAAAGCGCTCTGCATATCTTGTCTATTTCTGGCCGACTTCCGGCACGTTCGCTCCGTGGCGCAGGGCCGAGAGACAAAAGCCTGCAGAACCAATCCACTCCATCAAGTCGAGCTGCTACAATGACGGCGGCCATCGTGAAGGAGTCAACGTTTGCCCCGCGTCAGTGCGTCATGATTGGCAGAGCGATGTCCACAAGACAGCTCCTCGTCCGCTTCACTCTTGCGAAGTGTGCCACTACACGCCCGCCAACGTGCATCGCCGGCTCCAACGTCGCAGCACAATCAAAGCAACAGCACCGTGCCAATAGCTGCAGCAAGTATGGCGAACCTGCCCCTCTGTCCCTCAGCGTGCCAAGTGGCAGCGCCCTCCGAGGTCGCGGGTCATGGCGTGGCCGAAGAGGTCTCCGACGTCTCCGTGCTGGTCGGAGTGGCAGTCGCTCCAGACGGTTGCAAAGACGATTCGGCCGTTGTAGCACTGCTAACCGACGACAGTTCTTGGTCGGCACCGATTGTCACTGCCGTCAAATCCTCGTCCCAACCTGTGGTGAATTTGTTTCCCGAGAAATCGAAACCGTTGCCCGCGGTATACGCGTTGCAGTCGGCCGATTGAGAGACTGTCATGATGCACCCAACGTCGACGGTGCTACATCGGATCAGCAGTCATTGCAACCACTGATGTGCGCATGGCTGCGGGTATCGTTAGTACTCGCACAAGATCCGGCACTGCATAGTGGAGTGCTAGCGTTGACGGGCCTGTCACCACGGTGTGCGATGGTGCTCGCGTGCAAGAATACACGGCCAAGGTCGTCGCCTCGGGCGCGACGGCGAGCACGGTCGCTGTGAGATTGACTGAGGGATCGCAGACCCCTGCGAAGTAAAGACTCGTGACTTGAGCCGCCGGAACTGAGGTTGACTGCGCGGAAGCTGAGTGCGCCCCGGCGAGTGCCGCAGCAAAGGCGGGCAGGGGCAGGACCAATGCAGTCAGGAAATGCCGGCACGACATGTCGGTTTGGGACACACGGAAGCACTGCGAGTAAGTTCCCAAGCCTCCCGGAGAGTAAGCCGGGGCGTAGTCTTTTTGTGGCTATCATGAAATCCACCACGTTGCGGGAGCCAACAGAATTCTCTTGGCTTCGGTTCCTTCGTTCCTTGGGCGCTGCTCTCGTTGCATTGTCACAATTCAACGTGGTGGACGGCGTCAAGTTGCGTTGTCTAGCGCGCGAGGCAGCCTGGTCACGAGTGACATCGCGTTCGAGGGTCTCACAGGAATCGCTTGGGTTGGTTCCCAGTCTGAGCTGGACAGGATACAAGGTCGCCGGTTCCTATTGCGCCAGATCTAATGCGAGTGTGTCCGCTGTGGACAAGGAGTGATCAAAAGGCGCTCTACCCATGCGTGACAATCTCAACGCTGAATCCATATTCATCTCATCACCGCACTGCCAACTTCTCCGGCCTCTCCAGCTCCTCGTGGCTGCTTTCCGCCGCCTCTACTCCATCCAAGGCAAGCGAATCATCATCCTCTTCATCACGCCCACTGCCAGCGACCCGCACATACCGACCTTCACCACCACCTCGACCTCCCCAGGTGTTCCCGAGCCCGAGCAGGCCGAGTCGGTTGCCAATCTTGACGGTGTACGCGCCCATATGCTTGAGCACGACCGCAGCAACCGGCGACTGCCGCACACAGTCATCTGGCAGCGAGTACACAAGCAGTCCCACCAGCGCAATACCATATCCGACAGCCTGGATAAACGTAATCGGCGTGTTCCAGATCATGATCGCCGCCAACACAAGCAGCACCGACTTGAGGATCCCGGTAAGGTTCATAGCAAGCGCGGACGTTTTCCCAATCTTAATGCACAGCCAAACCCGGTCAGCAATTTTTCGCAACACGCAGCAGGAAGAGGAGCAGGAAAGAAGGGAACCGACCAAAAAAACACTCGACACGTTCAGCATGAACGCCACGAACCCATTCAGCGCCAGCATACTCCACCCCACACGGTGCAGATCCGCGACGTTAAAGGTCCGCCACTCCGTCATGAGCGCCACGAGCAAATTGAAGACCGCGCACACGGGCGCGTAGTAGTACAGCAGCACGAGCGGGTTCATGCCCGCCAGCGCGCTGACTTCGATGGTCGCGCCGTGTGCTTCAATGTCGTCTTCTCGGTATCGCGCGGTGGCGGCGGTCTTGTCGAAGCGCCCGGCGGCTCCGTTCACATCGGTCTCGGCGCCCGGCGACACGGACCGCTTGCGCTCGACGCTCCTGCCGCGCCGCTCCTCGTAAAACACTACCGCCCCCTCCGCCGCCTTCACTACCGGCGCCGCCGCGCTTGGACTCGCCAGCAACCACCCAATCAACAACAACCGCACACTCTCACTCACCGTGCCGAGCATCTGGTACGTAAACCCCTCCCACGCAAACGTGACCTCGCCCACCGAGCTCAAGAACACGCCGAACGTGATCACCGCGACCTTGGCCCACGTCCCAGGCGTCGTCGGCTTGTCGGGTGGCGTGAAGCCGCCCGCCCAGGCCAGGACGAGCGTCGTGACGGGTGCGAGTGCTTTGAGCATGCTGATGAAGGAGACGGACAGCGTGAGGTAGGCCATGTTGCTGCAGAGGAGCGAGGCGGTGTAGCAGAGGCCGATGGCGAGGATGGGCGCTGTGTAGCGGTGCTGGGTGAGGAGGGGGGTCCGCGGGAGGGGGAGGAGGGGGGTAAGGTGTGCGAGGAGTTGGGTGAAGAGGACGGAGGTGAAGAGGTGGATTGTGGTGAGGATTATGGCTAGTGGTGTGTGAGCGATGTGATTCCTCGATTTCGGCGGTTTTGAAGAGCTAGTGCTGGCTTACGGTATTCTGTCTGTATGTTAGCTCTCTTGTTGCCGGCGTGGGTGAGGGTAAAATGGGGAGTGTGCTTACTGAATCCAGCGCTTCCGAGGAGCCATTTGTTGAAGATGATCGTGGCATTCGAGAAGAACATCCAACTCCTGCACACGACCATACAGAATCAGCATTGGCCAGCAACAGCAACGACAGCGACCTCATCCCCTCGACGCGCTGAGGAACTTACAACACATAGAACACCGGGTGTAAGCCCGCGCCTACCGCCAAAAGCGTCATGGTGGCAGACAAGTACTACTCAGTAGTATGTTGAAACCACGCTACTGTTGGCGAACGAAATATCGCACCAGCATCGCAGGTAAAAGTGAAATGTCAACAAGTCAGAGAGAAACAATATGTATGAAAGTAAGCAAGTCCTGGTCACTTGCTTCAGCTGACATCTATACGAAAGATGTGCAGTGTGGCTGAGACCCCCCCCCCCCCGACAGAGGGATGCCCAAAGTGTAGAACGTGGGACCCAAGACACTTTTGAGGCTCCCTTGGCGCACATCATGGAGTGTCCGAGTGGATGTTGGCGTGAACTCCAAGTTGCCCAGCGATGCATTAAGGGACTTATTCGGAAGATTTAATCACGCCATTTTTTAAGGTTGGCCCAGTACATAGCGACCGAGCCACAGTGTCTGGCGTCAACGGTTTTGAGAGATCCCAATATGCACGATACTTTTGGTGGCCCTCCTCCCTGGGGTCCCCCAGTAAAGGCAATGTTGTTAATCTACGCGCCAATATTGTATCCGCAAGCTGCAGCTCAGCCATGACATTGCCTTCTCCCTACCCTTGTTCACGGCAACTCACAACACTAACAACAATGGTACATTCCTCACAAGATCCCGTCTTGGATAGTACAACATTCCAGAGCCTCAACGGCCCACCAATATGAAAAGGTCGTTTCCTCCCTCGCGCAACAGCCGGCATGGCTCTACCTCAGCCTGCCCATGATCACGCCCCTTATCATCACCGCGCTTTACCACGAGCAATTCGTCGCGAAGTACCACGGACGTCGTCGTGCACAAGATCTCAGGAAAATGGCACGGCCCGCAGCACAGTGCCACCACTGAAGACATCCGCACAGAGCGCAACGGGCACGATCATGCGCGAGGGGTGATCGCGATGAGGTGTTGGCGGTATATCTGCACGAGCGGGATCAGGCGCGGGCACTGGTGGAGTTCTTCCAGCATCATTACTGCGAGATGGGAACAAGACAGTCTTATGTCATCAACGATGACTCGGACCCGCCGCGGTCGCGTTATATGGAGCGGTTTGGGATGCCGAAGGAGGTGGTACACTTCGTGCATATTGAGATCTCGACGGGTGAGCCGCATGGGACGCAGTTGTGCTGTGTGCCTGTAATCTCAAGTCCCATCGCGAAAAGGGTCCTGTCCTCACTGAGTTCGTGGAGGAATTAAGGCGAGCGTTTTTCTAAGAAAGAAATGTTGACTCCAACCTGTCAGGGAGTTGTACAGCCCATGCAACTACCTCTTCAGCGCCGCATTGGGGATCAATTCGGCGACGCACTCGTCGAGCCATCAGCTATACTATGCGAATTTGATCCACAAGACGTATCCGGAGTGTGTTTGAGACGATCCAGATCATGAGAGCGAGAGGTCGGGCTCGAAGCATATCAAGGGTGTTGTGAGAACGGCTACATATTCCAGACCTCGTGAATTTTGTGCAAGTGGACGTTGGAGTTGGCTTTTTTTGGGCCGGTGAATCCGCGCATTTAAATTCGCATTTAATCCGGGGTTCGTGAAGTTGAGCGGCAATGGCGATGTGGTGGAACAATACGCTCTTCAACCTGAGTAGCCCTTGTCCGCCCAAACCGTGGCTGTGGCTGATCTTGATCCTCAGAACCCATCACAAGGGGCCAGATATTCCTCCACCACCACATGGCTAAGTCTTTTGTGGACTACGCAAATAAGACCACGATCATTGCCAAGCGCTGGACATTCTAGAAACATGTTGACTAACGACCTGCCGCATCAAGGGTGCGCGCAGATGCTAAAGTATTTTTTCACACGCACGGGGGGTGAAGGCGGGTGTTGGCGGAGGGTGAGGACATGTGAGGATGCACACATTGAGATCATTGTGCATCAAACGTTACGAGGGCAGACTAAAGGGGCTTCACCACACATCTAGTTTTGAGGACGGGAGATTTCAGAGGGCCTGAGACTGACAACAGTGTGCGTCTACCAAAGGAGAATCAGGTGCAGCAGATCTATGCTGATGGTGCCCGAGTCTGTTGGTTCACAAAGACAACTCTAATGTCCCCATGCCATACTCTCAGAGCACACTGGAAATTGAAGACAAAGTAGTGACGGAAGACCACGTGTAGTCAACCCATACATATATGAGTAGAATTTTACAGATGACCAGTGCAGACTAGAACCAACACTCTGAGGCGGCCCCTTTGGATCCTCATAGATTCATCAGTGCACCCTGAAAGGTCGTGACAGCCTTGCAACGGACCCGCCGCCTGTGGCATATACACATTGGAACACCGCCTGCGGACTAATCGCCAGCAGGATCATCGTTCGGTTGGAAGCCGCTCCCTGGTTCGTGTTTTCGGCCCTTGGACTACCCGTAGAGGACGGGCGTTGTGCGCGGGGTTTTCGTCGCTAGCCGTGCCTCACCAAGAACAAGCCAGTTTCAACTCGCATCTCTCCACTTCGCAATGTTTCGACAAGTCTCCTGCGCCGTTGCAGCCCAGCCATTCATGTGGCCAAGCAGCAGTGAATCGTGAGGCGCATGCTTCTCAAGATGTGATGTCAAGTTCTCGTTCCCAGCACCCTTCCACTCCTTCTCCCATTTCGCACAGTCCACCGACAAAACCTCCTGCTCAGCCCACGCCAAGAACACAGGCGTGTCCGTCTTGAACGGATGCCCCAGCGGATCAACCCACTCGCTGCCGTGCGTCACAGTGTCCGACTGCTTGATGTACGTGGCGACACCCCAGTTCACGAACGACAGCGGGATATAATCCGTGGCGTACAGCTTCCAATTCCTGTAGTCCTCGTGCAGCACCGCACTGGGATTCACCCACGGGCTGACCAGCGCCACGCGCCCCGGCTTAGGCACAGTAACCTGCGACCCGAAGCGCTCCAAATAGCGCAGCAGCCCAATAGACAAGTTTCCACCCGCACTATCGCCGCTGATCGTGATATTCTCAGCCTTGATCCCCAGCGTCCGCGTAAGGTAGAGATAGCTCGTCAACGCATCCTGCAGCGCGGCCGGAAACGGGTCGCGCCCACCGTACCCCGCCAGTCGGTACTGCGGCGCCAACACAGCGTCGAAGCCGCCGTGCTCGACCAGCATCGAGCCCAGGAAGTTCGTCTCGGCAGTGCGGCCGTCGCCGATGACGAAGGCGCCGCCGTGGATGTGCAGCGCGACTTTCGTCCAGCTGCTTGCTTCCGCGGCGCTAGCAGGGGCCGCGTTGACGCCGTACCAGGTCCCGCCGATCGTCACGGGGCGCACGCGCTCGCTGACGAGCGGGCCGACGTAGAGCTCGTCGGTGAAGGGGCCAAAGGTAGCCCACCGGGCGCCTTCTTTGCCGGGTTTCAGGGGTAGGGGAATGGTGACGCCGATGGTGGAATTTGTGTCGGCAACGTCGAAGACAACGTTGCGGAGGAGGGATTGAGTGAGGGTCCAGGATGCATGCGGGCGCAGTGAGGGCATGAGGAATTTGACGAGCCAGAAGGGGGCGCGCGCGAGGAGGGTCGTGACTTTGAAGAGTTGGTAGATTAGTGTGAGGGGTTGGTAGGAGCGGATGGGGTGGGAGACCGATATGGTCTCGCCTGAGGAGGCCATGATTGCGATGGTGAGATGTTGTGTTGATGGAGACCAGCCGCAGATGTCAGAGAGAAGGCGGACAGTGCCGAGGTACGATGAATGATGTGCGGTGCTGTGTGAATATGTAGATTGTGCGATGAGTCTCGTGAACATTGAGGGGAGGAAGTGAGCGGAGGGGGCTTTCGACTGAGGAATTAGCCGGCGTTAGTCAGCCCTGTCCTACTATTTAGTGTGAGCTCCCCTTGGGTAGCACTCGGTGGGCATGCTAGCATCCTGGTGATGTTGGAGCCAGGGTGGTTGGAGACCTTCATGGGCTCGCTTCCAAGAGCTCATCCTTATGTGCTCTTGCAGGCGGCAACTCCCTCTCATCCATCTCGGGCGTCGAAATCGCGCCAGCCTTCTTGCATCAGCGCACCCATCACCATGCAGATCCGTGAGCTTCGAGTCGCACCGCGAACCACAGCGAAAGGCGAAGGGGCGTAGTCGTTGGCCCCTGCGCAGTTTCATACGGACTATAAGCACCGTTTCATGTCTGAGCCGCAGTAGCCATGTCCTCCAAGGTGGTTATTATAGCTGCGTCGACACCCGTACATCCAGCTCACTCATAGGAAGAGGATCGCATAGTTTGGTGTTTTCCATCACGTCGGGTACGTACACGATAACTTGAGCGCCTAATATCGGCGTTGATGATACCTCCCACAGATGTTATTTCACACCTGCTTGCACCTAGATTGGTTGCCTTCCTGCAAGTGTCCGCTCAAAGCGCCTGCAGCGCGGATGGCCAGCTCCAAGCTCTATGCGCAGTTTGAAATACGGCATCAACGGATCTCACACTGCTTCACGATGTTATGTCCGTCAGACGCGATACCAAGTCGGTCCCCATTCCATGCCGGAATCTCCTGCTTGTCATCTTCTGGGCTGTTCGATGACTTAGTAGGCCAGTAAGAGTGCCAAAGCATTCCGACCCGCGTGTATATGCTGTTCTTCCGATCCTTCTCGCGCAAGATCAGGTAGCCGCGGATGCCTTTACCAAGCCCACTTTTCGCCATTCTCGAATATGTACACCTCCTCCATCTCGAGAAAATCTGCATATTCGGACTCATCATGATCCAGGATTGCCCAATGGTTTTTAATCGTCGAGACGCGGCCAATGCGAGCTCTTCTCGAGAGTAGGACCATTCGCATTTCCCTTCAGATGCAGAGACAAAGTGACTCGACTCACTCCACGTGGCGCGCCACCATAATGCTCTGCTGCGCAATATCAAAGTACTCTTTGGAAGGGCTCCAAATTGATTGCCCCCTTGATAAACACACTTTGCCTGTATGATCTCGGCAAGTTCCTCGCAGAGCGTCTTTGAATTAGAGTACCTAATTGATGCAGGCAAAGATGCCCATGACCAAGTCGGTAAAGGGTATGGTCTATCCAAAGCCAATCTTTGATCAGATCTTCTGAGAAATGTCCTGTCGCTACATTCCCAAAGCAGGTCATGTACAAGGGCCTTTTGACCAGAGGCCAGCCAAATAATCCTCATTGTGGCGAGCGCAGTGGAACTGCTGGGCGACGGCCCCAAAGGGCAATGGGTCTGTCGCGTGGCATCCTGAGATCAAGAGCTGAGTAAGTCGATGCTATGTTATTCCACATGGCACCAGTTCGTGTCAACGATATGGTCTCGTTTCTAAATCTCCCAGGGGTCGGTTTCCGGGTGTTTGGCTCTGGGAACCTCGCTGTTGAACTAGCCCCACATTCGCACTTCGCGTCGCAGGAACACTGGAAGACGATCTCGGTCTCGGTGAATGAAAGCACCCGGGGGGATATGATGCGCTCCTGGAAGGTCCAGGCTCTTGTAAGCAGAGGATAGCTCCCCTTTCACAGTGCGTTGCTGTGATGGATGCACTCTCCCTCCAACCAATTCCATCAGCAATGTGTGGTTTTACCGATGAAAAGCGGAAAATATGAACTCCCAATCTTGAGGGATGCCACGGCCTGTGACTGGCTTTTGCTGGAATTCCTTCGTAGACCAGCTCGGCTGTCACAGCCATATAGAGCTGCCAAAGTCACACAAGAGTTCTTGTACACTTCAAACATCATCGATGACTCTTTGACCCAATCGCTTTCCGCTTCTTGACTGAACTGTCCATCCTCTTGCTGTATAATACACACGCTGTCTATCCGAAGGTAATGCACCCCGAGACGGCGCGTGAATCCGACTGCATCTTGAAACGTGGCCGGCAAATCCGACCATGAGATTCTTTCGCTTTGGCTGTGCAGGTTCGAAGATGTTGTTATACACGCAGGACGATGATCACCCCAACAGTAGCTCAGCACAATGTACGCAGAGTTGGGAGGGGTCGATGAACTGTCTTCAAGCCTCACATCAGGTTCAGAACCCGCAACCAACGCGCCACTTTCGTCGAATCGGTGAGGTAGTCGGATGACCTGATGAGAGATCTTGGGCGCCATTCCGGTCTACACGTGTGTTGGTGGAGCTTGCTCGGACGTGGTGCCATTTTGTCTCCATTTTGCAGACGGCCGGCATGTTAGCCAGAAAACGAAGATTGCATGATGACAATAAAGGACGAATGCAATCTTGATCGCGCTTGGACGTCAAACACTTCTTATACCCAGGTATGCATGGCCCTCACTATCAGCAATGCAGCCGCCAGCCACTTCAAGCCATCGGGTAGGACTTACACATTGGCTACAGCAATGTGCATCTTTTCGTGTTACACAATAAATGACGGTATTCGGGGCAAATGGCATGCTGGGCCACGAACTGGAGGCTTGGGGCATCCCATTGATGGCGGCAAGGCACGATGGAATGTTGGACCAGCGCGCTTCTTAGAGGATGGCAGTGCCCAAATCGTTCAACGTGTGCGTTTTCAGGACCAAGGGGCACATATTCTACTTCCTCACCTGCAAGTAAGCTGCATACGCGCTCTAGCGTACGAGGTACACAGCACGGTGCAGCTGAATGTGGTGGTGTGGGCGGCTTGTTTCGGACTGTACAACTTCTTGCAATGGTTTACAGCTCCTATCCCTTGACATGAACAAAACTCCTTGCTTTCAGGAAAACTTGTTGCATGAGCGTCGGCTATTGACTGCGGAAAACGTCTCAGTCCATCCATGGATCAAAGCAGACTCTTGATCCGCGTGCTACCACGCAGATTCACGAAGAAAGGCAAATGAGTGTGGCCGCCGGTGCATCCATAGCTTGAGCATGGACTTGTCACTGCATGGCTTACATCGCACAAGACGCACGTCCGGGATGGCTCATAATGAACGACTAAAACTATCTACTCGTACGCCAGTCTATCACTTGTCCACTCTGGCCTCAGATAGCCAGCGTCAAAGCTCATGTCGTACCCCGTGGTATGCACATACGCTAGCTCCCAGTCCACCTTCACCTCTGCGCCCTGGGCGCTCTGGCTCCACAACGTCACCGCAATGGTATTATCGCCGTTATAGTCCAAGATGCCCGTCGGGACAGGGAAGCTGATCTGGTTGCCAAAGTACGGGCTGAAGCGACCGTACTGGTACCCGTTGACGAACAGCAGCGCCCTCACTTGGTTGGTGTAGTCCGACACAAACGTGCTGCTCGAGCTCCCATTCCCCGGCGCCGAGAGTTTGAACGTCACGGACACGTCCAAGTCTTCCGGCACAGCAAGCGGAACCACAGTGCGGAAGACCCGGATCCCCGCACCAGGCACCGCGAGCGTGGTAGCGTTGCTCGCGACAACAGCCCAGTCACCGTCAGGATACCCAGGAAGATGCGCGCCAACGCGCTCCGCGTGCAAACCACCCTCGTTGTACACACCGCGTACAGGGTCGATATTGCTCTCGCGCCCCGCGGAGCCTGCGATCTTCCACTCCGAGAAGCTATACCCAGCAGCGGCGTCGGGGCCCAGCAGAGTAGCGTTGAAGATGCCGCGCGCGTTGATGGCGCCGGTTGTCTCGTCGTGCCCCATATTTTCCATGACGATGACGAGGGCGTTGTCGGTGCCGTTGGCGGCGAGGGTTGCGTTGGTGAAGGGGAAGGTGATGTTGCCGGTGGTGGACTTTGTCGACCCGAGGTAGGAGCCGAGGAAGGCGCTGTTGAGCCAGACGGAGTAGCCGAAGGCGGAGCCACCGGTGATGTTGAGGTAGACGCCGGTTTGGGAGGAGGTGGGGAACGTGGCGCGGTAGATGTGGTTGCCCATGTGGATGTCGTACTCGTCGACGTAGAGAACGGGGTTGTTGGACGCGGGCTTGACGGGGTTGGAGCTGTTGGTGATGTTTGCAGCTGGCACAAGCAATGTCAGTATTGGAAGACGCACAGACTGAGGAGTGTTTGAACTCACTTATCCACGCCGGCGAGGAGGGGGAGTAGTCTGCTTGGATCTCAGGTAGACTGTCCTGCCACTTCCACGGTCCCAGGGATGGCAGACTGAAGTCAGCCGGGCCATCGAGCGATGCAGTGAGCATGTTACCATCGGTTGAGGTAATGGTGACTGGCTTGCCGTTCCACGTTATCGAAGACACGGATGGGGTAAAGATCGTGATGGCCTGAGTGGAGCTGTCGATGTCGCCTGTGAGCGCAAGCGTACCGTTCGTGGTCATGGCAGCAGATCGCACAAGGTAAGGGCCTTGAACGAGGACTGCGATCTCGTCAGTTGCATCTAGGTGATAGGCGGAGCGGGACACTCACCTGTAGAGTCCTCGGGATAGAACGGGTCGTTTACAAGGTTTGGCGCCCAGAACACGTACGCCGCCGGGCGGTCGAGAATGACAACGCGCGCTCCGTCCTCAAGGTCGACCACAGTCATGCCGCTGGTCTTGGACCAGTTGATTGCGACACTCGAGTTGCCCGGCACGATGCTGACCGTGGTCGAAGAGCTGTTCGAGGACGACTTCGCCAGGCTGGCTGAGGTTACGCCCTCGACGACAAGCTCGCCGGACTCTCCGGCTGGCAGCCAGACAGCCAGAACCTCCTTGTCATCCAAGATGGAGTACGTCAAGACCTCAGCGGTCGAGTACAGCAGGTTCTTCGAACCAAAGCTGAAGTCTGTCGTCAAGATCTTCGCTTGGTGTCCGTTGACTGTCACGCTTCCTCCATGCTGCGGCACCGTGAGCGCTCCTTGCGAAGTGTTGACGCTCAGCTGGAAGGTCTCGAGCGTGCTGCTGGTCGAGTCCAGATGCATCACGACATAGAACCCGGCGCCCGTCTCGTCATTCCTCAGCTCCGCAGTCGTAACCGCATCATTGTCCGTCAATCCGGTGCCGTTCCACAAGCGATCGGTATGCGCCAACTCGTTTGCCACCCGCGTGAACATGGTCAACAACTTCGTCTCGTAATACTTATCGCCAATGGCCCGATTCTCCGACACCGGTGACGAATAGTCATAACTCGTCCCGACCAACGGGAAAGCCAGCCATCCCCAATTTGTCCCGCCGAACACCATGTACAGCGACACAGCCGTGACGCGCTGGTAAATCAGGTTGCGGTAGAACAGATTAGCAAAGTCGACACCAATGTCCTCGGGGCATCCGCCCTCTGGCCCCGCCCAAGGATTGTACGAGCCGCCCTGGAACTCGGGCATGAAGTTCGGCTGCGTGGGGCTGAAGCCCTCGAAGTAGTCGTAGTAATTCACGGTCTGGTAGGCGACGTACGCGCCGTTGGTCCCCGTGCACTCGCTCAAATCGCAGCTCCAGCAACTCGGGTAGCTGTCCACGCCCACAACATCGACGTTGCCCGTGCCGTTGCTGTAGTCCTTCGACCACGACTTGGAGTTCATGTTTGGGTTGTTGTGGATCAGCGGCACATCCACACCGTTTTCGCGAGCCGCGTCCTCAAGCAGCGCCATGTAGTTCCCCGCGCCCACATTTGGCGTCTTCGCGGCGACGTTGGTCCATTGGTTGCCGTACTCGTTCTCGATCTGGAACAGCACCACCGTGCCGCCGTTCGTGACGAGGTGCGGCGCAACAAGCTCAGATACAGCCTCCCAGTAAGGCGTCCATGCCTCCGTGTAGCGCGCGTCGTCGTCGCGCAGGGAGCCGTAGGCGCCGGTGGTGACCCAGAGGGGAAAGCCGCCTGCGTTGGACTCGGCGTTGACGTAGGGCCCTGGGCGCACGATGACATAGAGACCCAGCTCGGCGGCGAGGGTGAGGATCGAGGTAAAGTCGTGCGCGCCGGTGGTGAAGTCGAGGGTGCTGGAGGAGGGCGCGTGGTAGCCCCAGTGGGCGTAGATGGAGAAGGCGTTGAAGCTGGGAAGCGTGTTAGGTTGGTGCTGGTTGATGTCGGAATTGAAGTTGGAAAGCCTTACCCTGCTGCCTTTATCTTTTCGAGGAGGTCTTTCCAAAGCTCCGGCACTGGGTAGCGCCAATAGTGGAACTGGGTATTTCTCATCACATCAGCCAAGTGCTTCCCAGCTGTCCGATGTGCAGCGACTCACCTCTCCGGAAAACATAAACAGCCTCTCGCCATTGATCTTGAAGCTGTAATGGTCCCTTCACATCGATGTCAGCGACAAGTCTTGGAGAATATGCGATAGACTTGTGTCCGCACCATTCAACCACTGTGTTCAGCCCATTGTCGTGCAGCGGCCACTCAGCATCGTCAGTCTGAGCTTGACACAGCCCGGCCGTGAGGAGGGCCCCTGCCAAAGCCAGCGTCTTCGAGAACAACATTGTCGACTAGGTGCGAGATCGTGAAGCCGACCTTCGCGGGCAAAAATCTGGGGCCCCATTCATGACGGCTGGCATTTATACCACGTTCCGCGCTTCTAGTCTTCCAGATTTGATCCATATCCGTCTACTGCCACACCGTCATGTAGACTAGGTGCGTTCGCTAAAAAGGCTATATCCACAAAAACACCTGGCCGCGCATATTTTCCACCGTCCAGAGTTTTGCCATGTTCGTGGACCCTTGTCATGCTAGCTCACCGTCCGGTGGGTTCTCACCCGAGGCTGTGGAATTGCGGGGGAGGACTGCATATGCGTCGTCGAGGTTGCAGACGATATGGAGCCAGCTGCAGGAACTCTCGGGTGACAGATTCCACTGTTGTGTTAGCCTGAGGCTTTGGGAACTTTGATTAGTCGTCCAGGGTGACCGGCTGGGTGGGCCGGTTGGGTGGCATCTGTTCATGAAATGAGATGCCTTGCATTCAACGTCTCCACAACACCTGCGGCAGGGCAGTAGTTTGTTGGGTCGCATTGCACTCCTCTTCTAGAAGCCTCGGCACGTTTGGCCGAGTGTCCTGCCGACGACGATTCAAGAGTGTCTGCAACGGCGCAATAATTTTGACAACTGTGTGACTTCTCACCTCGCCGGGCCCATCCCACTAATACAAAGTGGTCGGGGTGAGAACGGGCGTTCAATTTGCACACAAATCGTGTGTTGTCTGGATTGTAGTGGAGCATCGCATAGTATATGAGCCTTGCGTCAGATCTCGGGTAGTGCTGGGGAAAATATTAATGATCATTTGCTCGGTAATGTTGTGGGTGAAGCCAAAAGGATGCATTTCGTAGTATTTGTAGTCCTTCATCAACTTGCACAGAACTGCCGAAAGCCGGAGCGGATCCCCGGACGGGCCGGAAAACCGGCCTTGACCGGCGGCGGACCGCCCGGTCTAGCTATTTCGCATTCTAGTGTATTGAACATTATCAACCTAGAAGCCAAACCCTGGGAGCGAAGACACATTCGATGTAAATTTAAGCGTGGCCCCGTATTTGATCCGATATGCACTCATTCCACAACCCTTTTCAGCGCACGAAATTCGTGAAGTTCTAAAGTTTGTGGATAGCCTCGGCTCAGCTGTTAAGGCACAGACTGTAGTCGTCACCCGGCTACAACTTCTGAAGATGTGTTAGGACGGTCATATCAAGCTCAGTAGCCGAAGCCAGTGTTTCGAACCATAAGATCTCTGGATTCACATCTATTTCTATGCAGTCAGGTTGCCGGAACGAAACATGACACCTAAACTCTCATGTAATGGGAAGTCTTCAGGGATGGCATAGTGAAATAGTGAGACGTGAAATACGCTCCTTACTTGCTCCCAGGATCCTTGTGGCACTATTGCTAGTGAGTACATTCCCACAGAACAATTTCCAAGATTCACGCCATCATCAATCGCTGTGTTTATGGAGGCGTGTCGTCTCTTGTCGATATTCTGCCAGTCAAGGTGCCAAAAACATAGCTATTCTATCAAGCCGTTCGTGAGATCTATCACGTACCCGTGGGATTCGGCAATTCCGAACTCCTTCGACAGGAACGGCAAAAATGCTCAGCAACAGTTCTCTCATACGCATATCCTTTCATCTCACATGATGTGCCTTCTATACAAATGCGCGGCTCGGACGAGACAGGCTACCAATAGCCGGCGTTTCGGCGATCGCAGTCACCTGGGCAGGCGTCGCATCTTGGAGATCTACTATGTACGCTATTCGCCACGGAAAGTTCCTACGATATGTTTCTGTAGTATCAGTACACTCGCTTCTCCTTCCCGAAGCCTATTTCCAGGTGTCGTAGCATTCTGATCCCTCGCAGTGTCGCCTGCATTCGAGGGATTCGTCCAAAGACCGGGCATAGAGCCTGAGAGACAAAGGGATGGCAAAAGTCTGCACATTTCAATTTCGATTCTTCGAGCTCATGTTCATGTGAACGCCCCTTGGACAAAATGTCATTCTCATATTCCAAACCTCCTGTGTTTTCAGAGGACATAGTGACTACACAAATTCGCCTTCTTCGGCTCCATGGATTGCAGAGAAAGAGAAAACGCTCAAGAGCGTCGAAGTGCGTCCCACCGATATGTTTTTCGCATTAGTGGAACGAATTTTTTTTATTTTTTTTTGGCGTCGAATTCGTCCCATGATTGCAACCACATTGGATGGGAGGATTCAATCCAAGACGTGCCCTCAAACCATCACACTGGATCAAAGACCAGAGCAAGTGCGAGTTCGGACGACAGCAAAGCCTTGGTCCCCAAGCATGGCACCAGAGACGACGAGCCCTGGAGCGCAACCCAAGGTCACATTTGTTCTGTTTCATGCGGGTAAGCACGCAACTACCCAATGAAATACATGAAGTGCTCAGCTAAGTTTGACGTTCAAACATGTGCCCTCAACGGCTATTGGTCAAGGCTTGCGGGATCATCTGGTTGATGTGTCGGATTATGCAGGGCTATGGGTACGTCTCCCCAGCACCAGCAATGAGGCTGTCGTGTTTCGACCTCGACATCGGAATGTGGCAAAACAGGTGGCAGACACCTCAGAGGTAAACAGAATAGTATACAGTATTCTTACACTGACCTTTCACTACTATCAGAAGCGCACTCCGGCATCAGGTGTCAGTGGAAACAGACTTTACTGAAACAATCGTCTAACAAATACGGAAGTACACTCCTCCGCAACTAGCATGCCATTATGTCGAGTCAACTTGTGCCAGGATTCGTACATAGGTTATTGGCTTCCAAACCGAACTATAATGATCGACGTCAGGAAAAGCCTCGTCACAAACTACCCATAATCACTGAGTGTCACAATGGGGGCGAAGCCTATCGGAAAGGCCAATGCCTTGCCCTCGCAAAACCGCAGCAGTCCGTCATAAACAGTGGCATCGGCCCATGAATAAGATCAGATCGCTGTGGCGTGCCGCAGATCTCGACTTTACCACTGTAATGAGGGCCCACTTGTTTGACTGCGCTTGACCATTTTCATGCTTCTCGCTTTATGTCTCTAGTTGAGTTCGCTAATTCTGACACCCTTTGCTGACTCTGCGCCGTGGTTTCGCGTATCTGGGCAGTGTCCATTCCAGATTCTCTTACAATTGTGGACGCCAACGAGTGGTCGAAGTCTCACCAGATATGGCCGATTTCTGTGCGAGCCATAAGGACAATCCTATCTGCGATGGATTCAACGGGCTCACGACAGCTGTCAGCCCGTTGACGTCCGGGTTGGGCAATCCTACATCCACAACAACCGACGCTGGATTTACGCCCACCACCACTGCCGACGCTTCTTTGACAACATTTTCCACGCCTCCGCCGCCTCCGCCGACGCCAGTTCCTGTAGAGGAGGGGAGCACGACAGACCCAATGGCTGCACGAACTACTCCGCCGCTGATTGGGCAGTCATTTATTACCGTACTGCCGACCGAGCCCACGAGCATCCCAGGAGCTCTGCCAACCTCGACGACGACAAGAGCCTCGGCGTCGTCCTCGGAATCGTCCTCGAGGTCGTCCTCGGTGTTGTCCTCGAGGTCGTCCTCGGTGTCGTCCTCCGCCTCGCTAGTCACTCCAGAATCGGCTTCAACTGCACAACCAGCCTCGGGCCTTGTGGAGGATACACAAGGCGTGTCGACGGCTGTTCCCAATGCTGTAGCCGTCGGACTTGGAACCACTGTGGCTGTTCTTGTGATCGCTGGAGCAGCACTCTGGTGGTTCTGTCTCAGAGGGCGATTCAGGCGTCGTCGTAACTCACATGAGTCTGAGGCCATATTACCAGTCCGCGAGGTCCACTCGCGGCGCAATACCACAAGCAGCAGCAGCTCGCTCGAGGAGGAGACCAAAATCGCAAACACATCGCAATGGGCCGGTGCACAAAACGAACGTCAGTCATGGCAGCCCAGCAGGCCGCCGTCAGTCCGTAGCATACCTCCGACGGAGCACAGTCCGCGCACTTCCTACGCGGAGACTGAGAGCAACTTTCCCGAGCCACTTAGTCCGAGGCCATGCATACAGCAGACGGTCCAGAGGCTGAGTGTGCCGAAACCCGTCGAATGCAGCAGCTTCCGGAATTTAAGCCGACAAAGCAGCTATCGCAGCACTGCGGAGAAACCAAGCGAGCAGGGAACCATTCGCAAAGTGGTGATCAAGCGGCCCCAGATGGCTGTTGCGCGTGGACTACCCGGCTCGGAGACCAAGATCACACTATCGGCTGTTCCTAGCATGAAGCGCAAGCTCATGATTTCCAAGCCCCAATCCGCGAAGTCCTCATCGCCGCTCGAGGTGCCGACTGAGAAAACGCTTGACGCAGATGCCGCCGAGGGCGAAGACTCCGCCGATGGTCTAAAGATACAGTACACGGTCCGGCGATCACCCCTCTCGCAGAATCCTTTCGTTGATCCCATGGACGGGCCGACGCCCCCTCCACAGACAGCACTGCCAGAGGAACCGCAGTCTAGGCGCACGTGCCGCAACGAGTCCCCGACTTTTCCACTCCTTCGCACAGAAGAGTCCGAAGACGAGGACAACGCGAGCAACAGAAGCTCATTCCAAACGGCATGGGAGCACACGGAGACTGGCGGTGAGGATGTGGAGCAAAAAGATACGGGAGTCGAGGAGACGAAGCCTCACGAGCTGAACGACGACGAGTCAGAGATCAAGACAGCAGAAGAAAACAAGTCAAAGGGCGAGATACCGGAGAATGACGAGTCCAAGGACGGGGCACCGGTGGACAAGGGTGAGGAGGAGAGGCGGGAAGACGTCGAGACAACGCCGTTAGAACAAGTGCCGTCACCAGCGCCAGTGGTCTCAACAAGTCCAACAATATCGCCCGTATCATCTCCCACAGCCTCGGATACTACAATGCTAGCGCCCACCTCACCTGTCAGTACAGCGAGAGCCTTGTTGTCGGCGCCGCAACAGACCAAGACAGTCTCGTTCGCCAAAAGTACTTGAGAAGAGCCCAGGTGGCTCCCGAAGTTCAGCAAATTACACTTTAATCTTTTACAGCCAGTAATGTATGTATCTGCAACCAGAGCACATGGTTAGCATATTGATGTCTCCGTGGTGCTGTGAAGCTCATGTCATGAGGGTCTTGTCTAGGCCACAGTGATTTGGTCTACACGTACGTACCTGACAGTGAATGCGCTCTCGAGATCTTCTCACGTCCCAGTCGTTCGTAGATGCTGTGGTTGAAATTTGTGAAGAGGACAATGTGTGCAGACGTGGTCAGTGGTCCGAGCCCAGTCAGCCATCAAAAAGCCAAGATGGAGGATTGCCTAAAGCCGTTAGACTGTCCGCAAGCATGATACCACCATCCTCTTTCATCCCACGTGCTGTAAAGCCGTGACAACCCATCCACGTGAATAAAACCAAGCCCGCCTGGTCTACTGAGAAGTCACGATCTGTCACCGTGTACTGTGTTCGGTTCCACAATAGCAAGTCGTCCCGAGAACGTCGTGCCGAATCTGCAGGATCTCCCAAACACTGTCTTATAAGCGGCGAGCCACCGACGCCTCCTGCAGCCATGGCAGCCACTCACGAGCTATCGATGGACCTCCCCATCATCGACCTCGACGTCTTCCTCAATAACGCTTCCGACTCCCTCAATGTCGCACTGGAGTGCAGGAAAGCCGCCGAGGCGCTCATCACTTACGGCGCGCTGGTCCTGCACGACAGCCGCGTTTCAGAGAAAGACAACGATACATTCCTGGATCTGTTGGAAGACTATTTCGACCAGCCTGAGGAGGCGCTGAAGAAGGATGAGCGGCCCGAGTTAAGCTACCAGATCGGCGCCACGCTGGAGCACACGGAGAAACCTAAGTGTGCGGTCGACGAGCCGTGCGTGAATGTGATCAAGAGGCTTGCGGCGGACCAACGGCCGCTCGATATTATGGGCCACCAGCCAGACCCCAAGTGCAGGTTTTTCTGGAAGATGGTCGAGCACCCGCCTTATGAGACTGAGTTTCCTGGGTTGAACGCGAAGAATATTGTACCGGATGCGCCGCATATCAAGGATCGGTGGGCACCGACGATGGATTTGTGGGGCACGTCGATGAAGAATGCGTGAGTTACGATACCACTCCACACCTTTTCCTTGAGGCTGACAGTGGCATCGCAGTGTGTCTGGGCTCGCTGAAATGGCAGCAAAAGGATTGGGCCTTGATGAGAAGACGTTCAGTGATGCAGGCCGATACGGGCCCCACATTCTGGCGCCAACGTCGTCAGACCTTCGGAAGTACGGCGACAAAGACACTATTCTGGCCGGATTTCACACAGACCTGAACTTCCTGACCATTCACGGTCGGTCGAGATATCCTGGCCTGCACATCTGGGCCCGAAACACCGGCAAGCGGATAGCTGTCAAGATCCCTCAAGGCAACTATCTCCTGGTCCAGGCAGGAAAGCAGCTTGAGCACCTTACGGGTGGTCTGATCAAGGCCGGCTACCATGAGGTTATTGTCAACGAGAAGACTGTCGAGACTATTGAGAGGAGAAAGACCGAATTTAAGGACCGACCGCTCATCAGGATCTCGAGCACCTTCTTTTTCCACCTCTCCAGCGATTTTGACCTGACCCCTATTCCGCAACTGGCCGAAAAGGCGAAGCTCCTCAGGCTGGAGCAATTAAGTTTGGGCCGCGATGAAGGCGAGGAATCTGGATACCCTCCGATGAAGGTCGGCCAACAAGTGCAAAAGTGAGTCTCAAGTTCAACATGGCCCAGCCCTTAGCATGACTGACAAGATTTTGTGGACAGCGAGCTCAAACATATTGCTCTCATGGCTTGATGAGTTTTCATATTCCGAGCAGCACTGTGCGATGATATACGCGGTGATGGTGTGTCAAACGAGGCCCTTGGAGCCGCTGCTAATGTGTGGTCTTGTGTGATCGGGCCTCATTCTACGGCACGTTCTGATCTGTTTCACTCGACATGGTTTATTTCTTCTTCAGCGACATGGCCACATTAACATTAGACAAGTCCTATATTCAAACGCTTCCTTAAACGCCTGTTCCCAACCTTTACCTGAAAACAAACTTAAAGACTCTTGCTGAATAGATTTCCAAAAGATCCCGGAGTCTCATCCAGACTGATCCACAAAGCACCTCCCACAAATGTGCCCAGCAGCGCAATAGTCAATATGCCTGCGCCGGCCCTATCCCCCGTCGTAATCGGTCTCTCGTACTCTTCCCATGGCTTGCCACCATACCCAGCCGCCGTATCGCCACCACTCGTGCCGCCCGTCGAGTTCGTGATCGGCGCACCACCGGTGCCACCATTGGCAGTCACCTCATTGTTCGTCGCCAATAAGCTCATCAATGTCGCGAGCACGTTCATCTGCTGACCAGCGCCCGTAGAGCCATCCCACGTCGTCTCGTGCCACTTGAACCCACACATGCGGCCGTTGGGGTTGATGTCCGGACTTCCCGTGCACGTCCTGATCGCAGCCTGGGCGCTCGTCTGCAGCGTCGACACAATAGTGGGCTGCGTGAACGGGGCCAGCTGCGACGTGACGGCCATCCACCTAGCCACGAAGCCCTTGAAGCTGTACATGTCCGAGGTGCACGTGCCGACATCCTCGCAGGCGGGCTCCTTCGCTATATTGTCGGGGAAGAAGTTGCGGATCGTCCCGTTGAGCAGGTTGGTGACCTCGTTCTCCCAGTAGGCGGCCTCGGTCGTGCTCATGGTCTCATTGTCGGTCTGCGACGCGGTGTAGTTGTACATGAAGGCAGCGCCTTGGAGCAGCATGCCCGAGTTGTAGCTGAACTGCGCGCGGTTGATGTCGGTGCAGTTGGCTTCGACGTGACCGCCGTCGTGGACATTGTATTCGGCGTCGATGTACTCCACGCTCTTGAGCCATGTATAGGTATCGATAGCCCAGGAGTAGTAGGTTGTGTTGTCTGTGTAGCGTGCGAGGCGAGCGCCCATGTTGAAGAAGCATGCGTTGGAGATAGCTGTTTCTTGGTCAACTTGACGTGCGTATGAGGACTGAGGGGGATAGACCCACTGTTTTTATAGTTGTAACCGTTATTATACGGTGGGACTTGCCATCTAAGCCCACCGTTGCACGTGTCGTCGTGGCGATCTGGAGCTGCCTGTGTGTTGAAGACGGCCTGTGTCAGAGCCAGCCATTGCTTTGGGTTGTCCGCTGGCGGATCCGGAAATCGCGTTTCCGCAGCAATCATGGTGCTCAGAGCCCAAAAAGCCTGGTCGTCGTTTCCGAGGGACGCTGTCCAGTTGAGGTCCATATAATTGTTGTCTGGCCCAGTCTGGAACAGCAAGGCCTCTTTCGTCGTGTTGACATATGACTGATCCCCGGTGTAATGCCAGTAGTCGATCATAGTCCCCCACATAGCACCACCCTGCCACCAGTAGTAGTCGCCTTCTGGCGGCGGACCGGGCAGAATGCCTGGGATTTTGCCGCTCTGGTTGCCTTCATAAAATGTGTCGAAAAGATCGTAGGCTACCAGTGCCGCTGCGTCTCGTATGGACTCTGCGAGCTGTGCGGTTAGCTTGCTGGACCAGACCCTGAATGTACTTGTGGAACTGTGGAAAACGTACGAGCATCATTAATGTCTATTGTCATTTGTGCTGAGACGGCGCCCACCAGCGAGAGGCCGGGTAATAAAAACGAGTGTGGCTGCATGTTGTGAGGATGTGTGGTGGTGGATATCAAAATCGGATCGCATACATCATCATCCCAATTGAGGTGAAGAGGTGTGCAAGAAAGAACAATGGCATCTGACAAAGCTACCAATAGCCACGAGACCGGGAAGGCGACTCCTGATCTACTTTGGACTCTGTCATACACTGCATCATCAGCCAAGTGCCCTCAATGCCATTCCTTGGTGTGAAATCTCACACTTGCCGCCCTTGCTCATTTACACGGGCCATCGTATTGGTGCTTTAGGCTTGACAGGAAGCAATTTACAGCAGGCTAGGTGCTTGGCCCACCTTGGCCCGTTGCTTGGCCAAAGCCAGACGCTGGCTCAGCCACGCTTGCTCACGGCCGAGAGGGCTGGACTTCATCCGGGAACAATATTCGCCAAGATGCCTCATCCGCGCGGCTGCTTGGGCAAGGGAGCCCTCGATCCACTCCTGTGAGATGTTCCTGTGTTCGGGCCCGGGTGCTGGCCCCGTCATGTCGTTCTGTCGACATTTGCTGGAAGACGATTGCCCCGGATCGTCGCGGACTACTAGCAAATGTCAGTAGAAAGGGGGTCTTTTCCAGGGCGGAAGACTACAGCTCGATCGCCAAGTCCTTGGCGCCAAGTCACAAGCGCCCAGTGCTGCTTCCGGCACACTTCGTACGGGGCGAGCGTCTTGGAGAATAAGAGTCTAACTACATTCCTGTGCGATGGCGTAAATCGTAATGTCAACATTGCTCGAAAAATATCAGCCCCTCTTCCTAAGCCCTCCCGCAAGTGGATGTAGCAGAGCAGGTAGGGGATAATCTTGCGTATCTACAATTCGGGACGGGCCGTTGGCAGTACTTCTGGGTGTTCTACACATGACTCTGCCCACTTGCTCTGGTTCTATCACCAGATCCTCACGAGTGCCGAGGTATGTAAACCAAAGTATATGTATTTTATACTTTTCACGAGGTCTCAGGAGCCTCTTCCTATTCTCGAAGCAGCGTATTCACCTTTGTCCTGGCGAGCCAACAGATTTCAAGACGAAGATGGAAGAGCAACGACAGCTGTGGCGCGAATATGCGTGCGGCTTGTAAACATATACGGCCACCAAGCATAGCACAGCCGAATTCATTATTTGCCTACGAAATACCCACGCAGGTCTCTCAGGTACAATCACCGACCAGAAACCCATCAGAACCAAGCAATTCCAGCTTGTCTAATTCTGCGGCGTCCAATTGTACCATCCCATATCAACCTCCTCAATAAGCCCCCACATAGCCACGAAGTCATCCAGCTTGTCACTCAACCCCTCGGTAGCCAATACCTCGACCACAGTCCTATACGCACTATTCACCGCTCCGATAATCCACGCATGTCCCGAGCTCAACGCCTCCCCCCCAAAATGCATATGTCCCCGCGCAGCGGGCGTCATCAAATATGGCATCATGCTGCTAAACTGGCCCGGCGCAAAGATGGCAAACGCCCCAACGGAGTCCTCGGACTGATACCAGTCGTACGCATGAGCGTCTTCATACTGATTCCATAGAAACTCGAAGGTGACGTCGTGGAGACTTGCAAGGTCGGACAAGGTGAGGTTAACCAAGTGGTCGAATGAGTCAGACTGAGAGGGGGATTGGCCCTTGGTGGTGTGCGGGTTGAGGTAGGCGCCTAGTCTGGACGAGTCCTGGCCCCATGTGTAAGAGGCGATCATAGTGCCGGGTGCGCCAGGGACATTGAGGCCGTAGGAGGGGTATACTGGTCGTCGGATGGGCATGTCTGTGTAGGACTGTCCGCCTTGGAAGGATCCGCTGCGCAGGATCTCCCACCTGCGTGTAGATTAGGTGAGCCATGTGAACGGAATGGCTCATGCTGCAAGGCCCGAGGAGTGACTCACCATCGTGTCTTGAACTTCATGCCAATCTTCATGGCCGGATCATATCTAGTTGGAGAAGAATCAGCATATGACAACGCATAGTCGCCTGCAGTTGGACTATATCACGTCCATATGGGCAGAGGCTACGTACTGTAATTGCCTGATGGCACTCTTCTCAAAATAATCCAGCCCGAGTCCAGTCAAGTCCATGGCTTGCATAGCACCAAGAGGCGCCGTGGATATAACATGCGCGTACGTCTGTGTCGTCCCGTTGACAACTAGACTCATGGTGCCATCTAAATTAGTACTGATCTTCGTCACTCTGCTGTTGAGCAAAGGCTTGGTCTTGATAATCTCGTGCATCCCGTCTGTGATCTTCTGCATGCCTCCGTTGATGGCAGTCCACTTGTTGATGTCGGTGCTCGTGAAGATCCACTGTTCAAGCACAGCTTGAGATAACGAATACGTATCATAGTGGTCTGTCGCATCATTGACTGTCTCCATCCAGTTGATCTGTCCGTTGGTGTATCCCTTTGAGAGGAGGTAGGAGCGTGCAGAATATGAGTCCCACTCCATCAGCTTGTCGAAGCCGTCGGTGAAGTTGACGGAAAGTGCAGCAGCCATACTGCTGACCTGATTCAGCCAGACGGTTCCGGTGTCTTTGCCGTCGAATGTCGTGTTGCCCAGGTCCACGTCGAATGTGTCCGGGCTCGTTCCATTCTGGTTGAAGGCTAGGACGTCGTTGAACTTGCGAAGTGTGTTGTTAGCTGTGAAGGCGTAGTGTATTTGCTCGATAGAATGGCTCTGTTCGGGAAGATGACTGTTGATGTATGGGATCAGGGCGCAGTTTTGGTTGCCTATGACTCGGTCCATGTAGGTCATCGGCGGGAAACGCATTGCTCCCACGTCCTGCACGTGTGCATGTTAGTCTGATATTTCGACAGTCAACAACGCTCCACTCGGCGGCTTACGTAGTAGTCGTAGTACGCAGGATCATTGGGATCTTCACCTTCTGAGAAGCGATAGGTATAGATCCTTCCGCCTACACGACCCGAGGCCTCGTATATATCGTACTCGATGCCCAGAGAATCGAGAAGCATGGCAGCGTACAGACCAGCCGCACCTGCTCCGACAATTCCCACTTTGAGGGGCGTACCCTGTGGTGCTGGAACCTGTTCATGCTGACAGTAGTCCGAAGCATCCACTATTCCACGAAAAAACGCTGCTCGGGGATCTTGGGCATTTGCCTCTCCGATCGAGCAGTCTCGGATCACCTGTCGAGGTCTATTGAAAGAGGCTGGGGAAGCTAATGACTGAGCAACGAAGAACGCCGTAAATACGACTGGAAGGGAGGTAATCGACATGCTGTAAATCTGCTAAAATTAATTAAAGCCTGCGGCAACTTACTAAAAGAATTGGTTTGTGATAGAGATCACATGTGCTACTGCTAGAAGGAGGACTTCAGGCCAATATATATACTACTTAGTAGATCCTACTACTAGTAGGAGAGAGCCTTATGCGCACAGACAGACGTTTCCGGAATTATTTGGGCAAGCTGAGGTCGAGATACCACCATTCGCAATGCTGTTCTGCTTGGCGATCAAGGACTCGACCTCGACTTGCGCTCAACTTATGCACATTTTCCAGCACAAGTTGTCAATGTTGACATTGATGAGAGCCTCATGAATTAGAATCAGTCTCAGCCCTCATTTGACCAGAATTTCTCGTGGGATCGAGATATGTGGCTTGTCTCATGTCCCGCTGCCCTGGGGAATGAGGGCGTCCACGCTGCTAGGCGACATTTGCCGAAGGAAATATGCATCGTATATCAGACCAGTGGCTGAATGCTAACAAGAGCCGAGGGAAATATATTGGCTATCGCTTCTCTTCTGTAGTCACTTTCTGCGCTGGTTTCCCTATAGCTTCCATCCAGTCAAGCGCATTAACCATAACCGTCCGACCATCTGGACCACGAGATTGGACACGGGAGACTAACGGGTCAAGTGAGGGGGAACACTCGTTCCATGGTCAGCTCTCGAGGTCCGGTATCTCACTGGTAGTTATGAAAAAATTAACATTTGAAAGGTGACAATTCTGGAAGTGAGAATCCCTGAGTGCATTGTCCCCGAGGTGATTGTGCGCTTTCTGTAACTGTGGTCCCGATAGCCTCTTGCTGATGGTGGGAAATTGGGCAGATGCATAAGCCCCATTGGAATTACATATTGCCCAGTTGTGTAATGTATTGGAGATTTGGAGAGAAAGACGAATGAGCTCCAGACATGATCGTGTGATAAAGACGCCAACGCGGCTCACACAGTGAGCTTGATGTTGATGCTGTGTTGTTGACCTAAGGCGCCCACTTCAATGGAATTGTGGGGGCAGAACACTCCACCGCCACAGACAAGGGCCAGGACGTCATCTGTTTGTTGTCAAAGCTCAGAGCTTCTCCACTCACCAACGAGCACATTTCTTGAAGGCTCACACTCACTGCCGTGTAAGCAAAACTGCCGCATACTCTCATCAGTGCGTTGTGTCCGGACTTTTGCACCATTCGGAGCAATCCGGACTGAGTACACTGCCTCGAATGCCACAGACCCACGCGGCCGGGCCGAAGTAAGTTAACGTACCCACATCCGGGACACCCGAAATAGTTCATCACTTTTCTCGCCACCTTATTTCACCACATAACTAATTCAATTAAGCAACTACAATACATTCCTCTTCTACAACTATACTTTCAGCTTCGCTCTCTTCAATGACACCATTTACAGCCCCTGAGACCTCCTCCTGGGTGCGCATTATGTCATCAATCGTGGTGAACTTGGAATTCGGACTCAACTCAACCTTCCTCTTTTGTGGCTGACTAGGTACATTGCCTTCCAAAACCTCAATCCTCTTCAGGGCTTATGCTAATAACAGATCCTTCTCGTCAAAGCCTATTATAACCTTTCTGAAGAGATTTCATGACCTTTGATTAGCCAGACTGTCCTTATTGAATAAGTCGATCCGGTCCCTCAGATCTCGAGACTTCCGTAGCGTTGACCAGATCGTTTGTTGCATATCCAACACCTTTAATGGTGTAAATTCAGCCCTTTTCAACTCCCCTAGGGCCTTTTGAGTATTATTTTGAGTCTTTTTGATACTGTTGTCCAATAGCAAAGGGCTTAACAGTGCCTTACTCGGTGCCACGGGCCAAATACCAGTCGCTTTCCACCCAGATCTAATATTTTAATTAGATAGACCGTCTAGTCGAGAAAGACGATAGTTCTCGAGGAAGTCCCTCTTTCCAGCAGTTATTTATTCCTCCCATTGATATAGTTGATTGAGTCTCTTTCGATAGGACCGCTTCAGTGACGAAAAGACCCCTAGATTAAGAGGTTGAAGGACGTGGGATGTATGAGGAGGTAAATATAATAATAGGATGTTTTTTTAATAGCATTCTTGTATAAAATCTGTGGTAATATAACTGCTGTGGCCATCTAGGACGAGTAGTCGCCTCTTTGTTGAGTTTGTTGGTTGAGTCCCTGGAATAAACACTTTTTGAAGCCATTCGAGTGCCGTTGAGTTACTAGTCCGGGCGTTTTCGGTTGCTGTAAATAGCCAATCTTTATACAAGTCCATTTGTACAGGAAACCACTGTTGTTGTATTGATCTGCCTTTGAAAATGACTAATGGAGGAAGAGAGTTGCCACTAGCTAAGATACACTCAATGAAGGAAGTCCAAAGGCGAGACCCAGAGTCTTTTCTTTTAACTGACTTAGATTGAGCACTTCCAATGACTAGGCCGTTGTCCCCTTGGCCTTCAATAAGACCAGCTTCATCCATATTCCACCTATTTGAAGGTTTAATTTTCTGGATCTCTGGAAGTGCTAGGAAGGAGAACCAAGACCTAATTACTTGAGTAGTGGCCCCATTGACTCTCTTTGAGTCCATTCGGAAGCTTCTTTGGGTCTTAAGCCTTGGATTCCTCTTCAAAAAAGAGGTAACCCAACGCTTTCCTAGTTGTGTTGAGTCCCCTTTGGTTTGGAGGATTCTTTCCGCAAAGATCCGTAATTCTTGATGGGTTGGTGGAAGGCCTAGATCGGCTTGAGAAAGGAGCCAACTGGCTAATCGGTCTTCTTGATAGATCGAGAGTCTTTGCCTTGATTCGTGGGCGATTTGGCGTGGTATTTTCCAGATATTCGATGGCGAAGTGTGGTTCTTGGAATGGCCCATTCTTTCGAGGCCTGTTGAACTGATGTGCCGTTTTGAATAGCCGCAAGTGCCTCAGCAATCTGATCTTCTGTATACGACTTCATGAGGTTATGATAAAGAAGTGTTGAAGTTTTGAAGTTGATCGGATAAAAATTGAGTGAGAAATTCTCTTCTTTAGTTGAGTAATTGGAATGGCGGTGAGGGATTTCAGGGGTGGCCACTTAGGGGGGGTGGCCACTTATGGGTACGTCAACTTACTGCCCATCAGCCTTGGAATACAAAGCTCAAGACAAACCTTTACAAATCACCAAATACGGTACTGTCTTGTCTACCTTGCATAACACAACACATATTATAATAGTTATATGCATCTCATTAACCATGGTACATTCAAGTTTGGGAGTAATATTAAAGACTACATCTACGTTAAGGAGATATATCGGCGACTCCCCCAAACAGACCAATCCCCCAAACAGACATGAAGCTCGCCTCCAGCAATGGAGCAGGAACGAATGGTATTCTCTACCGGAACTGAGCGCTGCTCTCTGGGACCAATACAGCAAATTAACAATATAAAGGTATTTGAGAGATTTGTGAGATGTAATGCTTCAAGGAGAACACATAATTGGTATATACCTTGAGCCCGGATTGTTACAGGTTTCTCGATGTTCTTTGATTTAATGAATGCTTTCGCTTATTGGGCCAAGCGCTAGGATCTTCTGACATTCACCTGGGAGCGTAGTTTACGAAAGCGTTTGGCCGTATCTCGAATAGGACGGAAAATCTGCTAGTAGCAGCAGCACAAGAATCTGCCAGCAGAAGAGGCTGCACCGGAATATCTACCAGCTCTGCTCACAGAATCACAGAAAAGGTCTGCCAGCAGAAAAGCCTGTTGGCAGAAGAGTGTGACAATAGAAGAGCCTCCCAGTAGAAGAGCCTGCCAGTAGAAAATTGTGCCAGCAGAAGAGTCTGTTAGCAGAATAGTCAGCCAAAGAGTCTGCCACCAGAAAAGTCTGCCAGTAGAAGAGTCTGCCAGCAGAAAGGTCTGCTAGCAGAACATTCTAAAGAGTCTGCCAGCAGAAGAGTACTATTCCCAGAAAACAGAAGAGTCTACAGAATCTCAGAAAAGTCTGAGTTTCCAGAGCCCGAGAAAAGGTCTGCCAGCCAGGATCTCAGAAAAAGTGCCCAAGTGCAGCACTAATCTGCGATATCGGAATCTGAAAACAAGTCACGAGAATCAAATCAAAAAAGGTCGCCTTGTAGTTTGACTTTCTTCACTCACGGCATTTGAAGAGGGATCAGAACTTTGTATTGGGTAGCGTGGGCCTCTAGAGAGCACTGTGGACCTGATCTTTACTGCTTTTTCAGGCCCACAGCTCTCTCTGACAAGAACCCAGCGAATCTAAATCAAAATAAAAGCAAAAAACATCAAAACAACAGTGATCCCTCTCCAAAAAAACAAAAAAAACAATAGTGTTGCAAGGGAGGCGGGTGGGTGAAGAAGTTGTGACAGATATGAGCAATAGCGATAGCAACGCACAACTGATCAATTCAGTCAAGCAAGCATAAGGTCGATGACCAGAGTGAACCTTTCTTCTTGATTGCTATATTTCGGTCTGGCTGATATACTGCTGATTCTTTTGTTCTTAATAGATAAAGGAAGTATTTTTCCCGTCTGACGATGTGGCTGCATCCGGCGTGAAGTGTCAAACCAGACCATCTTGGCCTTGGAGATTTGAGTTAACCAATCAAAACAAATCAATCAAATCTTTGTTTCTTAGTACGCTTTCGGATTTCTAGACTATTCTATACAAAGAATACAAACATATAAATATCCCCTGTCCCCTCAGACCCTCGTTTAAGACAGATCAGAAAGAAAATAAGTTTTTTTTAATAAAGCGATCACAATAAAGAAGAAAATTGGTTTGAGAATTCAATATTCCAGACCTAATGTCATGGTTGTGACTGGCACCCAGGCACGGTGGAACCCCCAGGGTTAGGGCCTTGCAGCTCTCATCTGTAGTTCCCTGGGCCTACACTCTGACCCTCTTTCCTTCCCTCCTACATAGACAATACAACGTTCATACTCACAGACGCCTTCGCCCGTGATACCTGACCTGTTCGACATCCTAGGAAAAAAGTCCGTTGGGAGACATCGGAAACGTTAGGCCGGTAATCTGTCGGTAGCCAAAGTATGTTACGGCTGTCCCATGTAATCCAGCAGCGATCGGTACTAATACCGCAACCGTTTGGCCTAGGCTGCTGAAGAGCAATAGTAGCCTTCGATGTCGCTACCGTTGTGGACAATTCTAGTGGGAAAATGCCGACGTCTGTGTGAAGATACGAACCGGTAGGGTCGAATGACAATTTGTGAGTTGTAGTGCCGACTTCGAGGGTCGCAGTGCAGGCGCCGCTTGCTGCATCCCAGAGCTTGACGGTCTTGTCGAAGGACCCTTCTCTATCAACAACCAACCTCTAAGCGCTTTCTCGTCCTACTATCACTGTAGGCCTATTGCGGAAGGAAACTGGTTCCCGTTCAGAGACATATCAGCACCCTTCTCGAGCAGCAGCTTGACGGTAGCCTCGTGCCCATTTTCGGCAGCCCGTAATAGCGGCGTCCGGCCGTAATTATCCTTCGACTCGAATTCGGCACCCTTCTCGAGCAGCAGCTTGACGGTAGCCTCGTGCCCATTCCCGGCAGCCCGTAATAGCGGCGTCCGGCCGTAATTATCCTTCGACTCGAATTCGGCACCCTTCTCGAGCAGCAGCTTGACGGTAGCCTCGCGCCCATTTTCGGCAGCCTGTAATAGCGGCGTCCGGCCGCTATTATCCTTCGACTCGAATTCGGCACCCTTCTCGAGCAGCAGCTTGACGGTAGCCTCGCGCCCATTTTCGGCAGCCCAAGATAGCGGCGTCCGGCCGTAATTATTCTTCGACTCGAATTCGGCACCCTTCTCGAGCAGCAGCTTGACGATGGCCTCGTGCCCATTCCCGGCAGCCCAAGATAGCGGCGTCCGGCCGTAATCATCCTTCGACTCGAATTCGGCACCCTTCTCGAGCAGCAGCTTGACGATGGCCTCGTGCCCATTCCCGGCAGCCCAAGATAGCGGCGTCTGGCCGTCCTTATGCTTTATGTCAAAATCGTCGGATGTAGTGAGAAATATAAAGGCTATCGTTTCCTCGTCATGTTCCAGGAGCTCATTGAAGACACTTTTTCGTTGTGTGAAAGCGAAGTCGCGTCTAAACTTGTTCGGCCTATCTCTACAGTGGTTGTACTGTTCACAAAGGCTGTAAAGAAAAGACGTCGGTGGTTCGGTTTCCCCACAGGCCCTTACAAACATCTGGACGGCTTCATGACTACCAGTAGCAAGCGCGGCAAAGATCGGCGCACCGTACCGGCCAGTTTCAATACGAAAGCAGAACTTTCTCTGTGCATAGTGCTGAATAAGGTCGGCTAGGTTCTTCTCCGCAAGGATATAGAGGAGAGATACCGATTCAGCATAACGCCGAATGTCGTGCCGTTCGAGAGCGTTGTTGAGGAACACCCATCGAACGAGCGGAAATCCGGTTAGGAATTGCTCCTGCTTTACGCCATTTCGCTGAGCGCCGTTGGCATGATGAAGAACGTTGGATATAGAGTACTCGAGGAAGGGAAACTTCAAGCTAATAGTCTTTTGTAGCTGCGCTGCTTCGGAATTCTTAGGAAGATGCTCAGGTATCTCGATGTGCTGGCTGACTGAAGCGTTCAGCTGAGCTGAGCAGCAGTTCCTCAAAAGTTCGTGGCTGGTGCCCGTGTAGTTTCCAGAATCCTCAGACCACTGGCCATCATATTCACCCAGCAAGAAGTCTCGAACAGACTCGTGGATAAACTGAACGTTCGTAGCCTTGTTCCTCGTGACTTCAGCCAAGCCTTTGGAAGAGCTTCTCACAAAAGTCTTCATGCTGTCCAAGTCGACGTCTTCTTGATCCCAGTAGCCGGAGCACTCTCGGTCTGACCCATGCTGAATAGCGAAGTAGAGCTCCTGTGGCTGAAGAGGACGGGTCGCGAAAAGGATCCATTTGAGACAAAGTTCCAGTCGTTCGAGGTTGTCTCCATCTCGTGTAAGGATCATCTTGAAGAGGTCGTTCAGTTTTGGCGGGATGTTCTTGAGATGCTCACGGATCTCTTTGAGAGAAATGGATTTATTCGGAAATTGAGAGTTGATGATATCGATGACCAGGACGACCCACAGGAAAATGCCGCGAGACTTTTCAAGAATGTCGGACCGGAGTAAATCAGCTTGCTTTGACCTACGCAGCCTCAGTCTCGACTTGATGAACTGCTGGATGTCTTCTGTGTGTCCGACTTCGTTTTCAAGAGAGAGCTCCATGCCCTTCTGGATAACGACGGTTGGATAATGCCGGCTGGAGAAGCAGATCTTCAACAAGACCTTCGCCTCTGTTGCGAAGTTACATAGCCCTTCGAAGAAGGAAACCATGCCCTCAACCTGTTTCCCGTCACACTCATCCAGTGCATCGACAAATATTGTCAATGCACGATTACCAAGTCTCTGAATAGTATGCGTCAACGTCTGCTTCAACGCTTCTTCATGCCATCCATTCCGTTGGATGATCCTAGCGCCATCAGTAGTCATACACTCCAAACTGCCTTGCAAGTCTGAGGCCTTCTCAAACAGTTGGTGCAACAGAGACCGGTAGAGACCCGCCGTGGTCTTCTCCTCTACCGTGCCTCGCGCGAGGAAGAAGAAGGACACCGTAATGTGGGAGGCAACGCCTTTTGTATTGCGCTTGCCCTCCTCGAAAAGAAATTTCATCAGAGTTGACTTTCCGGTGCCCGGGTTGCCTTTAATCCACAGAAAACCGCCGTGATTTGGGTGTTGAGAGTGGTCCTGCCAAGATGTGTACTCGGGATTGGTAAGGAACCAGCGGCAGGTCGTTCCTTGCGCAGTTGTCAAGTGTGTCAGACGCTCGTCGATCTTGGAGAAATAGAGCTGCTCTACGAGCGACTGTCTGATGTGCTCCATATCGTCTTGCGATGTCGGTCCGTGAGTGTCAACATCGCCTGCTTGCAATGGCTTGTCTACTATCAAGGTTGAATGGCTGCCAGTCCGAGGTCGCTTTGACGGCATGACCCGGACTGTGTCATCAGCAGATCTCTTGGCAGACTTCGTGAAATGAGGCCCGTCTATCAGTCGTGTGGATGGAACGGTGACTGGCCCTTCACCTTGCGATTGTGCTCTGTTCTGCGATGATCGGGGTTCCTTGTCACGAGTTCCACGGTTGGCAGACGTCTGCCGAATCCGTCCGAGGACGTAGGCAACTTTGCCATACTCGGAATCATGAGACGCGAACTTTACTAGGTCTGAGTGTGTTCGATGAATTGCCACGGAATGGTCCAGGGAGGCGCTAGCAGGCAGGCAGCTAGTCGCAGAAGGTTGGCTCACGAGGCATCGACATAGGCCATTCATCTTATAGTGTCCGGTCTCTGGATCCTATAACGACATTAGTATATTTATATCCAGGAGAGAAGGAAGTGTGTACCTTGGCTGCCGTTGGTGACATTTCTGTCTCGTAGAAGCAAAAAAGCTGGCAACTTGTTCGATTCAGAATGCTAGAGAATTGTCGTTTCTGGCGCCTCAGATCCTGGGAGTTCGTGGCATTGAGCGACTCTAGAAGGAGTCGGTTCGGCTGGTCATTGACTATGGGAATTAGGGACGCGATGTCCATTCCATCGTTGGGCACGCCGAAGAGAAGTACTCCGATGACCACGTTGAGGAGCTCCGATTCGAATTCAGACCCGCCGATCAAGATTAAAGCCTGTTTGACCAGCAGCCCGCCGAGGCTGTGACCGATGAGAAGAAGTGGCTTTCTGTTTTCGGACCGTAACAGTTGACTCAAGGCGATTTTGAGAGGACTGGCAAGATCATCGAGCTGAACAACGCTGTTGCTATCTTGTAGCCTGCTCTCGTAGCCGTAGATCATGACTCTGGCGGCCGGTAGGTCTTGCGGCAGGCTCTCAACCAGCCACATATTCTCATCCTCCTTGTGCACGAAGGATCCAAAGGCATGACTGCCTAGGCCGGAAATGGCAAGCACATCAAATAGATGCTCCTCGTCGGCGGAGGGCGAAACAAGCGTTGTAATGCCATCAAAATGCTCATCAATTGTCACTTTAGCCGTGCACATGGAGTCCCGTGGTCGTTCGGCCCCCCCTATCGGGTCCTCAGGATCTGTAATGATCTTGATATGTAACTGACGACTGATTCCAAGGGTTTGTAGTCGTGATGGAAGGTTGTGGAAGCGGACGGTAGCTATCTGCTCGTTGAATCGGAGGTCTGGTGCGAGGGTGAAGACTGTGACACCGTTACCACAGTTCTCGATGTCTCCAGTGGTGTCTTCGTTATGGCATCGTAGATCTTGGTGGCGTCGAAGGACGAGGGCCAGCCTGGTCCTGTTGAATTCCCGTGGCACGCCGCGGACCCTCCATGTTCGACGGCTGGAATGCATCTTGGGATGTAAAGAAAATGGCAGCTGCCCAGGAGACGAATTTGGAGTCAGCTTCTATATCAACAAGTGCCACAAGATAAAGATCTATGGGGTTACAAACCTGAAGTGGAGCTCATTATACAGCCGCGGTTTACCAGCGGCTGCAGCCTGCCATAGTTTTCTTCCTGTGATTTGTGGTCCGGACGATGGAGTCACATCGCTTTGAGAAAGACGTCGGATCCCGGAATGTCAGTGGCAATCATCAGTTAGGTAGGCAAGGGCGCAAGGTCAAGTTGACAATCCGGTGGAGAAGTGTCAATGGATGCGGGAGATGACAACCTCGGAAGGGGGTTGCAGGTCAGCTGAATGCATTGCGCCACTCCTGTCGTCCGAATACATATGCACCGCCCTCGGGCGGCATGATCGCTATCGTGTCAGCGTGGTTGACATGCATGTAGATAAAACTATCCCCTGCTTCTTTCCGCAAGGCGGCCTCTAGAGACCGGGAAATTCGTGAGCCTGGAAAATACCAACAATTGCAAGCTCTTCCTATTTATGCGTTTAACCTTGCCGGCATATGTACGTAGAAACAATGGTGCAGCAGACCGCGGAAAGTGTACGTACAATATATAAGTGATTCTCGGCCGCCATTGATCGCTATGACGACTCACGTCGGAGCTGACATCAATTTCGCCTGTCGTCGCCACCGTCGAGTACAAAGTCCTCCTCATCGACATCCTGCCCACCAGACACGACAACACAATCAAGCCCCTCACCCCCGGGCAAGGCCCCATCGCGCCCAACGAGTACCTCCCCGAAGCCCAGTCCGGTGGCCTCCGCACCGACCTCAAGCCGCTGCACGTCTCGCAGTCGGAGGGCGCCTCCTTCACCGTCACGCCCTTCTCCGAGCTCGGCAAGGCCATCGCCTGGCAGAAGTGGACGTTCAAAGTCGGCTTCAACCAGCACGAGGGCATGGTGCTCTATGACGTGCACTGCGACGGCCGCCCGCTCTTCCACCGCCTCTCACTATCCGACATGGCGATCCCCTACGCCGACCCACGCCACCCCTTCCACAAAAAACAGGCCTTCGTCGAGACTGGATCAATATGGAAGACCATGTGCCCATTCACAACAAAATAAACTGATATTTGTGGCAGGATAAGCACTGAGAGCAGATGACCCAACCTGCGGGCTGTGAAGGTCAAGGATGCTCGGTGCCAACACACCAGACTGTCTTTACAAATTCATCAATGTTCCAGGATACCCATCAGGCCGCTCGAGTGTTGCACGCAAATGCTCGGGGGGTGCAATATATGAGGACAGCCCCCATAGCCTTTCGCCGAGGCTGCCACTAGTTCCCCAAGACCACGGACTTCAAGCCAATACAAGTATCATAGCCATTCTACCATTTTCTCGGGATGATCTTACGGTCTGCCGGCTCGTGGGCAACCTTCATGAGAAAGCTGGTACTTCTGTCCAGGTTCCAAGTTCGTGTTCCTGGTCCTGGTCTCCTGACCATCACTGCCATCCCGTCGCAAGCGCCGTGCTAATATATTGGATTCCTGACCATTGCAGGTAGCGAGATATTAAACTGGAATCTGTATCCTAGGCAGGTACGAGCCCTGGGCGTGTGCCCGACCTTCTCATTCCTCAACGAACCATCGCAGTATTTGCCACGACGCGGGCTGCACCTGCTTCCGCCCCTGCGCGAATGATTAGTGCAATCACGATTGCCATTGCCTAGGTACGCAGTCTTTCTCCACTGTCAACAATTCTCCCTCTTGATTTTCTGTCTCAATTTTGGACCGCATTGGTTGTTAATTGTCATTACTATCATATTGAACGAGGCGCAGGCGTAGAGACGCAAAAATATCATGGAACCGCGCGGATCTAACGAGTGGTGTAAGTCCTTCCTCGCCTCGTCTCGCGCCTCGATGTCTCTCTATAGACATTCGTCCGCAATAGCCTGCTGATATTGAGTCGCTTCCCCTTCTTTACAGGCCTACTCGGGTCTAGAGAGGACCGTAGATTTTATAACCTGGTCGTCCAGATGATGTGGCAGACAATAAACAAGACCGGAAATGATGTCTTGCGTGGAGATCCGAGCAGCTTAGTCGCCCTGTCCATCAGCAACAGGTAGCTCATGAAACCTGAGACACGACAGGCCCTCGATAGTGGCGCCTGTGACTGGCTTTTCCAATATTACCGCATTCAAGACGGACCCGATATTGTTCAAAGGAGAATCAGGACAATCATGCTTGGTGTCGCAGTGATGCAGGCGGGTGCGAGCATTGCCCTCGACAACATAGCGCATCTGAAAGACATTGGCAGGACCTTCGGATATCCGCAAGCGGCTCCGCCTGGTTTGTCCCGGGACGGCTATACCAATGCAGGCCAGGCCCAGCTGTACACCGCTTTGGACAACTATGCGCCTGGAACGCCGCGCTGTGCGTGGCCGCACATCAGGTGAGCCGTTCGAGATTGCATACGCTTCCATCGTCGTTCTGCCAAGGTGAAGATCTGGCCACATGCTAAGCATAACCGTTACAGTTGTGAGTATTGCGGGACAACCAGAGCAGAGGGGAGGTTTCTGATACCCTGCTCTGGTGGTTGCGTGTTGTCCTGGTGTGACGGCTGGGTGAGTATGCTGCGTCCATGGTGTGTGATCTACTTGAGTCGCTGACTGTGGTTGGTGCTGTATATAGAGCCCGCGGAGTTGTTACTATGAGCATCGCATTCATCAGTGTGCTACTAAGGGAAGCATTGACACGAAACTCTTCGACACGACATACTGCCCTTGGGGTATCATTAATCCTGCCCTGCATGACCTACCGTTTGCTCCTGTCTTGTTTTCGGATCAGGTGGATTCATCTACGGGCGCAGGTCAAGCAAACCTTCGGTTTATACTTCCGCGAGCGCAGCAACCGAGCCAGAGAAATCCATTTACGGGAGCTGGTCAAGCAAACCTTCCGTCCATAATTCCGCGTGCGCAGCAACCGAGCCAGATAACATCATATACGGGCGCTGGTCAGGTCAACCTTCCGCCCATCCATCATCCTGCGCAGCAACCGAATCCGATGAGTCCAGGCATGGGTGCAGGTTCCCTTCCTCCTATCACTGGGCCGTATGAGGTAAATCCAGGCATGGCTGTAGGTCAAGCAAATCCCCCGGCAATTCTCGAGCCTGACCTGCAACGCCGTGTTCCTGTGATCGATCTGGAATAATGAATCCAGGCATGGTTCCAGGTCAGGCAAGAGATCCCCACCGACCCTTGAGCCTGATCTGCGACGCTGAGACTTACCGGACGCCCACAGGACAGCCTTTCTACAACTTCCCCCTTGCCTCTGCTTGGCAGCACAGCAGATACTCGTCAAACCACTGCACAGCCTGGAAGAACGCCTGCTCTTTGGCGAAACGCTCAACCTTCTTGGACAGGTCGCAGCGCACTGAGAAGCCGTGGACGACGCCGCTGAACAGATTAATTTGGTACGGTTTGCCGGTCTGCTTCAAAATCTCCTCGGACTTGTGGCGCTTCTCGGTTGGGAATATCTCATCGGTCTCAGCAGCAGCGATGGATAGTGGGCCAGAGATGGCGGCCAGCTCGTCCTCGTCGACGAATGAGGGGTGTGCGACGTAGCCGACCTGGATGCCGTTCTTGTAGTGGCGGCAGACATACTGCGGAGAAATTAGTGAAAGCTTACAGGAAGGCGTCCTAAGACAAAGCAGGGCAGAAAACCAACCTTAGCACCAAAGCAGTACCCAAGTGCGCCAATCTTGGTAAAGCCTTCATCCTTCAAATACTTGAGAGCCAGCTCGACGATCGGGTCGACCGCCTCGGGCGTGTGGGGGTTCTTGCCGTCGCTGCCTTGTGTGAACCACTTCATAAAGTCGAAGTCGTCAGGTCGGTTCAGCGACATTGCGTCGCCATTAAAGACATCGATGATAACCGTATGGTATCCATTGGCGGCGAATTGATCAGCCATAAGCTTGGAGTTTTGCCAGATGCCGATGACATCCGGGATGTAGAGCAGCGCGGCACCATCGTGCTTCTTGTTGCCAGTTTTTGGCTCGGCGATGTAAGCCTCGTATTTTCCGATGTGAATGGTGTTGCCGGTGGGTTCACCTCTAGAGGGGGTTTAGATGTTTGTCTGGGAGCTGAGGGGTTGGGAGGCTCACTCATGCTTGACGCCGACGGTACAGCACTGTGCTGGGGGGTTGGAAGCCATGTTGAGTGCTTGAAATATTGACAGTGAGGGTGCGTAGATTAAAAAGATGCCGAGGAGCTGATAACGAGATTTTGCATTGACGAAAATACTAGCAGTATCAACTATGCTCTTTTAAGAGGACAGGAGGGGCGGGGCGGGTTTATATTGGAATCGTTGCTCGAATGCCATGTCCCTGCTTTTAGAGCATCATCCACGGAAGTTGCCATATATCTCCACTCCTCTCCACCTACTTTCCGCTGTTACAGCCTTCGTTGTAGGTCGTCCAATGGGGACAGTAGTCGTAGTGATGTAATACCGTGTTCCAGGCTGGGCCTCGGAAGCTCTCCGCATCATCATTGTCGGCACCGATCTCGGCTAGGAACTTTTGGGTGGGCCCGTCTTCGTGGGTTCCTCGGATCGAGGTTTAAGCTTTATTGCCAAGCATGCACTGCCGCGATAATCTGACCCCTTGTGCCAAGGAATATTTGCAGCGCGGGCGGCCTTTTGGTCTACGTCGGTGGAGAAATTATCTCCAATTGAGCCCCCCCAAAAGCCAACCCCCCCTTTCAACCACCCCCTCCTTTTCAATAACACTTCAAAAAACGCATTCATTAACACGACTTAAAAAGACAACTCCCATAATCTAGATTAAAATTGAATAAACTTATATTCCTAAAATCGCCTAAGCACGTTGCATCTTTTTATATAATATAGTCTTCGAATTTGCCATATTGAAGTAATTGATATTTTCCAGTTTTCAAGTGGCCTGTGTTGCAAATATTCCTTGGCACAAGGGGTCAAATTGTCACGGCAGCAGTTCCCTAGGCGCTGCTCTGACAGGTGACAGATATTCTTCTCATTGGCAGCCATCAAAATTCTGTCGACGTTTGCATGGTAATGATATTGTGGTATCAGGCATTTTGAATTCGCCCTGCCAGATACTCTCAAGTCTGCCCCCCCCCTGGGCCGCTACTTACTATGTATGTAGCTCAACAGGCATCTTGAATTACAACCACTTCCAACAGGCCAATGTGTACTTCACGAGAAAGCATCCTGATTGTGCCACAGGCGACTACGCCACAAACGAGACTTGGGCTTTCAAACGCGTGTTCATGAGATACCAAACTGATAGTTGCATTTTTGCTATCACAACCATCATTCACGCTCCAGAGCTGGAAGTAAGTCCTCCAGGAAACGCCACATTGTTTTCTCCTTGTAGCCCTTCTCTTGCCACGAATTCGCCTGCTTAGGGAACATGTCAATCCCTTCGAAAAGCGCCGTGTCGTGCGCAAAAACATACCACACATTCGGGTTCGCATCAGCCACCTGCGTCCGCGCAATCGTCTGGTCCGACAATTCCTCATCCACAAACAGCGCCGGGTCAAGGAACGACTGGTCTGCCCTCCTGCCAATCTTGTCTGTCAACGCCCCAAATGCGGCATCCGACTTGCCTCCCAGCGCTGATGGGAGCTGCTGCGGCAGAGGCAGATACTTCGAGGGTCGTAGCTCGCCTCCATGATGCGTCAAGTCGCCGCCCATCAGGATGAAAGTATCCGAGTCTGATCCCTCACCTGCGCTTGATGTCCGAGCTAGGCCAGCTATGTGTCCAACACAGTGGCCTGGCGTGTCGAGCAGGAAAAACGATCCGTCACCGAAGAAGTCGAAGGCGGGAAAGTCGCCTGCTTTCAGGTCTTGTCTGGAGAAGGTAATCTCACGTACTTGTCTCCCGCTGAGATCTGCCTCGGTGACCTTCGCATCTTGATTGGCGGGATATCCGGGCATATGGGCGTCCTTGAAGCCGGGACCGACGACTAATTCCGTGGTTGAGGGGAACGTCGTGGTGTCGCCGATATGGTCGAAATGTGAGTGACTGCAAAGCCGGTCAGATATTGTGGCTCTGGAGCAAGCACTGGGACGACTGCTCACCTCCATATGACGCTCTCGATCTCCTTGGGGTCCACGCCATGTCGCTTGATTATATCCGCAACGTGCTCCTTGACCTCTACTTTCCAGCAGTTCTTCTTAATATTCTCCTGGATGCTGGGAATGTACTTGGTCAAATCCACATGTACACCCAGGTCGAAGAGTGCTTTCTTTCCCGAAGGACTTTCTACCAGAAACGACCAAGTGGGAGCGGTAGGGAAAGTATCGAAGCCCGGAATGGGGGGCTTGCACAAAAAGCCCGCCGCTATATGACCTAGACGTAGTGAAGAGTCGATGATGCTGACTTTGGCTACCGCTCCGGGCGGCACATCGAAGGAAGGTGGGCTGCTAGACATGGCGATGTTTGACTCTTTTTACGTGCGAACGAAAGTAGATGGAAGAATGGCGGAGGACGAATTAGCTCGAGGAGGGCGACGATGATACTTTTATTTGGTGAAGCACTTGCCACTCTGCTGCAATGATTTAGGCTCATCGGGATGCGTTGACTCCGGATCACGGTTTCGCCAACTACTGCTCTCTTCCCCGAAGCATCCGATGGTGAGGTGCGCGTGCCGAAGCCAGATACTACCTACTCGAGGTACTGTCACCTCAGAGGAAGTGTCATTTTTTCAGATATATATTTGCCTTCTAGTCTGGCTCTTTTGCAAAGACACTAGGTGGGCCTTGGAAATATTGACTAACAGGTCTGTGATAGACTCGTGCGGGGGTTGTGAACTCTCCTGACCCCCTGGAGGGCACTTGAAGCTCTGACCATGCCGACATGGTTCATGCATGCGGAATCCCTGCAGTTGACCAAAACAGTGGATCGTGACAGCCGACGTCACTTTAGGCTAGGGTCCGTCGCGCATGCAGTTGAAGGTACATTCAACAATTGCGACAACACACAAGCCAGGCCTTTGTTGAGAACACTGGCTCTCCCCAGAAGTCTCCATTACCAAACTCGATTTCTGCCACAAATGTGAGCGCCGATACCATGAATGCTGTGGAGGAGGATGTGTCAGCCCCATTGGGTGGACAGATTGAAGAAACGAGGGCAGCGACTGCAATGAATCCCGCCATCGCAAACAAGAACATGGAGGAGCAGCACAGGGAGCAACTCTTGAAGTTGAGGGACCAAGATGCAGCAGGTTCAGACAAAGCAACGCCAGAACACAATCCGGTCGGCGATGAGAACAAAAGACCCGCGCCAAATGGCTCCGAGCCTACGACACACCTTCCAACACCTCTCCCTTCGCCGGCCCCCGTTGCCATTGACGCGTTATCCGAACCCGATGGCTCTCAGCCACCTTCGACCTCCCCTTCCTCTGCCGGACAACATACGCAACCATTTCCAAGATTAGGTTTCATCAACGCAGGCATTGAAGGTATAGGCTTTGACCTGGCTAATGGCCTGTCATCCTGTGCTGTCTCCGAGGCCGATACAGACACAGCCAACTCCGTTCTAGAGTCATCAACAGATGCTCTGCTTATAGCACCAGACATTCAAGAAACACCAAAGGCGGAACCTAGGAGGACTTCGTCCACGGCGAGGCGTACACGAGATCGGTCCGGCACCAAGACCAGCGATCACAGCGGTATCAGGCGTCTGTCTGCATCCAAGATTCAAGAGCTGACCGCATCTCCCGACTCACTCCCTGTTGGCACAATCCGAGAACAGCCTTTGTCTGCTGGTATGATAGAGGCTGCTAGCAAGTCTTCCATGTCTGCTCAGCTGAGCGCCTCCCTACCACCACGTGTTCTCGATAAGTTCGAGCAACGGTCGGAGGCTTTGGCAGGCAGTCCTGCCATCAGGGCCTCAAACTCGGAACGTCCGGGTATCTCTTCAAGGGCACTGACGACGCCGATCAATCATCGCAAGTCCATTAGCCAGCCTGCAGGAGGTCCCACTGCGTTTTCAAGGAGAAATTCAGTCCAGCCTCCACCGCGGCCCTTGCCGCTGAACCTGGAGGGCGGCAGTAATCTCGGATCTATTGACACATCAAAGTCACTTGCGCCAGAGTCGCGGAGTCGACATGATACAAGGGACTCACGGGATACAAGAGGCTCCAGAGATCCGTCACCCATCCCGGCCAATTTCCCTATCCCACCAATGTCTGCAGCGACTTTCTTCCAGCTCGAGCTTGCGGCTAAGCGGCCCAGTCCACTCTATGTTTTCCAGTCCTACTCCAGTGACATTCCCTACGAGTCCAGCGCTGTCAAGTTTGAACGACTCAAGAACTTTCTCTTCGTACCACCACTGCTTGAGAGAACGCTGATCTTCGGCGCTCTGGCGTGTTTGGACGCCTGGCTGTGGACGCTCACAATACTGCCGTTGAGGTTTTCCATCGCGCTCGCAGTGCTGGTGCAATGGTGGGGCTATGTCTTCGCGAAAGAGGTCAGGTGGCTCATTGGATTCGTGTGGGAGGGTCTTGGTCGCTTGTGGCGACGAGCCCGAGTGGGTCGGGAGCAGCCTTCGAGGTCGAATCCTGACAGCCGCAGAAGCTCAGAGGCAGGAGTATCACGGAGTCCGAGCAGGGTCAGGGAGCCATTGAAGGAGTTCAGTGCGAGCGGAGCTTCAATTGGTCTTAATGGATCCTCGGGCGATGCGTTGAAGCGGACTGATTCGGCGCGAGGAAAACTCAATGGAATTGGGCCGACTCTGTCTGGTGTCTCCAGGACCCGCTCACAGCGTGGTCCTTATCACCACAAGAGATCGAAATCCATCCCATCTAATCTGAGTTCCTTCAACAAAGCCGACTTGTTGCAGTTTTCTGTCATCATCATGAGCTCTATCCTTCTCACGCAGCTCGACGCCAGTCGAATGTACCATTTCGTCCGAGCGCAGTCGGCTGTCAAGCTCTATGTGATCTACAATCTCATCGAGGTAAGTACCGGTATTTGGATCAAGCCCTGGCTCCTTTTCTGAATCTCTTCTCTAGGTTGGCGACCGGCTGCTTTCTGCCCTGGGCCAGGACATCTTCGAGTGTCTGTTGAGCTCTGAGACTCTCTCTCGGAACAGCCTTGGCCGATCTAAAGTGTTGCAACCCTTTGGAATGTTCTGCTTGGCGTTGCTTTATAATTGCGCTCACGCCATTACCTTATTCTACCAGGTCATCACTCTCAACGTGGCTGTCAACTCTTACTCCAATGCTCTGCTAACGCTGCTGATGTCCAATCAATTCGTCGAGATCAAGGGCAGTGTCTTCAAGAAGTTTGAGAAGGAGAATCTCTTCCAACTTACTTGCGCTGATATCGTGGAGCGTTTTCAAATTTGGATCGTGCTCTTCATCATTGGATTGCGAAACGTGGTCGAAGTTGGTGGCTTGACCATACCTGGCACTCACATCGAACTTGTTGACACGGGTACTTCTCCCGGCAGCATACCATTGCACAATGCGTCCGCGATGCCATCCAGCTTCAACATCTTGTCTTCGTGGCTGGGGTCTCTGGATATGCTGTCACCCTTCCTTGTCGTCATCGGCAGTGAGATGATCGTCGACACTATCAAACACGCGTACATCAACAAGTTTAACAATATCAAGCCGAACTTCTACAATCGGGTGCTCGATATTCTGTGCAAGGACTATTACACTAATGTTGGTTCTCCTACTGTTTTGATGGGATTCGCGGCTAACTTGAGCCAGGCATTTGTCACTCCAGCCCTAACTCGACGCCTTGGTCTGCCTTTACTCCCCCTGTCGACCCTCTTCATCCGCTCCTCTTTCCAGACCTATCGCATGTTCCTCGCAGTCCACATGCCCGCACCTCTACCAAATTCAACACAGACATCGCTGTCTGTCGAGTCCGCCACACCAACGTCACCAGCAGTCACAGCCGCCATCGAGCGCCTTAACCATCTCGTCCGCCACGCCCTCGGCCGCTCAGTATACGGAGCCGACGACGTAGCCGGCAACGCAACAATGACATTCACCGGCACAGGGAAATTCTCCTGGGTCTCGTGGTCGACCGACGACGCGATCGCCCTCATCACACTCCTCCTCGTCGTCTTCACAGTGTGGCTCGCGCTGCTCATCACCAAGCTCGTGCTGGGCATGGCGCTCCTGCACTACAGCCGCGATCGCTTCGTGCGCATGAAGATCAAAGAGCACGCCGTCGCTAACGGCAAGGCTGAACGGGAGAGCTTCGACGCCAAGGGCAAGCGGGTCGGCGGGTTTGGCGCGGTGGAGGTGGGCGATGAGCGCCGCGGGTGGATCTATGCGGATGATCCCGAGGGGCTGAAGAGGGCGCTGGAGCGGGAGCGGAAGATGGAGGAGAAGAGGGACAAGGGCGGGGATGGGGAGAGGGATCTGAGTGGGGTTACGCGGTACGAGATGGTGGCTAAGAGGATATGGTAAGGGGGTGTTGGCATTGCTGCTGGCGCTTGTGTGGACTCGGGTCGTTGGGCTTCACGTGTGTGTATCATATGAGGCTTCGTTGGCTCTGGCTCCTGGTCTGGGTTACGAATGAGCGTCGGCGTTTTGGTTGTTCATGGTCCGGTGGTATCTAGAGTTTAGTCTCAAGACAACCGGCTGGGAGGACGAGGGACGTCCTTCCCACGAATACCCATTCCTGAAGCAACCTCCCACATGCTAGAGAACAAGGTATGCCCTCCTCTGGACTGGACCATTGCTGATGATCCCGTAGCCACTATTCCTTATGCGATGAGCCCACATGGTCTCAAGCCGCAGATCACTATTCTAAGTGGTACTAGTTACAGAGGATCATCGTACAGTACATAATTTACGAGAGGCATATCGTAGGAAATGTGTCGTTGGTGACGATCACATCTTTGGTTTGTCACTGCGGCAGCCAGTCTGTCTGTGCAATTGCAAAGTATGGAATTCCCAGCTTACGTACGGTAATTCGATAATCGCGACGCCGAAAGCCTGAAAAAGATAGCTCCCTAGCTTCTCGCTTGCATTGTCACATGTCATTACGTTTAAATCCGATAGAAATTGTCTGCAGTCCAACCAGTAGCTTTTCCTTACTCATCCAAAGAAATGGAGTATCTTCGGAACATGCCCGGTAACTCTCTAGCTTCACCCGGTCAGTCAGTCGGTCAGCAAGCTGATAAGCTCCACACCGGCGAGATACCATTCTTGGTGAAACTTGGACGTGGCAAAGTGAGCTTGTTCAGGGGAAGCCGGCACGCTGGCAGCAGCACATGCTCTGAAATGCTGTGGTGGTGGCGGAAGCGAGAAGCTTGTGAGCCATCCCAGCCAGCCTGACGGCTGACAGCTTGCTTGTTGATCAATAGGATCCACATGCCTTGCTCCGTCCGGCGGATCGATCCGTTGCAGCAAAAATCCACTCGAGGACATATTCCGATATGCATCATCCATATTTTTTTCTCTCGTTGCAGATCAATCACAATTGCTCGAGTCAAAACCGCGAGAGTTTCGTGGTTGGCACTGGCCAGCCTAGTGGCTGGCACAGATGCAAGCGGACATGGGACATTGCTTCAAGGAGGCCGCTCGCTGCTCGTTGCTCGAGCTTTTGCCAGCCACAACGCCGGGGGTGCCTCGGGACAAATGCAATGCAGTGGGCTTGCGGGTCTCTAGCGCCGCGTATACTGTGGGTTCTTGTTGAGCCTCAGCCTCTCTTTCCATCTCTGGGCTCTGTGGTTCGTCTCATTACAGAGGTGGGCCACGAGGAAAGCTTCTTTTATCTCAGGAAGTTTGGCTGAGCTTGGCAGCAGCGTCGGCTTTCTATAATCTCACCGTCTGATATGCACTCGGATCTCCGCAACCGGTTGAGAACAACAGTAGCAGAGTGTTGAGCGTCCTGAGCGGCGCTTTCTTTTACACCGGCGTCTGTGGCTAGTACCAGGGCTGGCACAAGCCTTTACCGCATTCTGGCAGCTTGTCAAGTGCCGTGCTGCATAACTCGTCATACAGTTAGGGCAAGTCAAGTCTGTCAGTAACGAAATTTGGCGCCGCTGTCCCCGAACGGACAGCCTCTGAAATTGGCGGCCGTCATAAAAAATTAAGCTTCTCGCCTCGGCGGCGGACCCGACTGGCTCGATAGCGGGTTACAGTACCGCGGGCTCGGTATCTTGTTCAGTGAGTTCCGGCAGGGATTCCCAGGCCGCCATACAAGGCATGCGCGAACGGCCTTCAGCCTTGTCGAGATGGTGCAATTTTTTTGCTCTGGGATGTGATCTTGACGGCAGTGGGCGAGGTCTAAGGCCAATGCTGCACTTCACTAACCTGGTTTTGTTCCAGCTCTTTCTCGTGTGCAGGATGCAGTAGTGTCGATTCTGAAACGTCGGTGGAGGGTAAGCTAGAAGACTCAAGCTTTCATCCGATGTTTTCAATCGTCTTGCACGGCTGGGCAAGTTGCCATCGGATTTTCTCGAGCTGGGTATCGCGGGACCCGCAGGTCTGATCAGCGCCAGGCGCATGCAAGAATATCTGCGAACCGCAGTAGCAATCATTGATACTGCCTTTGTTGCACAGAGTGACCTGGTGAGGTTATGTTTGCCAGATGCCTGCACGTGCGCTGAGTTTGTTTGATGCGCTGATGGTTCGGGACAATAGTCGCGAAAAGATCGGTGTATTCCCGGCCGACAGGCTTGCAAGGCAAAACGGCCGTTGCAGGATTTCCAGGGACGACAAGGGACTCTGATGGCACGTGCGCCTTGTATCGTGAGTAATTGCTTGTTTGATGACTCTCAGATATTGTTTTGCGCCGAAGTCGTATGGTTTGATGCGCGGGACCTGCAGCAGCAATTTCGTGCTTGTTTGTTAGGGGTTTGGGGTAAACACTCATCCCGCTATCGAAGAAGGCGAGTCTGCACCTTTTATATCAACTTGCTACCACAAGCACATCTGAAGATGCATATGCAATGTGTCGGGCTGTGTGTGCACGATCAGGCCACAGGTGGCACTATATCAGATCATGCTCGAGGTCCGGTCGGTACAGTTGTGGGTCCTGGCACGAGCGCGGCCTTTCTGCCACCAGCCGTCTCGGCTGGGCTCTGAAGTCAATGCTGTGTGCTCGTTTCGTGAGACTTGCAATACTCTGTGTGTATGTTTTGCGTGCGGTGCACAGAAAAGTGCGACGTCTTCTGGCACGCGAGACATCTCGGGCCAGGCATCGGCCGAGATACAAACGTAGATCACCGCGCAGACCCCGTTCTTCTGCGCCGGCCGGCGATTCTGACATGTGAGAGCGGTCTCTCTTGGCCGCGGATGACGAATTGATCACAGCTTGGCGCGCGTCCAGAGTGGTTGCAAGGCAGGAAGGGTGTCGAGTGATTCAGCAACCTGGATAGGCGCTCGTGGTGCAGGCTGATGAGCGCGTGCAACCTACCTGAAAGAGGTCGGTGACGCTCGGATCGTGGGGGTCGCGGTTGACATCTGCGCCGAGGGTTGGCTTGGCGTTGAGGGCTGGCCAGTAAGAGGAGATCAGCGCAGGGCTGTGATCTGACAGAAGGCGCATGGAAGGTCTGATAGAAGCATGCGACGGGCCCAAAGAGAACGAGTGGGGCCGATAGTCGGGACATCGGGCGGGATGGATCAGGCGAAAAGGGAACAAGGAAGGGGCGGACACTGACGCGGTAAAAAGTCGGATAACTGTTTGCATCATCTCTTTTCCAAGCTAGGTATACTTTTCATGGACCTGACAGAAAGTCAAGTTTTCCTGGCGGCGGATGTCGAGCATGACCGCGGCATCAAGCATGGTGTGGAGGGTTCCTGCCGCCAAGCGCGAACTGCAGATGATCTCATGGTTGATTTTTTTTATGTGCAGCACTTTTCATGACTCTGGTTTTCTCTTCCAAGGTTGTTATTCATGTTCATGTGCATGACTTCCAGAGTGACAAGTGACCCCAACTGTCAACCAAACGAGCACAAATACTAGACAGTCCACGCCGCAAGAGCGTCAGGGTCCCTCCACGTCGGCGGGATGTCACTTGGCGCGATTATCCCTGCACGGCATCATCACGGGCAAAGTTGTGTTTGCACCGTTGGAAGAGCGAGCGATTGCGGCGTCAGTGGTTCTTGTGAGTTGTGAGTCTATCTTTCAAGCATGGATCTTGCCATTGCGCCATGCTGTGTTTTTCGCAAGTCGGGCCGCAATAGATTGGTAGCCGTCGCACGTTTTGTATTTGAATTCTGATAGTGAGCATAGATGCCATGTACCAAGTACTGTTACTGGTGGCTCGCTCTTACCTCACCATTCTTTATGGCTATTCCCTCCTATTTGCGGACGCAACCGGCGGCTCCTGCTGCCCCTGATGTAACCTTTTCCATCCACTTGCTCTTTTCTTGACACCTGCATCTGCATAACCATCTGCACCACGCAGGCAACTCAGAATCCTCAGGCCCTCTTCAGGCTCCGCTCCATCTGTAGGTCCCTGGCTAGAAGCTCCTCGACCCATTTTATCCCCTTCAACAAAGCGGGACTGAGCTGTTCTACACATCGTTTTAGAAACAGCCCACCGCTGCCATCGGCCTTCGCAACGCGCCGAACTTGCGCCGCGCATTCAAAGCAGCTTGCGTCCGTGCATCTCCTCGATCCTCCGTCAGCCTCTCAACTGGTCTTTTCACTTACGTCTCCAAGTCAGGGGACGCCACAAGAAAGGGACAAAATCCAGGTCCAAATTCCACCCACGACCTTGTCCCCACCAGTCCACCCTGATACCCAGATACCCAAATACCGTAGACCCATCCATCCAGCCATCCCGTCGCATCCGCCTCCGATACACTGCACTTGCGGAGCAGACACGGCCGACTCATTTCAGCCCAGCCGGTATCACTTCGTGCAGTTACATTTTTTCGCCGCACAGGATCCACTTTGACTTCATGGGCTGTATCGCATGGCCACTTGAATAAAAGTCTGGCCCCTTCCAAACCGACTCGCAACTCTCCTCCCTCTCGCCATTGTGCCTGAATTTGTGGTCCATCTCTGCTGCAAAGCAGCCGTACTGCATCATGCCTCACTTCAATCCCCTGGCGAACGTCACTGGACGCAACTCATATACTCTCTTCGAGATCCGGTAAGTCGAGTTCGGCAGTATGGCGTCTCCCGCTCATCGTCGCATTCACTGACTCGGTGCTCCAAGGCTCGATAACGACTTCATTGTTCTTCGCGGCAACGATCATGAAGCGTCTGGACAACTTCTCAAGGGCACAGTGGTTCTTTGTTTGCCTACTTCACTCCGAGTGGAAGACGTGCACTTGAGACTGGTCGGCACGGAAAGGCTGAAGTGAGTTGCCTCTGAAGTGCTTCCGAGTGCCTGAACCTTCTGACAGCCTGGTGCAGCTGGACCGACTCCCGAATTACGCCGACCGGTATTTCTAACCAGAAAATCGACCGCAACCATGTATTTCACGATCACCGATGGGCTCCCTTCGTTGGAGGCAGGGGAAGAAACGTCACGCTCGAAAAGGGCAACTACGAATGGCCTTTCGAGGTTGAACTGCCAGGAGACTTTTGCGAGAGCGTCGAGGGCATGCCCGAAGCCAGCATCACATACCACCTTAAGGCCACTGTCGCACGAGGAAAGCTCGCCTACGACCTGCACGCCAAGAAGAGACTGCGTGTTATTCGAACCCTGGAGTCCTCGGCCCTGGAGTTCTTGCACGCTATGAGTGTCGAGAACATCTGGCCCAACAAGGTCGAATACAGCATCGTGATCCCCCAGAAGGCCGTTGTATTCGGCACATCCATACCGCTCGAGACAAGATTCACGCCCCTTCTTAAGGGTCTCGAGATCGGCGATATCAACTGCAGACTGATGGAGGTCCACGAGATCGTGGTGACAACCCCGCAAGGTCACCAGCTTCGTGAACACAAGAGGGAACGGGAGGTCAAGCATTGGACCCTGTCTGTCAATCGAGAGGACCATTGGAACGACATGATCGACGATTCAGGTCAAGAGGGCTGGGTCCTCAGGTCAGAGCTCGACCTTCCGAAGAAGTTGGGCAAGTGCATGCAAGATACGAACGTGCATGGCATCAAGATCCGCCACAAGCTCAAGTTGGTGGTTGCACTGCACAACCCAGATGGCCATGTTTCAGAGGTAAGGTGTCTCAAATCAGGCCAGTCAGAAACTGTCAGACTAACTTGTGCAGCTTCGTGCGACTCTTCCCGTAACGGTATTCATTTCTCCCAACATGCCACTCGACGAGGAGGGAAATTTGGTTGCACAGGCACCAGTCGACGCCAGCACTCCAGCCCAACGGATGGCCGGTATCGCACCGCCAGGCTACGGAGAGCACATCCTGGATCAGCTGTACGAGGATGTTGACATGAACGGCCTGCACAGCGGATTCCAAACCCCAGCCATCCAGTCTGGTGTCAACACCCCCTTCTATGCAATGTCCCGAGCCGGTTCGGCCGAGAATCTGCATGCCATGACGGGGATGCAAGCTGTTCATCCTGCAGCGCTTAGTTCGCGTCTACAGGACGTTTCACTGGACTCGATCAACCGAAACAGTTCGTACAATAGCCTCAGTGGTGCAACGACAGACGGCGATACGACTCCGCACTCGACCCACCCGGCTGAGAGCACCCACTATTCACCTTCCATATCGGCCGCGATATCACGATCGCATAGTGGCGAAAACTTATCCGGCATGATCACACCCGAGCACGCCGACGAACTTGAAAATTTGAGCAGAGTGCCAAGCTACACCACGGCGGTGAAGACCCCCGTCCGGCCCATCAGCACGATGGAGGGAACGGTTCTGCCCACATACAATTCAGCCGTAAGCGCACCAAGCTCGCCCACGATCTCGACCGCGCACATCAACAACCCTATGGACACTATTCCCGAGGCCCGGGGCGCCACAGATGCGGCAGCGCCTCCACCGAGACCGCGCCCGTCTCGGAGACAGACATCCCTTGGCTTCAGCAATCTTCTTCATCACCACCACGGCTTCGAGGACGACGTCCGCCGGAGACTGCACTTGCTGCAGTCTCGAGCTCAACCGTACTAGAAGTATCGGTGGGCACGAGTTCGATCAGTTCCCGATGACCCCAAGGTGGTGATGCCCTAGAGGGTTGGCCAAGCTGTATGAGGATCTGTCGCGCAACACAAACAATAGTGCCGCGACGTGCCTTTCCAGACACATTATGGACTATCTGAGAGCGGGATATCTCGGTTGGAAATGGCGTAATCGAATGAACAACGAATGGATCAGGCACGATATGGTGGGACGGCAACAAACGGCGTTAATCTGGTCAAAGACAGGCAGGCAGAGTCCAGGACTGCAATTTCAGGGGAAGGAGTTCACAGGTAGACATCTGTACATTGTGTTGCTTAATTATACCCCAAATCGTCTTGGTTTGGCCAAGCTGCATTACAACAATTAGGAGAGGTTAGGTTGGTTCTTGCTTTTAGTAAGAGAGCATAGCATGTACGAAGCGTGCGAAACCCTCGACGAAATACATGAGGTATCATGAGAGTAGACTTATATATATATATATATATATCTACTTTGCTTTCACAATTCATCGCAAGCACTGCGCGCGCATCCCATGCTCGACCGAATCAAGCATATAATCGCTCCTCACACACCGCGGGCGTATATTGTCAAGCACCCGCGCGAGTCACGCCTATTCAATTTGCACCCGTTGCGGCTATTTTTCTAAATGGATCTCGTGAACAAGATATTTGACATGCTCTTGGCGCCCATTGCGACCCCACATAGGCGTTCTAAACCAAAGAAAGGCAAGTGTGCGCTGGTATGGCGTTACTGAAATTCAGGGCTTCATCTGTGACGTCACCGCATATTTGCGCAAGCGACGGCAGGAGCACTAGCTGTGCAGCAAGATCGTCATATAAGGTGAGGCTATGCTGCACTACTTTCTCTGTCCTTTGTTACCAAACGCTTTCCAGTATCGATTACGGGCCGACGTTCTGCAACATCTGCTGGACTTCTTTGAGGTGAGTTGCTCTTGTCTTCCTTCTTCCACAGAGTTATGCGTTTAGGTACGAGAGGCGCATCGGAAGTTCCGATGCCCAGCGCCGAGACCTACAAACCCGGTAAAGGGTGGGGGTCTGGTCCCTGCATCGATTGAGCAGCAAGCTCAAGGTACCTGGCTCTAATAATATCGACGACTGTCAATCTCGCCTGTTGGAGATCATGGCAGGGATGGGAAGTGCGAGTGCGCGGACCCCTGGCCCGGTCAGATCTCTGTGGGCATTGATTGAAGCATGGGCGCCTGCGTTGACACATGGTCTGATGATCTTGCGACAAAAACTGCCCACGAAGCTTCTGGCTTGTTGTTGTCTCTCGCTCGTTTCCAAAACATTGCCCAATCCCCAGTCTCTGCTCTGAGATCGAGTCTCAGACACTTCTGATTTGCAGGTACGTCGTGGAAGCCAATAGCTGACCCCCCTTTGCAGGAACCGCTTGTCTCTGTGCAACGAACGAGTCCCTGCATCCGCATCTATAAGTCGAGTGGCCTTGACGGTGCGATATCTTGAATCATGGCGGAAGACCCAAAGACGCTGGCCCTGCGGACAGGCACAATGTCCAGCACTTTCAGCGAGGGCGCGGTCCCTGACACGGATCCTGGTACCGTACGTTCACGCAGTCGTCCTCTGAGGCGCCCGCCCGATCTAACATAGCTTCAATGGCTAATACGCGCTGCTTCTTGACAGACTGCTGGCCTTCTAGCCGAACGTCTTCAAGCATGGAAACATGCTGTCGGCTACCTCGAGGAGTACATTGGCGCCGTGGAGAAGCTTCACCACAACCAGAGCAAGGAGCATGAGAAGGTGCTGAAGACTATCTCCAAGCCCCTGCGCGAGGGTCACCACTTCGACCAGAACCTCGGCGGCGTGGCTGGCTTCTACGAAAATTTGCGCCAAAACACTCAGGCCAACATCAACACGAACGCCGAGACGGCCCACGCAATCAAGGGATCCGTCCTGCCAATCCTCGACAGACTACACAAGGAGATCAAGAACAAAGTCAAGGAGCTTGCGTCAGGCGCGCAGAAGGGCGCCAAGGAAGTTGAGAAGGCCCGCAACACCACTCAGAAGCACATCGAGATGCTCGGCCAGCATTCGGCTAGTTTCGAGTCCACGGGCGGCAAAATGAATCCCAGCGAGGACCCGTATGTGATCCACCGGGGCGTTCTTCATCGCTTAAACAAGCAGGTCATCGAAGAAAACAACCACCGCAACGACTTGATCGCTGTCCAGCAGAACTTCGAGGCCTTCGAGGCGCATGTCGTGCAGGTGATTCAGCAGTCTATGGAGGCGTTCAACCAATTCGCAGGCGGGCAAGCCGAGAAAACGAGGGCATTGTACGCCGATATGCTGGGCGCCGCCCAGCGCATCCCACCAGACTTCGAATGGCAGGCCTTCCAGCTGCGCAGTGCTGATATCCTCGTCAACCCCAACGACGCACCGCGCACGGTTGAGAGCATTATGTTTCCCAACCAGGACCACTCTTCTGCTAAGGCCCTAATCGAGGGAAGCCTGGAGCGCAAGTCGCGCAACAAGCTTTCTTGGGGCTGGTCTACAGGCTACTACGTTGTGACTCCCTCAAAGTTCCTGCACGAGTTCAAGGACTCGGACAACGTCAAGAAGGACCCTGTGCCGGAGCTGTCTATCTACTTGCCTGATGCCACCATCGGCTCGCCCAGCGGCGACAAATTCAACGTCAAGGGCAAGGACAAGTCCAAGACCATGAGCAGCAAGCTGACGGGCTCCTCCGAAATCAACTTCAAGGCACACACGGCCGCGGATGCCGAGCGGTGGTACGAGATCATCCGAAATGTGGCGGGCGCTACCGGACCAGCTGTGCCTTATAACAGCACCCCAACGAGCCCAACTATCGGCGGCGACTCTCCGGTAATGAACGAGGCCCATGACCCGGACTACGACAAGGCAGCCGCAGAGGAGGGACACGCGGGGACTGTTGGAGCTGAAGGAACTAACCATGGACTCATTGGACAGGATCAGGAGTCGGGAATCATCGGCGACATCAAGCGCTCGGACAGCAAAGGTAAGGAACATGAAGTCACCCCTGGCCAGCATGTCACCATCGCTGGATCTTCTGGAGCGCCAGCCACTGAGACACGTCCTTCTGCTCCAGCTTCGGCGACCTAGAAAGTCTCCGAGACAAAGACCACGACGATTGGGGCGACGAGTACCGGTCGACTGCAGCGGCGGAGAAAAGAGCATACGTGGAAGAACCCGGAGGACGAGCTGCTGAGTGCTGCTACGGCTTGGCAGGGTGGCAATGGAAATGGAAGCGGAAGCAGGGTGTCAAGTGCGAGTGTGAGCGAGAATGGCTCGGTCAGGCTGCTCGAGAAGACCAAGGACCGGAAGAAAGTGTTCACGATCTCGGACAACCGCGGCAAGAGCGAGAATGACGGGTCAGTCTACAACGACACGTCGTTGAGTCGCAGACAGCCGTGGCGGTCCAGATACCCCACACCCCACGATCTCAAGGAACAGCTTGCGCAACGGCACACCGACGGCACTCAGGATGTGTAGGAATCAGGAGGGAGTGTCTCGGTTTGGGATGTTGAGGACCGCTGGTAAAGTGATGGGCAGCCATGATGGTTGAGTAGATAGGCTGGGAGAGATAGGCAACGACGGGGTTGCCTGGTAGTAACATTCATCGGGCGGCGCGGCGGAGGATACGTTTTTACTTGAATTACGTCGTTCTAATACAGGCAGCGAGCGGTGTTGGGTCTCCTTTTTTCCTTCTACTGGTTGGTCTGTTTGGCTCATTGGTATACACATTACGAGACCTGGACTGACGCGTTGTTCCTGGGAGTATACGCAGCAAGCAGCTTATAGTCGAATACCCACTTAATACTTTGCATCTTTCTTTAGCAGCCTATGTGGGCGCCTTATTACATTCCGGTGGGTCGAGCTTCGTTAGCGGTGTTGCCTTCTGTAGGCCTGGGCTTGATGAAGGGAGGGGCGGGTGTTGCAGGCGATTTGGGAGCTTGTGTGAAGGGGTCAGAGGACTTCAGGAGGCTGTTGAGCTGCTGTGTGCGCCAGCAGAGGCAAGGGTTTCGATGGGTGCGTTGGAAGGGCGCGTTGGAAGGGCGTGGTCTGCTTCGCACGGGCGCGTGATTGGGAGGAGGGAAGCGCGCATGCTGGGTGCGTGCGCATGGGAGTGATGAGCCAGGCGTGAAAGCATGCGGCTCTGCGAATACTGTGGCCTGCTGCTGTCGACGGATATCTGCTGACCAGCTGGTCAGGCTGACTTTTCGCCCTTGTAAGCAGCAGGCTGAGCAAGGCATTCTTTTCATCGTGGCTACTTCCTATCACCGGAACTGGTCGTCAGTACGACCTCGATCCCCCCACTCTTGGTCACGTTGTGTGTACATACTTGGACTAGTGCTAGTCATCTTTTGCTAATGGGTCCTTGGGTTGACAGTCGGTCTCGCGGATGGGCGAACGAGGCATCTCAAGATCGCAACTACTGCTGTGTGGTTTGTCATGAGCAGCGTAAAACCTATGTTCCCCACTTGTGGCCACTTTTCGTCGTTCTCACTCGCTAGCGCTAGGCATATTTGCTAACATATTCTTAGGCTGACGACTGGTCCCGATCTACTGCTCTGTGATTGATCATGAGCGGCGTACGACCTTCACTCCCCACTTCTGGACCCAAATTCTCAGATCACGGTGAGGAAGTCAAGCAGCCCGATACAAAGCTTGGCCTGTACACGCGATGCTGCAGCTCGTCTAGCAATAAGCGCGGCTATCTTCGTCGCCTACACGTTGACTCCTTGCGCGCCTGCTCTCAAACCTATGGGGTTGCATTGATATGCAACGCAGTACAGCCTGACAGCCTCGAGGGATTCGTGTGTGTGCCACTGCAGGGTGGCTGTCTGTTAAGTGTGCATCCGCTCGAACGGACAATTAGTGTTCTGCTCAGGGTGTTCTGTCAGCTTTGGACTTGGGATGACGGTTCATCTCGTTGACTTGTACAGGCGTCATCCATGTGATGGAGCTAATCATTCGTTGTCTCCCACAACTCATGTTCACTGCCACAGAGCCACACATCTTGAAAATGTGAGGAGTTTGAATCTTGATTTACCTTGTCTAGCATTGTGTCAGGAAGACTCAAGTCTTCAGAGCTTTCGACGTATGAATGACGCCTCTGATGCGATGCCCAGCAAATTTAATGTTTCATTGCTGTGATAGGAAAATAAGTAAGAGACGTCTGAGAGACCACAAACCACAAACGGACGCCAACGGGCTGTGTGCGCCCTCGCTCGACCGAGAATTCTCCGTATGTATGATATCCCATGTGCACCTGGGCAGTGGCGCGATGCAATCGTGCTTGGGGGCAGTGCCTCTCCGGAGGGGCGACCATCTGACAGATCACTTGCAGGATGGCGCTCTTGCCTGCTTCAGTCAACGCTGTACCCAGGCTGATACCATGGCCGTACTAGGTCATGACAAGTTTTCTTTTTCATGCTTCCAACTCGCTCGCAATTCATCAGACCTTGGCATATTATCGACGGACCTTCTTGAATGATTTCGTATGTGTACGTTAGACATGCTCGAGCTACAACTTTCTCATGTCTTTGAGTCCAAAGCACGTTGATACGTGATCAGCGTGTGGTCCACAATGGCAGGGCGCATGTGGCTAAGATAATAATTGTCGCCCTGCTTGCCGCGAGGGAGCCGTGTTCAAGTACCGCAACCATCTCAGGGCCTGTGACAATTCAAGAAGCACTCTTCAAAAAAGATGAGCTATGTATCTCATCGAACGAGCGATGAAACAAGCAGTTCTGTCAGCTGCCATGTCAGTGCCACCTCTCGCGCAGTACGCACGCGTTCGCGTGGCTCGATGCAACATCTCGGGCTAGTAATCTACACAACATATGTTCGGACAAGGCAATCTCTCTGAATTGCTCCTCAAACTCATTATCAAGCAGCTGTATATGTGGAACAGCTGCGATAGATGCGATCCACGTGACTGTAACCAGTCTCAAGATCAGATCTGTCGACCGACTTTTCTCTCTTGGCTGCCTAATTCGTGCGACGGCGCTATGATAACATGATTGTGCGATCAGGGGGTGTTTCCTCGATCTGAATCCTAGTCACAGCCTCATCTGTAACAACTCGTTGATGATGCCTTTGTGGTATCATGGGCTCTAATAACATAAAATGTGTTCCTTGGAAGACCCTTTGTCCGCTTACAGGCGCACCGCTGCACAAATTGTAAGTAATCACCCACGTAATACAAGCGATAAACTCGCCCAATGGAGGCTGTTGTCCCTCCTGCAGAGTGCGTTGTTGATAGCTGTCCAATTGGGACACTATCGCGTACAACATTCTGTCGTACAACCGAAACTCTGTTTTGGACCTGGTTATGATTTTTGGAGGATATTTATTGATCAGAGGCTTGAGGCACTTTTTCCACTTCCAAGTTTGGTCTCAGATCGGATCCCTTGTCCACTTTGGCCCCCAGGTGTGGCACACGGTCGGGGGTCGGACATCCCAAACAGGGCCTTGAAGACATCATCTGCTTCTTTTCAATACGTAACCGGCTCAGCCTGCGCGCTACGGCTGCTGTAAAGAGTTCATATCTTTTTCTGCCGAGCTGAATGATGTCCATCGTGTGGGACTGCCTTTTTTATGTCCGGAGTTGAGTTGGCGGCTTCGAAACATCATATCATACTTTACTATAGGCGAGAGAATTGTTCATACTGTTGAAAATGCTGTTGATTAACTTGTTGTATCTTTGATGGTATCCGTCAGCCTCATTATCAGGCAAAGAGGGCCAAATTCGTCAGTCTTCTTCAGCAACCTCGAGCACTCCAAAACGATTTTGCAGCACTTTCGCCTCACTTCATGCAGTTGCCTGCTCCCTAGGTAGTCAATAGAGAAGTGGTGACAAGCCATCGAGCTCATGCAGACGGTTAAAAACATCTTGTGGTCTTGATAAGCTACATTCGCGTAACGATGGAGCGAGCAACCTCTCTGGGATGCTAGTAACTATTCACGATAGGCAGAAACGACGACGAGGCGGCCAAATACTCTCAACAAATCGTGCTCATTGGACTCCAACGCAGGTTGGGAAAACATACTGACCTGCCACTGGCTGAAGACGGTCATTCTTTCCCAGAGTGGCAACAGAAAGGGATCTCTCAGCGCTCCCGGGCGGTGTCCACGACTGATCGCGCTTAAACTGTGCCTCGAGTGTGCCAACGCAAATTATTCACAGCGGCGGGGCGCAAAACAGAAACACGAGTTGGGTAGAAGTACATACCGGGCGCGAATCCCTCAGAAGTCAGCAGAACAGGGCCTCGAACAGCAAGACGGCCGAGGCAGAAAGCTGCCTAAGCCTTCCAAGGTCCGCGCGAATGGTGGCAGCTCCGTATGAGTGACCAACCCGCCTTTCGTTGTCAATCGCAGGCTGACACACAGCCAACCTTGAGAAAGCGAACACAGACACAGCACTGCGTCTCGACCCCCATTTTCGAGTCTGTGAGGACGGCCGTAAGTGGCCCGATTTCCTAAGTCCAGAGCAGTGGGCAAAGACGTGCTCCTCGAATGCAACAAGTGAAGAGACACGTTGGCAAAGAAATGCTAGAACAGCACAACCTACCCTGGGTCTGAAGTCGGATGCCAACAGTCTTATAGTGCTAGTCGCCTGATAGCCTTATAGCAGCCCACGCCCTGTTAATCTGGGGCGACGATCTTGCTGCGGTTCTCAACAATTCGCCCTACTTTGTCAGAGTCTCCCATCCATTCATTGTCTTTTTCTATGCCGTCCATTATGTCTCTTTCTGGCAAACGGCAGCGGATAGCGAGGCTCTCATACTCTATATGATAACGGCCGCACCTTGTTGACAGGAGCGTAATCCAGGTACTCCATCCCAGATATTAGTTGGACAAGCATCAAGCATCTCTTTGCCCTGGATTCCTTTCCTATATCTCATGACCTACCTCGTCGGGCCCGAAGACTAGCTGCAGACCAGCGCCAGACAGCGGTAGTTTTCTCGCGCGCCACGCAAAGCGGGCAGTCCAATCATGACGAAACCCTGGGAGATACATAAGAGCGCCATCTTCAAGCTGTACAAGGAAGATGATAAAACCCTGGAAGAAACCAGGGGGATCATGAAGGCGGAACGCAACTTTGAAGCTTCGTACGTTGATCATTACCCTTCAAGGTTGTGCTTGATCGCTAATGCCTCAGACCTTAGCGTGCGGGCATATAGAGCTCAGTTCAAGAAATGGAACTGGACCAAATACAACAAGAAGCGACCATCGGATGCCGACGCGTATGAAACGCCAGCTGCGCCTGTGCAAGCCCCAGTGGCATTCCTGATGACGCCGACTCCGTCTTCAGAGGGCACCTCTTTTTCGATGGCGCTGGCCGTGTCCACCCCGACCAACCTCACCTACCAACCTCCACAAACTCCATCACCATATGCCGTCCATGATGGGCACAGAGGCAGCTTTGGCGCGGCCCCTTCGATGTCGGCCACGCCCGCATATTCGCTCAACCGCCAGAGGCCCGTGTACCATGCGCAAGACCAAAGGATGCATCGATTTCAGTACGACAGCACAGCGCTTGCATGGCAAAACCATAACACTCCGTCGCAACAGTTCCAGCAGCAACAGCAAAACATGCCACTCTTTCCAATCATCGCGCCTCAGCCCACTCAGGAGCAACAGCAACATCAGCAAGCTCTCCAAGTCAACGCGCATGGCAGCGGTGCGCTAGCACGTATGTCCCCCATATCGCCAAACTCGATTCCCACACAGTCCGGCCAAGGTGCGTATATGGGCCTGGACAGCTCGCATGGAGTTTCCTATCCTGGAAGATCGAGTGCGCGTTCGTTTGACGCGAGTAGACACCCTGCGTCAGATTTTGAGGGCCAGGACCAATACTTGGTCTCTAGCAGATATCCTCGTCCTCGGCCCGCATCAAAAATGGAGCCAGAAAGGGCTACGTATCCTATATAGGACAATTAAAATGAATGGAACTGGTAAGCAGGCATGTGACGAAGGCGAGGACACGCCCGTACGAGTGGCAATGTTGTTGACGTGATAAAGCACGGGATAGTGAAGACCAGACACAATAGTCAACGAACAGCATACGACAGAACAGCGTACGACACAGCGGGCCGGGGAAATCAGCACCAAATCACGATTATGACATTTGCACAAGAGGATCTGAGATGGAGTCATACGGAGCACTATGGCAATTTGGATTTGGCAGGGTGGGATTATGACCAGGTCAGAAGGCATCGGCGTCAAATAGGGTCAACCAGGAAGAGGGAAACAGAACTCACAAAAAAAAAGGGGATCAAAAGTCGGGACTAGAAGGCTTTCAAAATTAGTCGTTAGCAAAGACTCGAAGGGTGATCTCTGACTCATTATAGTGTGCTATTCACTCCAAAACTTAGCAAGACCTTTACTGTCTTGAGCACTTCGTGTTGGAGTGGTTTTGAGGCTTCTAGACCTTGTAGAAACAGAAGCCCACGTAGAACGAAGCCGCCTCCATCTCCTCCTTGCTGACCAAAAACTCGCCGCCACCCCTCTCTCTGACACCCATGCGCTCGCTCAGCGGACCGAGGGTCGGATCGTCCTTCTCGGTCTTCCAGATGTCGGCAAATGACTTGTGGTACTGCAGCTCGAGGTTGTAGTCCTCAGCCAGCGCGCGGAAGGCCTCCCAAGGAACGACGTACTCCGGCACCTCTTCGACGGCCTCATGCAGGAAGAAGTTGTACTTCCAGCCGAAGGGCGGGCGAAAAATACCATCCTCAGGGGTCTTACCAGGGAACCTAACCCGGTATGTCTCGTTGCCCCACTCCGCGCTCTGCTCAAGCTCGCCCTCTTCCTTCTCCTCGCCTTCTTCGATCTCGCCATCTTCCTCCTCCTTGGCTTCGTCACCATTCTCCTTAGCCTTCTCAGCGGCCTCTGCCTTGGCTTTCTGCTTCTCATTGAACTCTCGAACCTTCTCGCCGATGACGTCTGAGCTGGGTATGGTTCCGATGAGGCGTCCTCCCTTCTTCAGCGAGCCCGCGACATTCCTCAGCATCTGGCGTGCCTTGGTCTCGTTTTCGAACGCGTAGTGCAGACAGAACATCATGGACACCACGTCGAAGCCGCGCTCGCTGCTGATGTTGGACTGTGTGAAGCCCACCTGTCGTATGATGTCCACCTCTTCAAGGGACTCGCCGAAGCAGTCTTTGACCTGAAACCTTGCTTCGAATAAACGCGGTGGTGGGCGCCTGTCGCGGCCGCCCCGACTACCTCTCCCACCACCACCTCGCGATCCCATCTGTCTGAATCTCTCCCTGGCCTGGTCGATTGACACCTCTGCAGGATCCAAACCGACGTACAACTCCACGGGCTGCGGTGCCTGCTGCCACTTGCCCAGATCTCCACCTTTACCACAGCCAAGGTCGAGGACCAACAGCTCGCGCCCACTCGACTGGCCCCTCTCCAGGGCGCCAGGAGTATGGTCCTCATCAGGCGCAAACTTCTGTATGATGCAGCTCTTGACCCAATTGTTGAAGGAGCGTAGTCCCTTGATCTTGCTATCGGTCTTCCTCCAGTCACGGCCGCGCTCGGGGACGGCATTGTAGTGGGCGCGCACGACGTCGTTGATGGCGCCGCGCTCACGCTGGGCGAGCTGTTGCTCCTCTTCGATCTTTTGCTCGCGCTCGCGCTGCAGCGCGCGTTGGCGCAGTTCTTCACGTTGAGCGTCGGTGATGCGCGATCGCTGCCCGGGTCTCTTGAGTTTGCGGGCGGGCTCGTTGGATGTTGGCGCGGAGGGGGAGCGCGAGCCAGAGGGGGAGACGCTGCGCTGTCGCTTCTTGGCGGGAGCGAGAGCCTTGGCGTCGTAGGCGCGGGGGAGGTCGTCACCTGCCATGGCGATGTTTGTATCGTCACTGGTTGTGCAGGTGGATGTTCAGCGCTGGTAGCGCAGCAAGGAGTCGTGTTAATTGACACTCGAGTTGATCAAGCTGAGCTGTTGCCAGCAAGGAACTGATACCGTGAAGTCTTGCTTCATGAAGGAAGGAAGTTCCAAATCTGCAAACAGTGTAATGTGCAGTAGTTGGGCAAAGATTGAAAGGTCTTTTGGGATTTTTGATTGAGACTGGAAAAAGGGAAGCTCTTGAAGTGAGAGTTGCGATGAAGATGTAAAGTCATAGCATCGTCCCTGATTGGGAAGGCGGAGAGGTATGTATATACCCTGCAGGGGTCCCACAGGTGGCAGACCCTGGTCCATTGCATGACGGAAGCTGCTGGCGCCTGTTTGGCCGACCTCTTGACATCGGAGCTGCAACAGCAATCCAACCCTTCCAAACAGCCTCAACTCCAAGCAATCGCAGTCTTCAACCTCTCAACACATCCTCTCCTCTCCATCCCGTACGCCCAATTCTCGAATTGACATCGTAATCATGGGCTCGGAACCTCAATACGCGCAGTGGCCGCTGCTGCCTCTCTCGCAGCACGTGTTCGCCCTCACGAACCCATACGCCTCCCGTCCTACCCAGGATGCCGCCGTCAAGAATCTGCAGGAGACCATCGAGGAGCACAAGATGGCCTCTCTCTACAGGTATCTTGCACATCCTCTCGAGGGCATTTTGAATGCCGCTGGCGAGGGTGGTGCAAGCGGTCCAGGCAAGCCGCTCAGCCGGAAGTCGAGCGCCGTCGGTATGATCGCATCCCGGGGTTCGACTACGACGGTCACGATCCCTTGGGACGAGGGGCTGTACCAGAAGCTGAAGGAGAGTAACGACAAGGAGCTTGAGGAGATCCAGAAGGAGGAAGACGAGGCTGTTGAGAAAGCTGGTGAGACCGAGATTCAGGCTGCACGAGGCAAGCGCGCTGAGTTCTGGGCGCGTGTTGGTGACAAGGTCTGTTTGCATCTCAACTGTACCTGAAGCTTCGATTACAGATCTGACCGGCCTCGACGTCCACAGGAGAAGTCCATTGCCGCCTACGAAGACGTATTCGAGAAGACCGGTATCCTCGGCGCCAAGATCGACCTCGTCCTCGCTATAATACGCATGGGCCTGTTCTACGGCGACAAGCTTCTTGTCCAGAAGCACGTTGAGCGCGCCAAGGCTCTGGTGGAGAGCGGTGGTGACTGGGACAGGCGGAACAGACTCAAGGCCTACGAGGGTCTGTACCTCCTGACTGTCCGCTCGTACAACCTCGCCGCCCCTCTGCTCCTCGACTCCCTGTCCACATTCACATCTTACGAACTCTGCACCTACTCCAACTTGGTTGTATACTCCGTTCTGGCAGGATCAGTGAGCCTCAAGCGCGTGGACTTCAAGAGCAAAGTGGTTGATGCACCGGAGATCAAGGCCATTCTAGGCGATGGCGAGGACAAGCTGGCTGCACTGAGCGGTGCTCTCTCTGCCGGACCTGGAGCCGATGACGCTGACAATGACGGAAGCAGCGGCACTCAGGCCGAGAAGGCCGCCAGGAAGACTGCAGTGAACCTCACAACGTTGGGCACAAGCAGCGACCAGCCTACGGCTGAGATGGCCGTTGATTTCTCGCCGCTTGCGAAATTGGTCAGCAGTTTGTACAATGGCCGTTACAAGATCTTCTTCGGCGCTCTCGCAGAGGTTGAAGAGCAATTCCTCACTCAGGACCGCTACCTGCATGAGCACAAGAACTGGTTCATCCGCGAAATGCGCCTGCGTGCGTACCAGCAGTTGTTGCAGAGCTACAGGGTGGTAGGCTTGGACAGCATGGCGAGTCAGTTTGGCGTGACGGTGGACTTTTTGGACAGGTATGCCCTTCTCATCTAGAAACGTCTTTCGGGCTGGAACTATTCCACTAACATCTCGTGAAGGGACCTCGCCAAATTTATCGCCGGAGGCCGCATCCCCTGCACCATTGACCGTGTCTCGGGCAAGGGCGTCATCGAGACCAACCGTCCAGATGACAAGAACAAGCAGTACCAGGATGTCGTGCGCCAAGGTGACCAGCTGATCACCAAGCTGCAGAAGTACGGCCAAGCCGTGAGACTGCGTGGAAGCGAGCGCGCATAGGAAAGCAAGTGAGCGGAGGTGATGATGTCGGTGTATTTGCATACGTGCCACACTTCACCATGGAAGGGAAATGCTGGTGCCGATGTGTTAGACAGAGCTGTATGATACCTAGACGTAGTCAAAATGGCCCATGACGGGAAGTTCCCCAATTTCTCTGCTCCTATGGTCATGTGCAATCTCTTTGGTTGAGTGTCTGGCTGAAGCTTTGCAAGACTGCACACCTCGAAGTCGTCCCAACGCTGACATCGGCACCCATGGCATACGTGCGTTGTTCAACCTGCATCTTCGAAGGGCACCTGGAGTCAAGACGACCTGAGTACCCCATTTGGCCGTATTCTGACTCGTTGCAAACGAGACTAGTAGTGGACGTAAGCTTGACCAGGCGGGCGAGCCATTTGTGCGAGTCTGGTCCCACCTAGCCTCTGTGTCTAGTCCATAGATCGCTTTCGACATCATAGATTGGATAAACTAGTCTTTGCTCCAGCCAGGAGCAGCTTTGCAGTACGCGCTGTAATATGGTTGGTTCCGACCACAACATGACCAGCTTTACCACCGTCTTCTATGTAGTTCCCCGATCAGTGAAACTCACTGAAACTACATGCCGTGCCGAACACAATAACTCTCGGTTGCACGAAGCCTCGACTTTTAGAAGAGCCAGAGTAAATGCTTCTGTTTAACATTGCTTGCTTTATTGGGGAGCGTTAGTTCTATCGGTTATATGGAAGATCAAAACACGACAAGTGCTATGCTATATGCTGCGTCGCATGGTACGCGTCTCCAAGATGCAAAGCAGTTCCCAATCATTCATCGTGACAAACATTCCAGCATGCCGCGGACATCCGCAGAAATTCGGTAATGCCGTACCCCATGCCGTATGCACGTATCGTCTACCGGTACTTGTCCATAAACTCCTCGTGGAACTTGACAATCGACCCAACCCACTCCGTCCCCGGCGCAAGGAACGTCGTGCGGAAGTGCAAGGTGCCCTCCTTCTGCCCAAACCCACTGCCCGCAACCACACACACGCCCGTCGCCTCGAGCAGCCTCATCGCGTAGAACTCATCCGGCGTCCTGCCCTCGGCCTTGGCCGCGTCAGCCGCCTTCGCAGGCAGCTTGATCGTCGGGAACAGGTACATGCTGCCCTGGGGCTCGCCGCACTCGACGCCCTCCATCTTCTCAAACGCCCGCCACAGCGCATACGCGCGCTCGCGCAGCCCTTCGAAGATGCCGTCGTACTCCTGCTTGTACAGCGCGTAGCTGGGCTCGCCCTCCTTGGGCGGGTTGACCATCAGCTCGACGAGGCACTGGCCGATGACGGGCGCGCACAGCGTGATGGACACGAACTTGTACACCTCGGCCTGCACGGCCGGGTCGAAGTTGACGAGCTCGAAGTAGCCGCCGCGGTGGCCGCACTCGCCCACCATGCCCTTGGACGTCGAGTGCAGCGACGCCAGCTCGAGCCCGTCGAACTTGCCGGGCTGCTCGGCGCGCAGCTTGCTCAGCACCTTCTTGAAGCTGACGAACTCGCCCGGCGCGAACACGTTGGTCTGGTAGACCTCGTCGGCCATGACGACGAGGCGCTCGTCGCGCGCGTACTCGAGGATGTCGCGGATGTCGGCCTCGGACAGCGACGCGCCGGTCGGGTTGCCCGGGTTGATGATGACGATGGCGCGCACGTCGACGCCGTTCTGCTTGGCGGACGCGCAGGCGCCCTTGATCGCGGCCAGGTCGGTGCCCCAGTTCTTGGCCTCGTCGAGGTAGTAGGGCACGCAGGTTGCGTTGAGGAGGGACAGCGAGGCCGTGTAGAGCGGGTACTGCGGGATGGGGACCAGGATGCCGGTCTTTTCGTTGGCGCAGATTACGTGGAGGAGCGTGTTGACGCCTGAGGAGGCGCCGCCCGAGAGGTAGATGTCGGATTCTCTGGCGGGGAAGCCGTCGCGCCCTGTGTGGTGGAAGACATGTCAGTGCTGCTTCTCTCGCACGTCTTTATAAGGCTGTGTCTCACTCTCAAGGAAGTCGGCAATGCTCTGGCGGATGGCCGGTACACCATTGCTAGCACTGTACGCGCCGACGGAGCCGACCTTGCTCAGCAGCCACTTCGCGCGCGCAATCACATCCGGCTTGTAGTCGAAGTGCTCAAGCAGAGCGGCCTCATTTTCGAGCAGCTTGGGGTTCTCGAGCAAGCTCAGCACCTGGCGGAAGAATGTGAGGGGCTTCTGGTCGAGCTGCTGGGGGTTGCCGATGTTGGCGGAGATGATCTCGCTGAAGGGCAGGGACTTGTCGCCCTTGGCGAGCTTTGCGCGGAACTCCTCGCTCTTGACGGCCAGCTCGCCGCGCACAGCGTACTTGGCCTCGCGCACGTGCGAGTTGATGTTGTCGGCGTTGAGGCGGCGGGTCGACATTGTGCAGCGTTGGTGGTGGTGGTGGTGGAGGAGGAGGGCGTTTGCGGGTGGTGGCGATGGCGGGGTAGGCAAGATAGGCGATGTGCGGAGAGTTGGAGGGATCGTTGCTGTAAGAAAGATGTGATGTCAGAACCAGTGACTCGAATACTGAAATGAAGACGAGAAGCAAAGTAATCAGAATCTCAAAAAGACAGGCTCTTGAAACGCTCGCTAAAAAAAGAAGAAGCTGAGACCTGTTGTCCAGACCGACTAAACTGCCAAATGTCTCAACTGCCTGTTTATTGGAGAAGGCCTTACATGTGCGACTCATCGATTGGAGAATAGTGTGGGGGCGCATTCACAATCCGACTCGCGATACACAATCAGTGAGGCTGCTTCCGCGTTCCGGCGCACCCAGACGGCGCAAACCGAGGCGCCGACATCGGGGAGTGGAGAGGAGGGACAGGAAGGTTGCCAGTGGTCACGCAGGATGCGCTTGGAGCCATTGTCGACTGGCCGACGCTTCTCATGGTGGGCAACACGTGAGTCCTGACATGCGCGGAATGGATTGGGAGGAAAGACAAGGTGCGTACATGAGCGAATGTCGAGGGACGTTACCTTTACGTGATGATGACAGCGCCCGCGACCCCGACCACGCCGGAAGTTTATTGAGTCCACCTCGCCGCAAAAGTGGACCCGGACACGGCGTGAACATGGCGACTGCCGGTGAACAGCTCCGGGAAGCTTTCGGATGGGGGTACTTGCGTCTTGGACCGACTGCAAAGGAGTGTAAGGTGTGCTGCGAAGAAGGAGGAGTCGGGCGGTGGCAACCTCGCCAGGACTTATCTATTTGTTTGTTGAGGTCAGCTCCGTTTCGGACACCGGAGTGGCTGATTAGTACGGCTTCTCGCCTCGTTTAGGAATACGGCGAAGTGTCCGTGACACGAATCTCCACTCTACACAAGCCACTCTCGTGAGCCATCGCGTTCTGCATAGCTTGGAAGTGATTCTCTGTCCTAGAACTTAAACCGTTCGAGCCTGCCCGTGTCGGCGGTGCACGTCTCCATACTGACTGCCAATGCAACTAGCGCGCTCTAAGAAATCGAGGCAGGTTTACATACTATATCTTTGCGCGCATGCGCAATACTTGTATATTAACTTGAATTTAGCTGGCAACCGTGCATGGTTGCCACGAGTAGACACAAAAGGGTTTAAGATAGAGAATCCAAATTTGAGCTACCGTCCATGAGAATATGTTCGAAGAGTCCCCGCAAGCTGTTTGCAATGCGATCAGGTCCCCTCCCCCCCACGGAAGTACAAAGCAGACAATGGCTTCTACCAGATATTGTGCGCACAATCTGATCAAAATTCCAAAGCATCACATTTTCTGTCACCAGTATAATTACACCTGTACTCATTGGATTTGCAAGCATTTTATAACACCATCAGCGATCTTGACCCGCAAGACCATGGAGCGCACCAATGCATCCAGCCTTCCGGCTGCGAGACGGTACGGGATCCCCCCCCCTCCACCTCCGTCACAGCCTCCCACACTAACCCTCCTCCAGAACTACCAAACAACCTCCCCAAGCCCCTCCAAGTCCCATCCAAGAAGAAGAAGAAGAAGACTCCTCAAAGCCCTACCACCCAGGCCAACCCAAATCCCTCTCCGGCATCGCAACCCGCGCCTTCGGCCTCGGCGCCTCCCTCGCCCTCAGCACCACCGCCACCCTCACCCTCCTCGCGCTCACCTCCACCCCACTCTGGCGCCTCCCCTTCCTCCTCGCCACACTCTCCATCTTCCACTTCCTCGAGTTCTGGACGCAGGCACGCTACAACGCCCGCGAAGCCGGCACGCTGCACTTCCTGCTGAGCGCCAACGGCATCGGCTACGCCGGCGCGCACGCTGCCTCCGCGCTCGAGTGCCTGCTCGCCAATACGCTACTTCCCGTGCTGAGTCTGCGCGAGTGGGTGGGGTGGGCGCCGCTCGGGGTGGGGGTCACGCTTGTCGGCGTGGGGTCGGTGGTTGTGGGCCAGATAGTGCGCAGTGTGGCTATGGTGCAGGCGGGGAGGTCATTTAACCACCATGTGCAGGAGACGAAGAAGGCGTCGCATGTGTTGGTTACGACGGGCTTGTATGGTACGCTGAGGCATCCGAGCTACTTTGGGTTTTATTGGTGGGTGCTGGGGATTCAGCTTGCGATGGGCAATGCGGTGTGCTTCCTGGCGTATGTGGTGGTGCTGTATCGGTATTATTCGAACCGCATCCCGTATGAGGAGAAGTTTCTCATCGAGTTCTTTGGGGATGAATATGTGGACTACAGGCGGGATGTCGGAACCAAGATTCTGTTCGTACCGTGAGGATCCTGGGAAGGAAAGGGGGATCAGGGAGGGTATGTATGCTGGGTTGGAAGCTTTGAGCGCATATAACTTTCAGCGGGTCACACATTGGCTTTAGCTGCTCCTCCGGGAACTTCTCTGGGCTTTCCAAGCAATCTCTGTTGCCTAGCTTTTGGATGGCTTTACGGGCTTCCTTCCTGCATCTTGTAATCTAGCCATTTCCAACAACAGCCTATACAAATGTATGCCCCTATCAATCTCCCTCCACTCCCTCCCGCCTTCCGCAACCGCCCTCGCAACCTTCTATCCCTCGCTGGAATCCACCAAATGCGCAACCAACTCCGCCAGCTCCTCCCTCCCCAGACTCACAGGTATATAATGTACCCATGGAACCAGCCTCTCATCATGCCACCCTCGCAAAACCGTCGTCTTAAGCACCGCCGATCGCGAGGCAAGCAATTTGTAAAAGCGCCCGCTGACTCCATCTCCGTCAATATCGAACGCGAGGCGCGATGGAAGTCTTGCCAGTCTTGATCGTGTTCAGTGTATCCACCGGTAGCGGAGCCGGCCCAGTAGAGTTTGCTGCGTTTGGAAGCCCAGTTGAGCTCGTGAGTCTCGTTGTACTGGGATTCGGACTCCGTGGTGTAAAGCTGGGCTTGGAAATGGGATGTCATTCAAGGGGGAAGGGACGCCAGTCGAGAGGATCGGCACTGGCGCCTCGATCAGCTTCAGGGCATTTGGACTTGTCAAGAGTCCGTGTAAGTTCCGGTATTCTGGATGTTGACATAATTCTAGCGCAGAGATGCGGCTGCTTACAAACGGCAGGGCGAAACGTGTTCCATTCTCTATGCTGTCAGGACTCCAGGATCCCGCTACGGCTTGGGGGGGGGGCCAAACAGCGCTGCATTAACCTATTCCACAAAGCCCGCTTCGACCAGTCCTCGGGTGCTAAAGGCCAGGTTTTACCAGAGTGATGATCCAGGGGTATTAAGACCCTCGGCTCGTCGAAATGGTTGACGAGGAATTTGACATCAGGGAGGGCCCAGCCGGCAAGTCTTTCAACAGCATATCGAAGGAGAGCTGTGTATATGCCTGTCAAAGGTGCGCCATGGATGCGTACATCGAATTTTTGCGTCTTTGCCAGACAAACAACGTGCAAGTCCAGAGCTCACTCTCTGGCACCGAATCTATAAGGTTCACAGTTTTCCGGAACTCATCGCCGCTCATGGCTAAAAATGGTGATACAGACTCATATATGCCGTCGAAATCGTCAACTATGGGCGACTTTTGCAATTTCGTGAAATCGTACCAGGCTCCAAATCCAGTCCGGTGGTTTAATGCCATATCGATATTAATATTCCTAGATTGCAGCCGTAATATTTTGAGATTGTCGCTGAAGCATCGCGTCGAACTCCACCGCAGCTTCCCGAGCTAAGATTTGTACAGGGTGAACGTCGGATTACATTGAATGTGATGATGACTGTGTGCCGATGCTAGCATAGGTGCTAGAAAAATATGGAACTAGAGGGACGATACAGAAGGCCCAGAGGAAGGATGGCCAGGCTTATAGCCACAGCCCACAATGAGGAGACCGAAACTGATAATTTGGTCCTTTTGGCAGCCGCCACCAGGTGATAGACATCTGTTTGACGTCTGCCAGCTGAAGTGAGAGTTTTGAAAAGCACAGGCAAGAACACCCAAGCCAGGATCTCAGAGAAGTAATGGGTGTCGTATCTGGATGGGCCCCCCTTGTAGCCGTTGGCTTGAAATGCTGAAAAGCAACATCGCAGCGGCGGCCCGTGTGGTTGACGCGTATTTGGACATTGCCAGATTTCGCTCCTCGCTTTCTAGAAACATGTCTAATACTTGCAAAAAGAAAAAGAAAATATATATAAAAGAAACTTGGAGAAGGGCGATTTTGCTACCAAACGACCAGCGCCTACTTTGGTAGTGGGCTGTGACAATGGCGACCATGCATAAAGTGCCAGAGCAAGTATGCTAGGTATGAAAGAACCTCACAAAATGTCAAGAATCTCCATTGCGACCGGATCTGATCCAAGAGTACATTGTCCCGGCCTTCAGTGACGAGATGACGTGTGCGGCGAGCCTGGAAGCCAAGCCACTTTTATTACGGTAGTAGTCTTGGCTCGTTCCTCAAGTGCTTCAAAAGGACATACCGGTAACCTGCGACAACAAGTCGGGTACGCTAGAAGCGAATGCTACTATTACGGCTTGTATGACATCAATAGTCTCATTCAAAATGCCCTGCACAGCCGCAGCGTCAGCACTAGCTAGGTAGGTACTTACCATAAGCAGCAATCGCTGTAGTGGACTCAAGTCGCTCACGGAATTTCCTGCATTCCCGTGGTGAGACGCTCCCGTCGCTCGTGTCAAGCTCCTTTGCAGTTCTCTTCCCTCATTTCACATCGTGGCCAAACCTCTCCCGGCATGATACCGTATCTCCAATGGCTACGAGTACAGCGCCGTAGATACGCGCCAGCCACTCTCTGGCTCCTCGTTCCCATAGCTGCGGCCTTCTTGCTTGAAATATGCCTGCACCAGTACGCATACCATGTTGCCAGCCCCCGCCATGACCTCGACGTCCCCTTCGCCACCTCCTGCCGCGAGCCAGATGTCGCCGTCCCGCGGGAAAATGCGGTTCTAGTGATGCTGGCACGCAACTCGGAGATCCGCGAGGCTCGGGCAGCGGTCGAGAGCGTGGAGTGGGCATTCAACCGGTGGTACCATTATCCAATAGTGTTCTTGAATGACGAGGCGTGGGACGCCGAGTTCGTGCGGCAGCTTAACGAGACGAGTAGTGGTGTGGCCACTTTCGAGGTTGTGCCTCAGGAACAGTGGACTTTTCCGGAGTGGGTGGATGTTGAGGCTGCTCGAAAGAGTATTGAGGAGCAGGGCAAAGGAGGTGGACCATATGCTGGCCGCGAAGGGTATCATCATATGTGTCGCTTTTTCTCCGGGTACATCGCCACTCGTCCCATGCCCTTCTATCAAGAGAAATTTATTAATACATATATAGCAACTTTTACCAGCTCGATGCCCTGAAACTGTACAAGTGGTATTGGAGGATAGAACCGGACGTAGAGTTCTCCTGCGCCATCACGTACGATCCATTCGTGCAGATGGCCCGAAACGATAAGGTTTATGGCTATGTCAATGCCCTCTGGGAGGTGGGAACGACGTGCCCCTCCCTGTTCCGAACCTCGGCCGACTGGATGAATGCGCAGACTCTCGAACCCACGAGCCTTTGGAAGGCCCAGGTCGAGGCTTCCTGGATGCCTTGGCCATTCCGAAGGCTATTGAGCTTTCTGGCCCACAGAGATCGATATGGCGACGCGTGGAGTCTCTGCCACTATTGGAGTAACTTTGAGATTGCAGATATGGATTTCTTCCGAGGCAAGCAATATCAGGACCTCTTCAGCCATTTAGATGCGCAGGGCGGGTTTTACTTCGAACGGGTAAGCACTCCCACATTTCAACCCCAATGGCCAATTGTCCGTGAAGCTGTAGCTAACAGGTGTCAGTGGGGAGACGCGGCCGTGCACTCTCTCGCAGTAGCGATGTTTCTGCAGCCTCATCAGGTCCATCACTTCGACGACATCGGCTACCAACATGGGAAATTCTACCAGTGTCCAGTAAACGCCCTCGGCGGACAATTATTTGATTCCGCAAATTTGGGCAACGGCACGCTGCCTGGAGGCAATCCGGAGGAGGAAGGGGGCCTCGGTTGTCGTTGTCAGTGTGATCGTCGGCCGGATGGGGTGCGGAACTACTCGGGCTACTGCTTGCATAGACTTAAGAAGTCGAGTACTGGTCGACAATCATGGGTCGAAAGGGTCACGCCAGGAGTCAAATCTCCCTTGCTTCGATTCTATGTTGCCGGGGCAGTGCTCATTAATATTTTGCTTGTTATTTTGTGGTTTATTTCGCGAGGTGGGTATAGACGTGTCTTTGCTGGGGCAGAGGCAGGCTAGTTTCTCTCGAGAACAAGGAGCTTGCTCCAGAAGTCACAAACTGTTTCATAACCTTGGGTGTTTGTTCCTTATGTGGAGCAGATCTGCAGTCTTCCTTCTTTTTAGGGATCAACAAAGCTCAAAATTGAAAATCTTTCAATAGCAGACTTTGATTACTGGATGCTTGACCTGGGATTCAGGTGAGCAAGCTTAGTATGCAGTGGAAAGCAGTCATATGAGCAAGCGGGCGCAGACTCGCCGGGTATCATTCCATTCTCGTCTCTGTTAACAACGAGATTTACCGTCTCGGTCACATCGCTTTTCAGTCACAGAAACTCAATCTTCATCTTCGTCGACGGCATCCTCGTCATCCTCTTCGTCCTCTGGTTTGACAGAAGCCTCCACCGTATCGTCCTCTTGCTCCTCTGCTTCCTCGCGGTCCGATGATTCCTGTTCCCTCTCCGCCTGCTCAGCACGCTTGATCCTGCGCAGCAGTGATTCATCGAGGAAGAGATCATCCTTCCTCATATCCTGGAAAGGGGTCAGTGTTACAAGCTCGCAGAGGCAGCTTTATATTGCGGGGTGGTGGCTGTAGACTTACTTGAAGATTGCACCCAGTCTCAGGACATTTCATCTCGAGGCCTGCAGGGTCGACGGCCGAGATCCCCAAATAGGTAAATATTGCGTCCTTCTGGAATGTGTGTTTGCAGCGGCGGCAGGTGTATGGCTCTGTCAAGACCACCAGCGACAGAGGACAGCGGAAGCTCCTCACCTCCTTCGAGATCTGTATGTCGGCGTCTGAGTCGTCCTCATCAGCTCCCTCTGCTCTCGTTACATGCTGTGGCTGTCCGTTCCTGTCGAACCACGTCTTGGGGTCCGGCACCGGTATCTCGTCGTCGCGGAAGAGCCCATCGTGCCAATTCCGCTTGAAGTCGATGTACGAGTTGTTTTTGGCGTATTTCTGGAACACGCTAAGTTCATTGTAGGCCTTCAACTTCTCCTCACGGTCCTGCTCGATGACACGGTATATCGAGATACCAGAGACCTCGGGCTGCTCATCGTCCTCGCCCGCAGGCGCATTTTCCTGAGCCTGTGCCACCTTGTCTTCCTGAGCCATGGCAATCACAGCAGGAAGATCCTTCATCAGCTCCTTCTCGTCCTGTAAAGCAGCTTGCATATCCAGAATATCCCGCATCGCCTTCTCTACTTTTAGCGTAAGCGGATCGACCACACTCTTTAGCTCGTCCGCCTTAGCCCTCACACTCTCAATCCCAGCCTCGTCCCCAGCCTCGCCATCATCATTATTCCCCCGCCGCCTTTTGATCGCCCTCTCCAGCGCCTCCTTGCGATTTGTAGCGCGTTCGTTGATGGCAAATACACTCCCGGCGAGCAGCTTAGCCGACGCGTCGGCGTACTTCTGCAAGCTCGCATTGATTCGATTCGAAGCGAGCTCCCGGAGCGCTCGCTGCTGATCGGTGGTGAGGGGCAGCCTCGGCTTTTCGTACGCGGGGAGCTCGAGGTCTGCTTCGTCGTTCGCGGGGCATGACGCCTGTGGCCGGCGACTTCCCTGGCGAGTGGTGCCCGCGGGCTGCAGATGCCGTCGTGAGCTTGCACCGAGCATGTTGGCGGTGCGCTTGTGTGTCGTGGCGCGACCAGCGGTGAAGTTGCGAAGTCCGTGGGCGTTCGGGAGACTTCGGGCGTGGGCTTGACGCGTGCGAGTGACGCGTTGCACGGGAGGCCGGTGTGGCGCCGCTCAGGCCCTCCGAAGATCGTAGGGGATTGTACAAGATGATGCAGATCGATGGCGACTGTTGTTGTCTCGTGTGCGCCTTTGTAAGAGGTCGAAAATGCTTGGCACTTGTAGTGAACAGCAACACGTGGGTTTGGAATGTACAAAGTGCTGAAAGGCAAAGTTCCTGGGAGACGCGTTCGACAAGGATCGCCGAATGGACGCGTTACGTAAGCCGCTTTCGAATATTCTCTACGACGATTTGCCAATCTGGTAGCTCAACACATGTGTCTTGAGAGGCAGGACTATGTGAAAGCGAGCTCTCAATGTGTCAATCAGAAAGACTGTTGAACATTGGCTAAGTCCGAAGCTTCGACGACTATTGTTCGTCAACCGCCCATCCCGTCCACATCGGCACCAGCAACCCATCTCCTGGCCTTCACCCCATCCATCACGACTTGCCTCATCTCGTCCGTTACCAAAGATGAGTTCGCGCAGCTCACCGCACTGCCCCACGCACCTCTGAGCTCCGGATTAGCCCTGTGTTCCAACAGCCACTTCACCCTCCCCACCGCCCCTGCCATGACTGCTTCCACAATCGGATAACGTGCACACAAATGCTGCCTCTCTTCCTTCTGATTGACATCCGCCCCACGCTGCACTAGCAGCGCCATCACCGGAATTCTGCTCTCATCAAACTCCTTACTCGGCTCCACCCGCGCTACATGTGGATTGGTTCCTGGTGGACATGCACGCGCAGCATAATGCAGCGGTACACCGTTCCGTATCTCCGCGCCCGCATCGAGGAGGATCGTCACAGACTCTACACTCCCTCGACTAGCCGCTGCCTCAAGCGCAGCGCACGATACTTTCTCCGGCCCGGACATGTCGCGGTAGACAACTTCTGCAGCCAGATTGGGGTCAGCGCCGTGTTCCAGCAGCCAGCAGAGAAGAGGTAAATTGTTGACAACCATGGGAAGCAGTAGCGCACCCTCAGGCGACTTAGGGCTCCAGCCATACCGGCTGAAGAGCTCGAAGAGTGGAAGGTGCAGCTCCGGAGGCGGTTGATGAACGTTGACAGGCGCGGAGCGAATGCTGAACCATGGCGTTCTCGCCGCAATGGGTGCACCAGCAGACAGAAGATAGCGGACGGTCTCCATGTTTCCGGCGCTGATAGCGGAGCATAGGCCATGGTGCAGGAACACTGGGGTTCGAACGGCAGAAGTGACCAAGTCTTGGACAGTTGCGAAAGACCCGTCAAGGCACACCGCTTTGAAGGCTGCGATGAGACTGCGGCCGGTCGTGCCTAGGTCTTCGACTTCTGAGATTGGCAAGTCGTCGTAGGGAGCCGAGCCCAGTAGATCGTATTGCCTGATCATCTGGCCATGAAGCTGTGATTCGGGGAGCGATGATTGAGGACGCTGCGGCTGTTGCTGGCTTTGTATCTGTTGCATGTGCTGCTGCTGCTGCTGCGCCATATGCTGCTGGTGCTTCATATGCTGCTGGGCTTGCTGCATCTGTTGCAGCCTTTTTGTCCTCAGTCCAGGGTTCAGTAGGGCGTCTTCTGGGACTATGCCATTCGAAAGGGTGGCAGTATTGTCCTTAATGACTTGGATTGAATTCTTTGGTTGTTCAGGTCGGAAAAATGTTATTCAATTTGATGGTCCAGTGTCCGAACTGTGATTAGGTGCTCGTGTGATCCTGATATCGCTTTTGGGGGGCCTGCTGCCTACCGGTACATGATCAGGCAGTGGACTTTTAAGTCGCATCCGCACTAGGTCAGTAAGCCGTCAAGATCTACACATGCAGTCACCTACCAGCACCTCTTTGACGTGGCAGTGCTGACGGGTAGTTTTTTCTCTTCTTTTTCGGACGCAAGCCCGAGCATCTGCTCTACGACACGAAGTATTTGCGTCTCATGCTGATAAGGTCGCTTTAGCTACAGTGCACGTGCGACGACTGGCTGAAGTTTCTTAAGTAGACTTATTCTACATTGCTGCGACTAACATAGCAAGGCCAGCTATGCGGCACCACAGCAAAGTATGCTGCCCATTTCCACTCGCATGTCGGATCAACTTGACGGATGTCATAATCCCGCACAAGAGTGGCCGCCATTTTCCACACCTCAATTCGAGCAAGATGCTGTCCGGGACACGAGTTCATTCCAGCTCCCCACTGTGAAGTAGTAAAGATTTCAAAGTAAGTCAACATGTTATCGTGGAATGAGATGTGAAGTAGAGCTTACCGGAATGAAGTACTTCTCCTTTGCTGCTGCATCTGGTTGCAACCAGCGGTCTGGGCGAAACGAGTCTGCATCGTCACCCCAGATTTGCTTTGAGTGGTGAATGGTGTATGCACTATTTTACATGATACGATGTCAGCACAAGCGAGGACATGTCATTTGAAGATCCAATGCTGGAAGGGTGGGGGACTGCGAAGGCGTCCTAGGCCAGAACTGTCCAAGGGAGTACTGTATCTTACTTCACGGACAAGAGAGTACCTTCTTGAAACAACCGGTCGCCTATAGTGAGTCCACCTAGCGGAGCCCTACGCACAAGTCCCATAGGTGCAGGCGGGAAGATGCGAAGGGCCTCGCGTATACAAGCCTGAAGATACGGCAGCTGCTGTGCATCCGCGAAGGACACCACCGAGTCTTTGCATAATCCGCGAGATTTCTGCGCATCACGGATCTCAAGCCGCGCACGATCCCAGGCCCCCGGAAGACGTATCATATGATAGACGAAGGACTGCACGGTGCACGATATGGTGTCCGAGCCTGCTCCGACGTTCGTGCTGGTCACCGCTTGAATATCCCGGAAGCTGATCTTATCTGGATGTTTGCGGTGGTTTTCGAGCCAGTGTTCTACGACGTCGTATCGCGTTTCTTTGCTGTCTCGACGTTCGAGGAGGGCATTTTTTGCAATCTTTGCCAAGTGCGATGTGGCTGTCGACAAAACTCAGCGACGAAGAGGCTGGCATTGAGGAAGACTTACGCAGTATATCCAGCCACGTCATCAGGGGAGTCTTGAGTAAGGCGTTGAACGGAAGTCTGTACCAAGCGCCCCAAGCCGCAAGCCGGTTTACTTCCACCATGGTAGCGATAGATCCGCCGATATCGATGCCCTTGTCATTGAAGCCAAACGGCTTACTGAACATGACTTCACCAACTATGTCAAATGCGCAATATGTGAAATGCTGGTCAATGTTCATCGGTTGGCCCGATTGCGCATACTGGTCCAGCCAATATTTTAGCCGCTCCTACAGTCGAAGTGAGTTGGGTCAGTACTGCAGCTGATTGAGCTCTTGACCGGGGGCCGTAAGATTCTTTGAGAGACATACTATTTGTGCGCTGATGGCGTCTTCACTTTGGAGGATATTGGTATTCATGTATCCCGAAGCCAGCCATCTTGAGCGTTCCTGCTTAGCCTTGGGATCGAGCGTCGACATGGGCGTCTGGAACCGCCAGTCAGGAAAGGCCATCAACTTGTACCAGGGGCCCTATTGTTGTTAGATTATGAGGCTGCAGGATCTCTACCAAGATTGAGATTGGAAACACACTTTTGAGATTGGTTTTAGGAGAAGCTGCTGGACAGCATCTGGATGGCTGACGCTGACCTCGTCGTGGGAAATGCGCACGAAGTCGCCTACAGGTTTGTCAGAATCTATACCTTCAACGAGTTCACGTGTCTCGACAAAAGATTGGTTGACGTTACCATTTTTTCTGTGCAGATCAAGGATGGTCGTGGTTTGCTTCCCGGAAATCACTGCGTGGACGTGCCAGAGACGCGTGATAGATGCGAGGAAAGGGCCAGGAATGTCGCTCAGAGGAGACAGAAATCGCCGGTGAATCACCAAAGTAAGAACAATAATTACTACTGAAATAAAGGCATTTTGCCATGTGAATACAGAACCAGAGATTGCCATGTCCGTTGAGAGCTCAGGCCAACATTCACGCCGGTCCTTGAATATGAAGTGGGGTTGAGCCACGACGGCGGACAGAAGCATCCGGTTGATACTATCTCGGAACTGAATAGAGAGGGCCCATAACATGCAGGGCGGTCATTTCTATTGGGAGGGGTCTCGCTTGCGTTGAATTGATCTATCACATTGTACGCGGGAGTCCGAATGGCTGTCCAGGTTGCTGCATAAGCTCCTCACAGCCCAACCCGATTTGGGGTCTCATCGCGAACCTGCTCTGCGGTATTAGCTGTTGATACCCAAGGGAACTTCTATTCGACATCCGGCGGATAGCGACCATGGCCGGATCCGCTTCAATCCTTGTGTTTTTCAAGACGGCTTTTTTTTCTTTTTCGACAGTTGATGGATGGTGTAGACTCCTGGAGTCCTGGAGAACCTAAAGGTGCAGATTGGCATGTTCAAATATCTCGCCCTGTGTCACATTGGCACAAAACAATGCTACGAGACCCCCATGCGGGTGCCCAGGTAGTGGTGAAAAATCACGCGTTGGTGATGGTCTCCGTGATGGGATCGGTCAAACGCACAAACAGTCCGCTGAATACTCAGACCAATAGAGTCATCTCTTCTAATGGAAAACTAATTGTCCCAGTATCAGGCCATTAAGCAGTGTCTCGTGTCCTCATGTCGTTCCAGCAAGCGCTCTAGCTGTCACCTCCTCCCAAGCCTACGCACTCGGCATGAAGTTACTGCTGTACGTCCAGCCTAACATGTTTTGACAGCAGTGAGGGCCAGTCGAAATCAGCACGAGTTACCAACCAGTATGCCCTCACATCTGTCGCAGTCGAGATCCTAGATAGTAGTGAACGACCAGTCGTTTTCTTACATAAGCTATTCGACGTCTAGTCCAGGAGATATCCCTGGAGCAATGACATCAGGCCCGGAGCAGCAGTTCCAGTTGGAGCGTTACAGCCAGCCAGCGGCAGCTCATGAACCACTGGAAATGAAGCTGGGGCCTGGCTTCGCTTTGTTCCAAGATTGAAATGACGAGAAGGCTGTTGATACCCTGCATGAAGCTCAATACTGACTGGCTGGCCAGGGGATCGACAACATAGACCAGGCCAGCCGCCCTGTTACAGGAGCCATTGACGCGTCAATGTTACTCGGTATATCAGGAGCGCGAATATTCCTGAGACCACCGCTTCGCACTTCCACCACGTTTCACCGTTTTCGACATCTCACAGGCAGCATCATGGCAGGAAAAGCAGCGCCTAAGAAGCAGAACAACCGCGCCGACCCCATTTCCAAGAAGGGAAAGGAGGCGAAGTCGGTCAAGGAAAAGGACCCCAAGGATAGCCATCTCTACACTGATGACAACCCGGAGACTACCCTCCAGGGCACTGGATTCAGGGATGCGACCACGGCCACCAATACCAGTGAGCACCTCCGAAGAAGCATGATGTCGAGCATCTCTCGTTCGAGAACACCGGCGTTGGAATGCTGGCAGCCTATCATCTCGTTGTACGCGTGGCTAATCCGAGATGTAGTCTCGCTTGTCTCCCAGCGATCGCTCCTCTACCAATGGCAGACTATCAACACCATGTACAACCGCGCCAAGCATCACCCCAAGAAGACCAAGGACATGGAGGCCGCAATGGCCGTCTTCGAGAAGTGGCTGAAGGAGACGTATCCCCAGGCGAAGGCCGAGCAGCGCGTGTTCAAGCCGCTGCTATCCAAGAAGGTGATGGACCTGTTCCTCCCGGACATCAAGAAGGCCAAGGACATCGAAACCAACTTCGCCGAGCTGTATGTGACGCTGGAGCCGCGCAAGAAGCTGGCGAACGTGCTTGTCGACGACAAGCCGGGAGAGCCCGATTGGGACAAGACGAGGGTCGATGCGCTGAGCAAGTTGGTGCCCGACGAGAACAACGAGGTGGACGAGGACGAGCTGTGGGAGAAGGAAGGCGTGCCATCCAACTACCACTTGAGCCTCATCGCGTGGGCGTGGAGTCCGCTTAGCGAGTACAAGCTCCTCAAGGGGACCAACAAGAGCTGAAGCTATCACGGTGCATAAGAGCCTGCCAGGTCCGTCATGGTGCCTGGCGTCAACCTGAGAAGGATTTGGCGAGCGCAACACGACAGAGAGTCTGGCCTTTCGGGGCTGCTGCAGGTGAGCCGTCTGAATGGGCCGACTGGTTGGTTGATGCCGAATCTGTCGGGTCGGGGAGGACGTGGCCGTGTAGACATCGGAAATCGGAAACATGCATCAGGCGGATGATATCCGGAGCGGAAGATGCCGTAGGAAGAGAGATGCGAGGTAGTATGCGGTGTGGCTTGACATCAAGATCGGCAGGGGTTGGTGTGGCTGGGGTTCACTATGACCGCTGCATGTCATAGGGGTGTACTGTGATGTGCTGTGCTGTCTGCTGCAGCTCAAGTGCTGTGACTTCGGAGAATCTAGCTCGATCGTCCCAGCAAGCGACGACGGCCACGATCGTGATCCACCGCCTGCACTTTTTGGTCCTGTCATGTTCCACAACCGCCCCAACAGCCCAACAGCCAGCGTGCTGAGAATAATCCGATGCAGAACACACCCCACTGGACCAGTAAATCTTGAGCATCTCTTGTCAAGCAGGTGTCGTCCATGACACGCCATCAGGCCACTCGTATGTTTGTTCGCCCCGATTGTTGTGTCGCCTTGGTGTTCTGACAGTCGCGATCGTCTAGAGCGACCTGGCCATGGTGCAGTCGAATGGTCCAAAGTTTGCCAGCGGCAGCGCATTAGCTTGGCTGTGGCACACCATAGCAGAGTCGCTTTGCCAAGCCGCGAATTGTGCCTTTCTTCTGACACCCGAGGAAGTGCTTGTCCGTTTGCGTGCGTTTATAGTGGCAGCGTTGGCAGAGCCTTGCCTAGAATTCAACAGAAATGACGGGCGATCCACGTAATGCTTCACAATACACTAGCCTCGTCTGGGCAACGCCTCGATCTCCCCGGCTTTGACCTACTCCCGGCGATCTAGAGAATTGCCATGTTTCTCGCTGTCCACGATCTCGCTACGATGCCTCTCGGCCGTGCGGCTATTCCCATCCTGGAGCATGGCTTTGGCTTCCCCTTGGCTCCCCCGATGACCGTCGCTACCTTCTAGCCTGTCGTATTGCGCCTATGCGATGTGGGTCTCACGTTGCCAACCGCCTACCCTTGACCTCGTCTCCTCCAGAGTCCATCGGATGGGGAATCTACTTTACAACACTACGCAAAATCGTGAGGCAATCTCGATTTGCTCCTTATGCACCGGCCAACTGCTTGTTCAGTCCAACTTCGGGACTACTCTTAAAGACATCGTGGACTATCCTTTTGCTTCCATCAAGACCAGGTGTCTGCCTCTTTCATCACCAGTTTCAACCTCGAACTGTCGAACCAGTCTTCTACCTTTCCAACATCCAGGCAACACAGGTCTTGGTCTGTACACCTAAAGAAAGACGCCGACGACTACTTCGACACCTTCTTCACATCGACCCACCACGACGTGAAGATGAATCCATGGGAGACAGCCGCTCTTGAAGTACGTGGTGCTATCCCCTCCACATCGCGCAGAGGTCGCACAACAAGAATCGGCGCTAACCTCAGCTGTAGTATCGATTCAGCAATGGCAGATCCGACAGCCACAATTCGTCAACTCCCTCAGACGACTCCGATGACAACACATACTCTTCGCCTATGTACCCAGGGCTGTACTGCCCCAGCGGGCTCGACATGATGACGGTGCTGTTCCGCGTCTACGGCCGGCCTAACCCACAAATTAACCTCGGACCGATTGACTGCTCGGTGGCGCTCATTGTCTGCGACCTCGCCGCGGCGGAGAATCCGATTGTCTATGCGTCGGATTCGTTCTTGGAGATGACGGGGTATCGTATGCACGAGATCCAAGGCAAGAACTGCCGGTTCTTGCAGGCGCCGGGTGGAGACGTGAAGCCCAAGTCGAGCCGGAAGTATGTGGACAAGACGACACTTCGGGGTATGCGCGACTCTATCAAGGCGAACAAAGAGCATCAGACAACTATTACGAACTTCAAGAAGGATGGCAGGCCGTTCGTCAACATCCTGACTTTGATTCCCATCACGTGGAATAGCAGCAAAGATTACCGCTACTCTGTTGGCTTCCAGTGCGACAAGGCGTCGTTGGCCTAGGCGGCATAGCACTCTCTTTGCTCAACATTCTCGATCATTCCAAGAAGGCCGTATTCTATCGCTACCTGTCTTGACCGATTAGATCGCCACGTCAACCTTCTCGAATTATATACGACCGTCAGGACTTAGAGTTTGGTTGGATGGGATGTTTTTGTTGCTTTTGCTGCGTTACAGAGCTCCGACTGCGACAACGGGCATTATTTGGAGTATGGGAAATGGGCCATGTTTTTCGTTCTATCGATATGAGGGCATCTGGCTACGAGGCCACAGGAGTTCATAAGGATCGGGATTTATCTTTTTATATATGGTCTGCATCAGACATCCGGCTACAAGGCGCATTGCTTCTAGGCATATATGATACCCAAAGAGCAGCGATCTCAACCTATTTTCAATCAACATCCGTCTCCCAGGATGGCAAAAACCGAGAAAATGCTGCGAGAGGTACGGCGGCGTTACTGGTACACGTTTGTAATTAGGAGACAACAAAAGACCATCAGGTCTGGCGCCATTCCCCTCGAGACCTACAGCCTCTCTCCTATCCTGAGTGACAACGAACATGTTATATCCAAGAATCGCTTGTCATGTCGCGCATCCACCTGACATCTACGATTGTCGCACACCCGAGATTGGGATATGCCTCCCTATGAAACTCGCATGCTTTCTGATCGCGCGCGCCCCGCCAAGAAACTCAAAGCCGGGCCGCATGAGTATCCTGAGATCTCGTACATACACAGAAAGTTCAAGACCCGAAATTAAAAACATTTTTTATTTATTTAATTAAATTACTCCGAAGAAGGTTCCAGCGCAAAACTGGGCAAGAAAGTGTGCGGATCGGGAGATGAGCAAGCAAACCAGCACAATTTGCCTACCTTGCTTGGGATTAATATTTTGCCCAATAGTGCTGCTGTGCCATTGATCACCAACTTCTGCTCACCCAACAGCGTTTAGTGCTGCAAAAGTAAGTAACTTAATGACGCCAGATGGAGTGAATCTAGATGGATACCAGCGCTCAGCTTCACACCTCACACCGTAGCAAGACAAACTCTAGATACCATACACGAGATCACCATTTCTCCTACGGCAACGCCATCAACACATCCCTCAACCCCTCCCACCGCGCACTTCCCAACCCAGTAACAGGATCCCAGCCCTCCACAGCCTCAAACCCAGGCTGGATGCCCCCACACATATCATTGTTCCCCACCGTAACATCCGTGAAGATTGCCTCCGCATTCGCATACAGCACCGGATTCACAAACCCCACCGAGCCCTTTCCCACCGCCAACCGCTCCTCATTCACCAAACTCAACATGGCCGCAAACAACGGCGCCGCCGCACTAGTCCCATCACTCGGCGTCAGCTCCCCGTCGACCGCGGTGGCAATACTCGCGCCCACAAACGCCACGTCCGGCACCCCGCGGCCCGACACGTTGTACTTCCCGGCCAGGCTCGCGGGAAGCGGCCCGGCGAAGTACGTGTCGAGTGCGGGCTGCTGGTAGTCGGGCGTCGGGAAGATGTTGGAGAAGCCGCCGCTGCTCGCCCAGGAGTCATCTTGCACGGCGCGCTCGGTGCCGTTGGCGAGGAGCTGTGTCGCGCCGACGGAGGTTACGTACGGGCAGTTGGAGGCGGACTGCACGCGGAGTTGGCCGAGGTTGGAGGCTTGGCAGGTGCGTAGGGCGAGGGGGCCGGAGTCGCCGGAGGCGACGATTATGGAGACGCCCATTAGACTGAGTTTGAGGAACCTGCGGGTGGGTGTTAGCGGAGGTTGATGGTAGACTAAGAGGAGGGAGGCGTCTGGATGAGGGAGGAAGAAGGTATTCCGGGTAGAGCTTACTCGTCGCACTGGCGCTTCTGATACGCAGCGGTGAAGGATGTCTCCGCCCGCCCATAGGACATCGAGATGACATTCGTCGGCTTGTAGACGCCGCACATCTCAGGCGCGTTCCACGTCCCGTAAGTGGTGCTTCCATCAGCGGAAGTCACCACATTGGTATCCGGGTAGACAGCATCATACGCCGGGTTGTCGCCCGTCTCACCATACGCCGAGTAGCTGCAGTAGCTCCCATCAAGCGCGTCCAGGAAGGTGTTGAAAATGCCCAGCGTACTGGTGTGCAAGTTGTAGTACACGTCGTCGACCTGGTACACAGTGACAGTCTGCGGGTAGATGATGGGCCATGCAACCTGGACGTCGAGGTCGCCCTCACTGGCAAACGTCACATACGGATCGTCCGGGTCGTCGTAGAACCACTCGGCCTGGTCGATGCTGAGGTTCAGCGGTCGTGTGCCCTGCGGGATTTCGGGGAAGTAGTTCTCGTAGAACATGTCCAAGTCGCGGAACTGGTACCACGACTGCGTCTCGTAGATGCCGAGCGAGTTGTTCGCGTTGGCTTTGTCTGGGGTGGGGAGGCCGTAGAGCGCCTTGATACAGGCTGGCGTGACGAGCTCTGCGCACGTTGCGTTGACGGGAGCCTGGCGGCGGCTCTTGGGTGCCCGCTGGCGCGGGCTGCTTTCGTCTCTGGGCTTGTGGTTGAGTGCCCTGGCCCGCATTCTGCTTCCGTCCCTGGGCTTGAGCTCGCCCAACACGACGCCCGGGAAGATGAAGTCGATGTGCTCCTTCAGATCGTGCGGTACACTGTAGTGCTCCACGCCTGTGGCAAGCTGGCCTTCATCCTCGTGCTCGTACAACAAGTACTCCGTCCCGAATAATGCCTCAGCTTCAGCCACCGACGGATGGAAGCTTAGCCAGCCTTTCCCAGGCGCAACGCTTACACGCGCCGGATCGATGTCCAGTGTCGAAGTGATCCAGCTGACGGCGGCGTCGAGTGTCACGTCCGACGGAGCGAAGAGCTTCGCAACCTCTTCGGCTGACCAGTGTTGTCCGTACTTGGCAGACTGAGGATCCGATACTTCCATGAGCAGATCATGTCCGAGGTGGGCGTTCTGCTGTGCCAAGCCGATGCGCAGTTCCAGCACTTCGTCCTGGGGGAGTCGTTGGCGTTTCTGCCATGGTGAGTATTGTTCCAGAGACCGTCTCTCGTGGACGACTGAGTTTCCCTGTAGCACTGAGGAAGATGGCAGGCCGAGCGAGAGTGTCGCGAACAACGCCGAGATGAGCACTGCTTTAGTCGCCATGTTGCGGGTGAGGGAATCAGAGGCCAGTGGTGAGGCTTATCGACGACATCGTAACGAATGGCTCTTTGGCAGCTCTGCGTATCGCTTGATCTTATAACATCGAGATGATCGACAAGGATAGTTCTATCATTGTATGTGAGGCCATGTCCTTCTCGTATTAAAGCTTGTTCCCCTGTCAGGCGGGGCCATCTAACCACTTCAGGCCGCAGACCATTGTCTGGACGAGCAGGTCGTTCGCGAGGGTGCATCAATGCTACCAACCTCTGCTGATTCGTGACTCTCAACCGCTTTCAATTCCCAATACGATCTGTATGTCGGTTAGCAATTCTCTGTCAATGTGAATAATAGGGCCTAGCTCTCCGTGCTCACCTCGACTCTCCCAATTCAGTGGACTATATGTTGGGAACTACAGCTTGGCACCTGTTCTAAAATAGAAATATGGAATTGCGTACGATGTGGTTCCTCATCTTCCACTATGCTTCGAATTGTTGCGCCTTCACACAACTTTCAGTTGAGCATAGAAAGTAACTGTCACGGGTGACCTCATAGCGGTAGATAGTCCAGACGAAACACTAGTGCTTCAAACGTCAGGTCCCTGACACCTAACGACGTGTTCCATGACTCCTTCGAGGTTCAATTGTACTTGCTTTGAAGTGCTTCATAAACAAAACTCACAAGTAGTCACCTCGACAAGTCGCAACACATCATGCCTCTGCGCGGCGTCGTACCCGTAAAGCTCCACCGCAAGGAAGACGCGGAGATCCTACAGCTCGGCGCGATAACATGCTTCCTGCTCGAAGACGGCTCGCACACAGACAACCGCATCGGCGCCGTGATACTAATGCTGCCGCCCGGAGCGGAAGGCCCGCCGATGCACTGGAGTCGGATGCATGATGAGTGTTTCTTCGTGACGAAAGGTCGCGCACCAGCCAAGCGAGCCAAAGTTGTGTGCAGACATTGACGTGAAACTGTGGATAGGCACGATCAGATTCACCGTGCCTGATGGGCAAATCGATGCGCCTCAGAATTCTATGATGGTCGTGCCTCCTCGGGCGGCGCACAGCTTTGCTAATGCGTCGGCGACAGAGAGCGCGGAGGTGTATATGACGGCTACGCCAGGTGAGTTCTTCAGCTGTGTCGGGTTGGTGATTGAGCTGACGCGGGTGAAATGGCAGGATATTATATTGACTGTGAGTGGAGATCCCCGATGCTGGGAAGTGCGTCGTCTGACTTTGAAACAGACTTTCGAACGCTGGCCCAAGAGGCAGAAGGCGGGAAGAACATGACGCTTGAGGAGTCCGAGTACTTGATGGCTTTGTTTGGGACTTTCCCTGAGGATTCGGAGATCTAGGTGTCGTGAGGGGATGAGACAGTCAATTAGAGATCCACGTCACGTAATTCCCCAAGGATGCGCGAACAGCTCAATACGAGAATCTATAGCGACTGGTACACCATGTCTACTCGTGTTACTGCAGCCCATCTAATCTGTCACTACAAATGCGTACAGTGCTGTCCGTCGTCCATGGCAGTGTCGAAGACTCGTGTACAACGTCCAGCATTCAGGTTGAAAGGATCGGTGTATACGGCCTCTAAGCCCCCTTGCTCAGTCTCGAGGAACGCCTTCGACCAGGATCTGCCGCTTCCTCCGAGCCATTCGTCTTTGCTTGTCTCGCTTTGGCAGCCTTCGTGGACTCACCTGCTTCCTGCTTGACTTTGCCCTTCTTGGATGATAGCTGCGGCGCCTCTGCTTCGTCTTTCGCCTCCATGCCTCTCGACTTCTTCGCTCGAACCTTACAGGGCTTCGCTTCCTCTTCATCTGCCTCAGTGGCCTGTACTTTCTTCGTGTTGGATTTCTTCGGCTTCGCCTCCTCATCTTCCTCTCTCACATCCTCCGTCTTTCTTTTCTTGCCCTTCTTTGGCTTCTCGTCCGCATCACCGTCCTCAATTGCCTCCTCTTTGATGCCCGCAGCAACATGGCCTGTCTTCTTCTGAACGGCTGGCGCATAGCAGCTCGTGCGTCCGCCCACCGTGATCCAGGCGAGTTTGTCACCATTAGGCAATGCGGGGACGCCTTTCCCCTTTCCCCACCTGTGATCAAACATCCAGTGCTTTGGGAATTGGTCCGAGTCGGCCAGATTGTCGCACGCCGTTTGACAGACATAAATGATGGAGTCGTACAAGCGCTTCATCTCTTCGTCTGAGAACTCGTTGCAGTACTGCTCCGGGTGCAGCTTTGCGTGATAGAGGCTTTCGTCGGCAACCCAATTTCCCACGCCGCTGAGGACAGCTTGATTGAGAATGAGTGCCTTGACTGGCACATGGCGCTTCTGCATAATGGTCTTGAGGTATTCTTCTGTGAACTTGTCTTTGTCGACCACGGGGTCAGGGCCGTTTTCGACGAGAGGTGAGTGCTGCCGGATCTCGCTGCCTGGACAGTCCACCAAGCGGATTCGACCAAACCTTGTTCCCTTATATTAGAGATATGTGCCCGCTCGTGGTCAACATTATCGACTCACCGTCTTGAATCTGTGAAAGCTATCCGGACCGGGTCTTTGCCCTCGGTCTCCAGCTGAAACTTCCAGAACCGAGGCGGCCATGCATCCTGATCCTCCAGCTTTGCCTTCTTGTAATAGTTGGTGTAGCCTGAGCGGTCGTTGTAGATGTGGATCCAGCCTGTCATGCCCAGATGCATCACTGGGTGCGAGCCCGGGTCGCTGAGCCTGAGCCAGAAGTATTTGCCCTGACTGCCAGCCTCGAGAACCTGCAGAGCAGTCAGCGCTGAGGTAGCACGAAGCCATCTAGCCAAGCGCTCACCTTTCGACCTTTCAAGGCTTTTTCGAAAGCTGGGCCTGAGCAACCGACTTTCCCAAAGATGTTGGCATCGTCTGGGGCCAGGACCGTGGCGATCTTCTTTCCTACTAGATGCAGTCGCAGGAAATGAACCAACCTCGCAACTAGACGGAAATCAGCAAGTCAATTGATTCAATAGCAGACCAGTGGAAGACTACCAACCTTCGGCGATTTCGGGCATCTTGAGTCTAGATGAAGCCGATCAAATAGGACGAGTACTCCGGGCTATAACAAATTGGCTGGGGGACAATTGCCTATGGGATGACGACCTGGAGCTTATAGTCCTGCTGGACAATGGGTCATGTCAAATCTAGACCTAAGAATCTTACTCTTATGACATGCCAATAAACGCGCTCAGGCGCGCGTGAGTTGAATGACGATGACGTATCAAATTGTACTAGACGCGGTAAAACGTGACCCTGCCGCGACCCCGCTGAACGGGCAGGTGCAGGGGTCAAGCTCGCAACGGCCGGGCTCCGCTTTCGAGCTGTCTTGAAAGTTTGAAATTTTCGGATCGCAGCTTGTCTTGTTCTTCCTCTCCCCATCAACACCAAAGCCTCCAGGTAAGCAATCAACTCCCTTCATTCCACTCGCCCGCCCGCCACTCTCTTGGTGATGACACAACCATACCGCAAACTAGAGTCGATGAAAGACAAAGTCTTCATGATTCGAACCTTGTCACGTCAGTCTGATACGAGAAACCGACGCGCGCTTCAGCACACTCGTTCTTGGATGCGAGCAAAAGCTGACCATCCATGCAGTAGTTCTCGAGCGCTGTCTTCCAATGGCATCTATTCATCGATGCCAATCGTGCCAGGCATCTTTTGCCTTCGCGATGTTAAAGCGATGTCGACGCTATCCCGAGTCGATCATCGACACCATTCCGAGCCTCCCAAAGGTACATATCTCCTCACTCTCCACAAACACACCCTACCTTCATGTGATGATTCACCAGTGTCTCTATAAGAGGCATTGTGGAATTACCGTCCTATAGTCTTCGGACATGCGGATAACATAGCTGGCTGCTGAATTCTGATTGAAGATTCAATACCCGTCGATGTTTTTGGATACCGTTTCGCGCAAAATGCTTACTTCACACTTTATGCAGGCTCGGCTCTAGATTTCTTCAACCGGTACGACCACTTACTCCCACGCTTCCCACCAAGTCCATTGATGAAGCTGCACTGGGCTCCGAACATACAAAGTATGAGCATGAGCAGACAAGCAACAACACGAGACTTAGAAAACCTCACACTGAACGGACCACAACACGTGCGAGTTGAAGCAAACGCATGCGAGCTGTTGCTGACATTCGTTCGCGACAACAGCACAGCACACTGGCGGATTTGATGTGCGCACGACTGAAGATCCGCGTCGCATCTCTTCTCGGTCTGTGACTTCGCTTGCTGGGTACGTTATTAAAACTCTTACTTTCTCCCCACCACCATCTCCCTGATGAGCTTCTAGATGACGAGTCTTATCCGGAATTCTTCCGATGCAGACACAACCTTTTTTATACCATTCATGCCAAGTCTGAACGAGACAAGATGCACTTCTTTTTTCACACATCATTGGCATGCACTCTTGCTGACAGTGTTGATACAGGCTCCCTTGACTTTGTCGGTCGAGCCCAGCTATTACAACTGGTTAGTACACCACCGCGCTCATCTGTCCGACTCTCAACGACAATCAGCGCTCTGCCCGTCCAATATGATGATCTCCGACAAAAAATGACAAGCATATGTCAGAGCTTTCGAGCGCAGATGATAAAGTCACATCTGAATAAGATCAGGGCTGAGCGCTGATGTGAGATGCATTTCAGACGGGACTTTTGGCTGACTATGCTACCAGACCATGAACAGCATGTAGAATTTGCACTTCAGTTTGCCGCCCCCTTTCACCGAGTAAGCAGCCTTGCCTTCATCTCCAGCACTTCCTCTGCACCCGCGTTACATGATGATCATAAAATTTATCACGACGGTCTTCATAGCTTATGCATTGATGAAATGTCTCTTGACCGAGACTCCTCGAACTGATATCGCCTTTCCTTTCTCATTCTTCAACATTATCGCTCGTCTAGTGCTGTCGCTGACAAGAGCAGATTTAGATTCAACCGCAATGGCCATGCTCTGAGAGCTGTCTGAGGTAGGTCACCGTAGAATCCATCGCTGTCTAATGATTTCAACGTCACGGTCACGTTCCATGTCACTGTTGCTGAGGCAGATTCATCGGATTGTGCACGTACTTGCAGAGTTCTTCGACAATATACAGAATGTTCACCGGACATTGACTTCTACTCTACATGTATTTCCAATTGTCACTGCCTTATGTTCAGCTGCAGTAGAGCTTCTTACGTGCTTCCACTAATGGCCTCGTGTCCCCGAACGCCCAAAGCAACGCTGAATATCAAATAACCCATATGCCCCACAGCTGAGTCATGCCGTTCATGTGTACCATCAGCTTCCCCATCCGCCAACTAGTACGTCTCCGGTAACCCAGGAGACCAGTTCGGAATCGACGTCGAACTGCACTTGAAGCTCCGATCATACGCTTTCGCGGGCAATATTCCCGCAGCCAGCCCCCTCTTGTAGCTCCACTGCGTGCTCCCCTCGCTCGTCCACCACGTCCAGTACCACCACCCCCACCCCGTCTCAAACGAGTCCATCTGCGCACTCGCAAAGTACAGCAAGAACTCCTTGTACTCATCACTATACGTGCTCGGGTCGCCATTCGCCGACGAGCACGAGCACGTGTCATCCTCCGTCGGACACCGCGGCTCCAGCGCGCGCAGCGGATCCGTCGCATTCCCCGTGTCATACGTGCCCGTCCAGCGGTTCCCCCAGCCGACATTATTCAAATTCTTGGCGCAGTCTGTGTCCGCCTGCGACCACTCCGCCACGAGCGTCGGCCCGAATCCTGTCGAGGTGTCCATGCTCTGCGTCGTCTGCTCCGTCCACCCGTCGCACGCGTAGCTGACCTTCTCGGTGTGGTTGTACACGATCTGCGCGTTGTTGAAGATGACGTACTGGTGCACGTCGAGTGCCAGCCCGTCGCCGTACCCCGTCAGCTCGCCCTGCCACGCGTCCAGCCCGCGGAACCCGTCGCCTATCACGACGACCGTCGAGTTGGCGAGCCCGTTGGCGCGCACGCGTTCGTACACGGTGGTTGTCCAGTTGAGCACCAAGGACGGCGCGATGACCGTCATGCGCGGCTCGTTGGCGAGCCCGTAGTGCGAGATAATGTTGGCGTAGCGCGGCTGCGCGAAGAACTTGGACAGGCGATCGTGCACGTCGATGCTGCGCTCGACATTCAAATCACCGTCCGTCCCGTTGAACCACCCAATGGGGCCCTGCCGCCCACTGTGGTTCCAGCCGTTCTGGCTGCCGGGAAGGCCGTGCAGGTCGAGGTTGACGCGCAGGCCGTACTTGCGCGCCCACTCGATGGCGCGCAGCAGGTAGCGCCACGACGTGCGGAAGAGATACGGGTCGTCGGCGTAGGTCTGCACAGCCCAGTAGGAGTAGGGGATGCGGATGTGGTCGAGCCCGGCATCGGCGATCTCGGCGAAGGTGGATTCCGTCACGAAGGAGGAGTAGTGCTGCTCGAGGGTGGCGGCGCAGGCGGTCGGGCCGAGGTGCGTGCACAGCGTGTATTCGTCGCGGATGCCGAGGGCCTCGTCGTAGGCGAAGAGGTCGGGTGCGATGAAGGGCTCGAGGGAGAGCCAGCCGCCGAGGTTGACGCCGCGGGCGGGGCGGGATGTGTAGGAGCCCCAGGGCTCGTTGAGGGCGGGGACGAGGGTGTTGGGGGCCGCGGAGTCGTCCCAGGTCGAGTTGAGGCCCATGAGCGGGAGGTCGCCGATGGTGGCGTCCGTGTAGGTGAGGTTGAAGTCGATGGTGTCGTACCAGGTGAAGGGGTTGAGGTAGCTCGGGGCGTCGGCGGGGATGCTGCTGCTGTTGATGCTGTTGAGGTTGCAGGTGAGCGAGTTGCAGCTGCTGGAGCCGCCGAGGCCGCCGTTCTTGCTTGCGAGGACGGCGGCCACGATGATGATTATTAGGACGATCAAGGAGAGGACGACAGCGATCCCTGGAGAAAGTTAGTTGAGTGGGACCGTATGTGTGGACTTTAAATACTCACATATCTTCTTCTTCGTCCAGAACCGCCTCTTCCGGGGTTCGTCATAGTCTCCACCTTCCTTGTAGAAGCTATCATAACTCGACGAAGCGTTGGTGTTCACCGGCTTCCCCCGCCCTCCACGCAAATTATGCCAGAACCCTCTCGAACTGCCCGCCGCAGCACCAGCGGCCACCGTGCTAGCCAAGACCGTCTTGGGCTTGGATTTCCTCTTACGCTCTTTCCGCCGTCTCTCACGATCCGCATTTTCCGCCATCATGTCCTGAAAGACCTCGGGAACCTCCTCCACCGGCGCGGACTCATAAGCCGGCGCCCTCGACGCGCGCTCTCTCCGCCTGTGCCTCCGCTCACGCTGCCGGTCCGACTCAGCCCCCGCCTCATCGTACGTCGGCGTCGTCGGCGCGGCCGCGTACGTCCGCGACTCGCGCTTGCGATGCGCCCGTGGCGGACTATCCCGCGCGACCTCACGGTACTCGTCGCGGTCGACCTTTGCCCGTGACTCTCGGCGCCGGCGTTCACGGCGCTGCTCGTGGCGCCGCCGCCGCTCGAGCTCCTCGTCGTCGTTGTTGTCTGGTGTGGTGGGGCCGCGGGCGTTGGCGTCATTCAGCGCGGCTAGTGCGTCCATGGACAGGGCGGCTGGGCGAGAGCTTCGCGGGCGGTCTGAGGCGCCATGTTGGGTGGAGCGGCGCTTTCTGTGTTTTCGTTCGCCGGACTCCCGGGGTTCTCTGGAGCGGTGCCGGTCGGCCATGTCGGCCATGTCGGGGCTGGGTGTGGTGTGAGATATGATGGTTGGAGGGAGAATAAGTATGAGAAACAGTGAAGCTGAAGTATGACCATAGGCAGCTGGAGAAGGCAACTCCAGCTACTGAGTACTAGTACTTTCACAAGCAAGCAAAATGCAGAAGAGCTCCAAGTGTGGTAAACTAGTCACAAAGTGTCCCCTGGTTAGGAAGTGATTGAAGCCTGCCGGTATTTTTGAAGGATTCGGCCTGTCATTCTTGCAGAACTCGGATCAAAGTAATTTCTAAGGAAAAGAAGTAAAAGTCCATATGCACAATTTACAATTTCATCCTACCGCTGACGATGTTTGTGATTATTGTGAGGCTGGTAGCCGGGGTGATTTCTTGGGCGCAACTGCAGGGCCACTCAACAGGGATCTTGGCTCTAGGTGCCGAGGCCCGCCAAGGCCCCAGGCGAACAGGCGAACTGCAGCGAGCAAGGGCAGGGATCCCCTGCACGTCACCTTCCAAGCTTCTTTTCGACGTCCTCCTGTAGCCAGCTGGCTTCAGGTGCATCACAACCTGCGACCCGTTCTATTCATCTGCGAGTAGGGGGTTCTGGCAGGGTACTCCGTGGTGAATGAATTTGACCTCGATCCGGCCAGGCTGGCGACCTTCGAGAGCCCGGCTTCCGCTATACTTGCAATCGACTTAGCCGGCACACGATGGACGACCCGGATCCAGTCTCGTCACCTTCAGAACGTTGACAGTTCAAAGGGCTGCTGCAAAAGATCATGCCTTTCGCGTATGTGCCATGAATTACGCTCAATATGGTTCTTTCAGTACTCAGCCTTTACCGGCAACTCGCAATACGAGCACAACGATGGTAGTGCAGAGGATGCGAGGGAGCAACTGGACAAAGGGGCTGGGACAGCCATTTCATGGTAGCTCGGCGACCGCGACGGGATCGTGCCTATGTTTCCATGTCAGTCATGCACATTGGACGCGTGGGAGAGTTGAAATCCTCCACATACCACCTTGGCTAGCGCGACCGTCGCGGTGTGCTGTTCTGGGCGTCCATGGCGCCGAGCAAAGCCGGAGCTGCCATGCCTGCGTCGAAGCTCAAGGGGGCAAAGTTGTGCGGCGGCGGCGACATACCGAACTCTCACGATGAATTCCCTATTGGATGGGCGCGTGTAGGCGCTCGTCATCAACCAGGCAGTCGGCCGTTCGGGGTGGCAAAGTCTTGATTTGACCGGAGGCCACATAGCGGAACTTTGCTCGCGGAATCCAGCACACTTTCAGAAAATGCATCACTCGTTCTCACGCCCGTTGTGAATATTCCGCACGCGTATTCTGATTCCTATGTCATGTTGTGTTCGGATCGGGACTGTCTCATAATGGGATACTGAAAGCGGCATGGCGAGGGGTGAGACAGTTGGTCAGATGGCAGGAAACCCGCTCTGCTTTCGTTATACCACCCGTGACTCGACACAGAAACAGTATAGTATTGTCAACTCTCAGCACATTAGAAAATGACGAAGTGAGGTCTACCTCGCAATTCCACATTGGCTTGCCTCGGCTGATCACGGCGACGTTTGTGTAAGAGGCATGGAAAAGTTCAAAGGTCCCCAGCCATCACAACCTCGCGGAGTGGGTCGATTCGGCCTTTTTCGAGCACTGAAAGGCGAAGATTACTCAATATGTTCGTGCACTCACTAGCCTTCCGAATCAAGCTCCGCCTCACACGCCTTAAATCCTCACGACTCCTACGTCGACGCTCAGCGACATCAACATTCCAATGAGAACCCGCTGTTTGCATCTGACACTGGTAAACTGTTGCAAATCGATGTGTCGTTAAAAGCATACATGGCCTCAAGCTCTGCTGCTCCTTGCTGCCACTGCACGAATACTGGGTGGCGAGGATTGAGAAACCGTCGTGGTGAGAAAAGCTAGAGCGCTGGGGAAATTGGATGCTGGATGGTGGCAGTACGTGCTGCCTGTTGTTAAAGAACAGAGGTAATAGTGTTGCTAACATAACTCCAAAAGTATTAGGACACAGTGACTCGACCGACTACGCCCGGCTCTCGAGCTCACTGTGGGCGAGAGTATGATCGGCTGTTTTTACTTGGCCTGATGGGTGGTTTGATTTAACGAGGCGCTGCAGCAGAGCCACTACCACCCGTCTATAGGTGCTTCATCTTCACAATCTCGCCACTGAGCAGCGCCGGGTGGTCGGAGGTGGTTCGAAGGTCCACTGCGTGCTTGAACTTTGGGTCGTCGTATTTTCATTGCGGCGCCGATGGACATTGACGGAGAAGTGGTGGGAAAACGCCGTGCGCTGTCTATGTCTCCGCAATTTAATGTGCCTAGCACATAGTCCGGCCATACCTGTTATCAATGGAGCTTAGCCTGCGCTCCATCTCTGCCCCTGCTCTTGTTCTATACGTACCTAGGTAGCTATGAGTACCTAGGCAAATCTGAAAACCGGCATTGCAGCCAATTCAGGTGCTAAGTCGCACTGGCCCATCAAGATACATCACTGAAGACGGCCCAGGGGGTTTGGGGTTTCGAGCTGGGCCCCGTGTAGTATGCCTTGAATTCATAGATGATGCGAACCCTCTCACGACTAGGTAGACGAGTAATAAGTAACCACTCAGGCAGTGTTGTAATGAGCACCGACCATCACAGCCGCGGCTTTCACATCCGCGGTTAAATATACCTTGGAAGTCATGCTCTGAAGTCATTGAAGCCACCCCACCTCCAAGTACTTCGAGTACTTCCCATGGTCGAGTTCAAGATACAAGTCAAATTTGTGAGACCGTGCATATGAAGAAATATTGCCGTTTGTTCTCAAGGCGGGAAGCGCGCTCATATTGCGTCTAGCCTATCGCTTTTGCTGATATATATCGTGGGTTTTATGATTGGAAATAACTTGATGCTCATTCAAGGTGCGTGGGATGGGCACAGATCTGACGAGGTCATGATAAGCGGGGTGGGAGCTTCCTACTTCGTTCTCCATCTCGAGGTATCCTGTCGCAGTGCAGGTCACCAATATGGAAGCTGACAGTATGTAGGTCTTCAACAAAACCCAGACTCGATATCGATCTTGTGCCCTTTGCTCCAGTCTTGCCGGCATGTGACGTTGCTGACGACTCAAATTGTGGATTACGAGTTACCCAAAAGAGACCTTATCTATGCTCAAGAGCCAGTCAAGATTGGCTCAATTCTGCCTGCCCGTGTGCTGCAGATGAATTTCTCCACAGAACAGAACGAGAAGATGGCTCATGATGCACATACAACTGCGGTGGCACATCGGCGTGTGGCGTCCCAACTTCCGAGCGTATGTATGTTGCCTCAGGTGGGCTCTCGGCAAAAATGTTGGGCGACCCTTAGGCAAAAGTTCTGAGTAAAAAAAGTACTGAATGAAAAAATTACTAGACTCTATTATTGTTCCAGTAGGCTCAAATGCTCCTATATATCATCGAACCCCTCGGTCCCCGAAGGTCTCATCGGTACCCGGATAGCACGTTGATTGATCACTTTAGAACAATATTTTGTTGTGTGTTGTCTGCAAGTGATTTATCAAGACCATCTTTTCAGTAATATCCCGAGGCCCGCATTAAAGTCAGAACGAGAAATACCTACATGTGCTGTTCGACATGAATTCGTCCACCACAGTCGCCCAAACTCATCTGTCCAGGACTGTGGCGCGGAATTTTCGTATTGATGAGGGCGTCGAAATCCACCACAGTGCTGATGTCCGAAAAGAAGTCTTGGACTCTACATTAATCGACTTGTCCAACAGTCTCAAGGGCAAAACGATCCACGTCCCCAACATCGAAACATTTTTCGAAGGCTGGCCTAGGGGGCAGATTAACACGGCCTACCCACTTCTTGGGCCTGTGGTCGATGCCAAGATTGATAGGTCAGTACATCAGACCCACATCTCGTTGATACTAGGGACAGTGCTGAAGTGGCTTCCTTGTTAGTCTGGGACTTGACAGCTGCAAACGTAAGAGGGTCCAGTATGCAGACTTAGCCCTCTTTGTCTGTGCATGTTGGCCTCAAGCCGAGTACGAGAGCTGCGTCACATTGGTGTACTTCATGATCTGGGTCTTCCTTTGGGATGACGAGATCGACCTGGTGGAGAATCTGGTGGCCCATGACTTCTCCGCGGCGCATATATTCAGGCGACAGACTCTGGCTTTCGTCACATACTCACTCGGCTTCGGGGACCGCAGCAGTGGAGAGCCAGTCTCGCCGCACGTCATCATATCCAGCTTTCAGGAGGTCGGCCAGAGATTGTGCAATTCGTTCAACCAAGGTCTGTACCGCCCGCCAAGTTCCCCTACCGGTGGGTATTGACAAGCATTAATGACCAAAGCATCTGTGTTCCAGGACAAAGACAACGATTTCTGGATGATCTCGTCTTCTACATCGAAATGACGCAGGCCGAACAAGACACAAAGTTTTGCGGAACTCTCCCGACAGTTGCTGAATATTGGGTAACGCGCATGGGGTCCAGCGCCGTCAGGCCCTTTATGATCATGGCTGAGTGAGTCTCGGCAAGCCTCCTGCATTGCGGTGACAAACCTCTTGCATTGTGGCGATTGCGATGCATCCACGGATGCTGTGGCTAACACAAGCGGCAGATTGTCCATCGGGGTCGAGTTGCAAACGTACCTCCGAGAGCTCGCAGACATGAGCATCCTCTGGGATGAGACTACCATAATCATTTCCCTGACTAACGATATCTTATCACTCAAGAAAGAGTTACGCTCAGACTCGGTGATATCCGTCGTGCCCCTGTCCGTCAGCGCCGGTCTCGAGTTACAGCCCGCCGTGGACGAAGCACTCAATGCTCTGCGACGGTCTATCGAGCGTCTGAGTAAGGCAGCGGAGCGTATACTGCTTGAGGTGCCCGAAGGCAGTGCGGATCGCATGCTACTTGTTGACTATCTGGATACGGTCAAGGCTAATTCCACCGGACACCACTACTGGAGTGTGCGAACTGACAGATACCTCCTCGCGGGATCGATGCATGCGGATGGAAGTGCGGATATTGAACTTTGACTTGCGACATCATGTTAAATACTTGTCCAGTGCTGAGTACGCGGCAAAAGGCCAACGGCACAGTTCAGATTTGCTCGCGGTCAATTTCTTAAAACCGCTGTATTGAAAGTCCCACACAAAATTACAATGCAACATACCATTCCCAAGCGTCCGCCTAGCAAATCTCAAACCGCTGCCCTGTAAATCCCCCGTTCTCACTATTTTCAATGCCTCTCCTTGCATGAGCTTGTATGCGTAACACTCTTCAACAAGTCCCTACTTCTCACCGCTCTTACCAGCGACTGAACGCAAGGTGGACACCATGTCCTCGCGAAAGAGACAGAAAACTACATCTCCAACTCATCCCTCGAGAGCCGACTTCCATACGTGCACGCACCGAGTTCGTCCTGAAGAGATGCCGATCTTGATACACTTGCCTGCGCATATGTAAAATAAACAGGTCTTTCCTCCGGATTCTGATGTATTGACCGAGAGCAGACCGTCAGAGAGGTCAGTATTAGCCAGATCATCATCTCCGAATATACCGTTCTGCTACAGAAGTAACGCCCGACGCGCGCGTCGGGCCCAAGCACTTCAACGGAATCTTGGATTACACACAAGCACAAGCAAACACCCGTAATGGCAGAGATCTTACGATGGGAATAGCCTAAAGTTGCCTGACCGCAAGCTTTGCAACGCTGTACGGTGGTGACCCCTGGACGTCCAACAGGTGCACACCCCTAAAGTCTCGACCGTCGCAACTTTACTTTGAGAACAAACATGAGGTACGACACAATGGACCGGAGGAACGAGAGCCAGGTTCCCCTACCAAACTCTCCCATCAGCCTGCTCCATAGATACATCTTGTTCGAGTTGGCACAAGCCTCAAAGTCCCACTTAGCCAATGTGTTGTCGCCGCGCCAGACCTTGGCAAGCTGTAGGCAATGGCTCGCAGCCTGGTCCGTGGCTTTGCCTGCATGAGGGCGATATGTTGCCAGGGCGTCTCCCACAAGCACCACATGGCCGTCAAAAAAACTGGCTTGGCTTCCAAGAATGTCACTAACCTTGGTAACGAATGGATTTGCTGTCGCAGAGACCAGTTCCGCAAACGGGCCAGCCATGCGCGCTACCAGATCGCCACGAAGCCTCGCCCATGTGTGCGGATCCACAGAGCCTTGCGGAACGGTACGTTGGAAACGGCGGCCGTTGACGTCGGTGAAAATAGCAGCCTCGTTGGCGGTCCCCTCGGTCACATTCTGATAGAGCACCCAGTTGATGAGCTGAGAGTCTGGCGTGAAGTCACCCTCGTCGGTAGGAATCACGTAACAGATCATGTAGGTGTTCTGGCCCATGAGATTCGAAGATATTTGATCAGCGAAAAAGTCTGCCGTTGCTTTGGAGACTACCTTTGTTGGCACGGCACCTCTCCAAGCGACAAAGCCGGCGTACGTTTCCGGACGAGCCAGTGGTGCGCGAACCAGCTTGCGGATCGTAGAGTGTAGCCCATCTGCGCCGATGACAATTTCGGAGCAGATGGAATGCTCCTCGCCTGTCGCCACGTCTGCGTAGAGTAGTGTGACATTGCCAGCCGCGTATTGCAGGCTGGTTACGCGCTTTCCTGTGAGATACTTGGCGTCACCGTCCCCGGATTTCGAAGCAGGAGGCGTGGGGCATGCCTTGGAAGCATACCCGTCGAAATTGGCACGCAAGATTCTGTACAGGTATCCCCAATTGGTCCAGTACCTCGTTGTACCCTTGTCTGCCTTAATGACGTTCTTGCGTTTGCGAAAGGAAATGAAGTTGGCGTGGCTCTCTAGTGACATTGGCAATCCAGTCTGATCGTGTTGACGCAGAAAGTCGTTGACGTTGTCATCGATGCGAATACCCGCATTGTGGCTGCTTCTCTCTGATGCAGTATCCTGCTCGAGAATGGTGACATTGACTCCTTCTCGCTTGAGATGCACGCCGTGCATCAGACCACTCAAAGAGCCGCCAACCTTAGACAACGGTGTCAGCCATTGCAATAAGTGATAGAACTGACACGAATGTTATTGTGACTTACGATAACGACTGATTTGAACATTCTCTGTGCGCTGCTGTTTGCAGTCTTCTTAGGCTACTGGACAGTGGGAGAAAATGAAGTGAGGGACAGGAGTCAAACAGACACTGCTTTCGGCGCTTGCATTTCGTCTGCTTATGTCCCGTCTCGTGGGCTGGGCGGCTGTCAATACATCAATCATATGCTAACCACATTAGTCGAAAACCGGTGGAAGTGAGACCCTTTGCAGCGTTGCACTGCGACCCCGTCAGCACTGCCAACGAAACGCTTTCTATTTCTAATTGGCACAGATCCGCGGCGTATTGTACACACACCAATAAATGGGATACAGTATGACCCATGCGCCTGAATCATTCACAATGGACGAAAATACTTCACAGGAGCCCAGGGAGCATTCCACCTTACATGCACATCGTACCCTGTTGCGTTACTTCCCTTGACATGCGTGCCACAAGGCTGAAGTGGGGCTCTTGATCCTTGTACCTCCCAGTGTGGTTGTAGCAACCAGTCAAAATGTCTGGCGGTGGCAGTGGTGGTCAGCAGCAGCAACCAAGCGCCACGCCAATTATAACCCAACAAGTAGGGTCGTGACGCTACAGTAGTTGCGCATCTGGTTTGGTCAGCAGGTCGGTTGGTTCTTGCATTTCAACACCCAATAAAGTTTGCGGGGGCGATGCAATTGCAAGTTGCGCTGCCTCGGCACCCCTGCACTGAGCGCAGCCAGGCCACTTACCCATCCACCAGTACCGGCGCACACCACCCGGACGATAGCTTCTTGCAAATTGAGAGATCAAGATCAGAGCCGGAGACCTCGACGCGTAGTCACGGCAGCAAATAGTACTTTGCACCGGTGGCCTTGAGTAGATCCAGCGACCGTTTTCAATACCCAATGATTACTGTCCATCTCATTGCATCTGTCCCGAGGAAGTCCAGAGATGGCAAGATGCTATTTGGTCTTACTTTGATACTCAGAAAAGTGTTGGCGCCTACTTTAGGTACCGAGGTATTGCCAAGAATCTGAGGAAAGTCTGGATGTTACCGGACTGACTTTCGGCCCTATGCCGAACGACAGTGAGATGTACTGCTCGGGTGGTATTGCGCAGATACATCATTAGAGGTAGACGAAATCACGATACATGCCTTATCTCAAGAATCACCCGAGGATTATCTACTCTGCTATATTCACACTGCAAAGTTGCAAGCTACGGCGCAGTGCTGCATAGCAAGCTGCAGCACTGGGTTGCAATATTTGTTCTGTTGCACTTTGGCAGACTGCGACTCAATATTGCGACGCTACCATAGAATGCTCCAGACTCTCGGATTCTGCTGATACTACATAATAAAGACTCGGCCAACCTTGTCAGTGACTTCACCAGTCTAGCCGTGTCGATTTCACGCATCCTAAGGGCAGTCGGTAGTGAAATAGTACTCAGCAAATGCAGGATCCGAGTCAAAATCATGCGGGCGTTCCGGGGTTCGGATCCTTCTTGACATGGCTACTGCTGTCAGCAGCTTCTCAGGTGACATGGCCCAAGTACAGTGCGTACGCAAATCAATAAGACCGAGCGGGAGAAGTGTTGCAACTCGCTGTTCCCGTCTTCGACACATTAACCAGGCTCTCACAAGCTAGTCTCAAGTTTTGACGTGCTTTGCTTTCTCAAGCTCATCTGCAAGACCCTGATTCCGTCCGAGACATCATTGCTTTTCATCATGACTTTAGCCCCGCAAGGAAAGCAGCAGGTGGCAGCGGCCATAGTTTGCGTGACACTCTCAGCTCTGGCAGTCAGCATACGTTTCTGGTGCAAATTCTCCCTCAAGAATGGCACACATTGGGATGACTACTGGATTCTGGCGGCTCTGGTCATTTACGCTGGAGGTTTAGCTGCTCAAATTTGGGGTAAGCAACCACACTGTCTTCAAAAACTGTTTCTTTGCTTATAATGTACTGTTCTCAGGGATATTTGCTGGCGCAGGTGGCCTAGAACTGCCACAGATCGCGGCTCAACTGGCAGCAGCACCCTCATTGGCAAAGGTCGGGGAGCTTGAGAATTACTTGGAGGTAACTTGCAACATTTCACCTCGCTTTCGACCAGCCAAACAAGCCAACGGCTGACTGGAGACACTCTGTAGTCACTTTTCCTGAGCGCTACCTTTTCTTATGTTGTTTTGTACGCATGCAAGATGTCTATTCTACTCTTGTATCGACGAATCTTTTCCACTCATCGATACCGTGTCGCCTCCGCTGTGCTTATTGGGGTCTCTTCGGCCTGGTGTGTCGCCGCCTTCATCACGAATATTGTCATTTGCATACCCGTTGACCACTTTTGGCATCGCCTAGCCCCAGGTCGGTGCCTCAACTTTAATCTTTTCTTCCTAAGCATGAATAGCCTTGAAGTTGGTATGGACACAATGATTTTGGCCATACCAGTATGGGGAACTCTTGCGTTGCAGATGAGTGCTCGTACAAGAGCACTAGTACTAGGAATATTTTTGGTGGGATGCTTGTGAGACTCCCGCGGTTTCTGAAGCCTTCGCAAACCATTCTTTTTGCTGATGTATATCTTAGCTCGATCATTACCAACATCATTCGATTGTACTACAGCTATCAACCGGATGCAAAGTATGGTGGGTCGTAATGCCTGCGTCTGCGAGCAACTAGTCTTGGAACCAATGCACTAACAGTAATACTTCACAGTGGCATTCAACAAATCTACCTTATGGACCAACATTCATATCTCCACCACCATTATTTGCGCGTGTTTGCCAGTCTATTCACCACTTCGGTCTCAGGCTGGCAAACTTCTCCACGTTCTGCGAGAGACGTACGGCTCATCTTGGAATTACATCTTCACCGGGTCCAAGTCAAAGGCCTACCAATTTAGGAACGACAGTCTTGAGATCTCTGGGTATAAGGAACAGCCGAGTGATGTAGGACTCGTGCCGAAGTCAGACGGCCTCATTGCCAGTGTCAACGCACTCCGTCGAAGTGAGGCATCACAACACTCGGGACCCCCAGCTGGAACTGTTTCACGGACAACCCGGGTGGAGAGGAGTGTTGAGGTTGTGTAAAGGCTTCGTTTGAACAATGCGTTCGATGCGGCTGGAATGACTTTCGGTATTCGGACCCTTCAAACATCATTCCCAGCTTGCACAACACTTGAGAAGCTCCGCACAGAGGGCCATTTGTGAAAATTGCGCAAACTGTATGTGTTGGTTGACTTATCTGGACGACTATGTTTGTGGGCCCACAAGGAAATTTAGTGAATGATAGCTATTAGTGGTGAAAAGAATTTGCTGTTTTCTTTTTTTGAGTCCGTTGTTTCACCTCTTAACAGCTTTGTATTTTTCCCCCAAGACATTTGTCATGATACAATCACAGATACCCATGTCTCTGTGGGCTTTACCAACTGACTAGGTAAAATAGAGAGCAGAGGACTTCTGTAAACGTAGCACTGTACCTCAAAATTTAGACCGATCACGAATTGTGTCCTTCGGCCATCACATTGGTGGACGCCGTAGACAAGGCTTCCAAGGTCACATCCCAAGCATGCCTACTGCGAAACGTGCCAAAGAACAGCCATCCATCTTTTGACAAGTGTCAGCCTCCAATGTGACTTTAGGATTCATTGTTGGTAATTGTGTTGCATGCTACATGCTGCAATCTGCAGACCGGTCGCCGCAATGCTATATGCTTGGGAATTAGCGTTAGGTCAGACACGCACTGTGATGATGCCACAAAAAAAGATTGGATTGCAACACCCACGGCCCCCAGCTAGAGCGAACTGGCAAACTAACAGGCTTCCAAGAACGAAGCGCCAGCCTGATATAGCAACATGCCGTTTCATTATTGCTTACCTGCGTCTAACTGCAACTAAGGCGGTGGTGACTACGGAGTTTTCGTACCGATATAGAACGACTCCCCATCTTTACGCCTGCAGCTGTGGCTTGAGGACTCTGGGCATTCGGAGGCTGAATATACGCACCCGCATGAATGACCGGCTGCAGATAGCCGCTGATTGTGACACTGAGCAGGCCGCCAATATCGGTAGCTAAATGTATTTCCACAGTAACCTTATGTGGGAATAGGATTTCGTTACGGATGTTCAAAGGGGTTTCGAATCGAGCAAAGATATATCACAAGTACTGCTTTTGTGGTACCACACTTCGCCATTAAATTTTCGAGATTTGATTTCTCAAGCTTCGAACAACTAAGGAGGCTCAAGTTTCAGGATTGACTACCAGCAGAGACAACAACAGAAACAATGCACTTCTTGTGTCTACATGGGGTGGGAACGAACTCACAGGTAAGTTGAGAGCTCTCGTTGTTGGAAAGACCATGTTGCTGATGTAGACTTAAGATTTTCGAGATGCAGACTGGTTAGTCGCAATGGCCATGAGATACACGCAAAGCCAGCAAACTTTGCATCACATCACAGATCGATCAGACGCTAATCAATGATTTGTCCATAGCCGCTCTCCGGTACGAGCTTGGGGACCACCACACATTCGAATTCGTCGAAGCCGTCATTCCAGTCGCCATGGCGCCTGAGTTCGAAGGGGTTGCATCACCATGTGACACTTTTGTTACATGGTGGGACGACAAAAATACCACCAAAACTGCCCAAGAGTGTCTAGAATCTCTCGATGCTTATATAGCATCAGAAGGCCCTTTCGATGGCATACTGGCCTTTTCACAAGGTGCGACAGTAGCCGGCACGTTTTTGGCGCACATAATAAAGCGAGATCCTGAGCGGGAGAGGCTGAATCCAACCTTCAAGTGCGCCATCTTTATGTCGTCAAATGGAATCTATGAGATCAATCAACAGTCAGAAAAAGGCGGCATTCGCCTACTCAACCCCGAGGAGGATGGCGAAGTAATTCAGATACCCACAGTACACATTTGGGGATCCAGCGATACAGCCGTCCACGCGGAATTGACAAGTCGGATGTGCTCGTCTGTAACAGGGGAGATATACGTGCATTCTGGGGGTCACGAGGTACCAGGAACACGTATGAAAGATGATGTGAGGGCTTGTGTCAAGATAATTCGAAGAGTGATTGCCAGAGCTACTCACGATATTATTGTCTAAGTGCGTGAGAAATTATGGAGAACGCAATATGAACAAGCTTTCTGAATTGCACGTTGAAACAAGAACTTGCTCCTGCGCAGCGTGATATGTGAGGGCGGCCAGGAGAACTACCGAGGTATATTGCCATGGATGCTGAGAACCTGGCCAGCAGATCACGCAGTGTGAGCCGTCCGACCAACAAGACCTGTGGATCAGGGAGTGTTCTTATCTATTCTACATGGATACTACCGTATATCTGTTTGCTTGATATTGAACAGAACATTCCTACAGCTAAGCGACTAGTGAACGCCAATAACACAAAAGAGTAACAATGCCTTAGATAGAATTGCCATTTGAAGTTTCATACTTGGTATCATTCCAGATATATCTGAACTTTTTGCCACATGAGAAGTGTTGTAAAGACAGCAGCGACCGCGAACCCCAAGACAATGTTCATTTGCAGATTGAACATATCAACAAACGCACCCCGAACTATCGACTGCAGACTCGATGGAAACGTCTCGATGTAACGAGTAGATCTGAGTAGTTCTTGAAGCTGTTCAGCAGTCAAAGTCCCTGACAATGTGTTCTTGAGCCAGCTGTTTCCGACGGCTGTGATAATGGATATGACCACTGCACCTCCGGTGAATCGCATTTGGAAAACGGCTCCTGTTCCAGTGGCTACATAATCTCCGAATTAGTCGACGGGCTACCTAGGATGTTAATGGACGAAAGATACCAGGGACAGTACCTAAGTCACGGCTTTCCACAATAAATGGTGTAAGCAATGTGGCGGTTCCGATGCAGAACCCAAATCCAAAACCGACTAGGACTTCGAAGCCATAAATAGCATGCCAATTTGGATTGTCGGCTGGCCCATGAGCAAGCAAGGTGAGCCCGATAATCTGAAGTGCCTGACCGATGAAGCTGACATATATCGGGGGAATACGCCGCTTTTTCGACAAACCAGCACAGATGATGGTCCCAATGGGTCCACCGACGGCCAATGGTAACAGTCGAAGACCTGCTTGCATAGGGCTCAAGTTTCCTGCTGCCTGATGGCGAAGCGGAATTTCGAAGATGCAAGTAACGTTCACAGCGCCTGTCGTCAATGAGAACCTGCCAGCCATGTTAGAACCGAGCACGGGCAATGAAGCAGAGAGTTCGGCAGCCTCACAGAATGAGACCCATTGTGACGCGGCTTCTAACAAATCTCCAAGGAAAAACAGGTTCAACGATACTTTCCGGGCGGGTGGCCCAATATTGACTGAAGAGAAACATTGCAAAAGCCACAGCCGAAGCACAGACGGGCGCCAGAGTCTTTGGAGTCGTCCAAGATAAGCTGGAAGCTGCCTCTTCTAACCCAGAAATGAGTAGGGATAAAGTGGCAAGTACAAGAAATGCGCCCAGGAAGTCCACTGATTGCCAGCTCTTGACTCGGCCTGGTTTCTGGCGGCCTTGGTTGGGGAAGGCTTCCGGAACCGTGAGAAAAAGCAAGAATGCAGCAAATACACCGGCAGGAATACTGTGATTGGTGTTAGAACATCCGAATACTCCGCCATGGGTCCTGACACAACATACTTGAGAAGGAACACCCATCTCCACGTCGTATATTGACTGATCAGACCACCAAAAACCGGGCCAAGAACTAAACCAAGTCCAAGTATCGACGACACTATCGTGGTATATAGAGGGTACTTTGATCTCGGCACAAGCTCATAGAGCATGACCATTGTAACAGCGTAAATACCTGAGCCGCCAATGCCCTGGAAAGCCCGGCAGATTACCCTTCAAGATGTCAGCAAATCATCTGAAAGTTGTCGGTTCCGGCGGTGTAGACACTCACAGCTGTACCATAGTTTGAGCTGCACCGCACCCACCGGAGAAAGCAGCGAATATGAGCAATGTTGATATGCAGGTACTCTTGCGTCCAAGAATATCACTCAGTTTCGCCCAGACGACGAGGCCCGCTGTCGACATACATCCATTAGCCAAACACTGACGTACCTCGTCAGAGAAGCCAGATAAATGAGCCTGATGCATAATTCCGTGGAATCCTTCGAGCGCAGTAGGTAGTTGCACCCACCAAGCCTGTGATCCGAAGCTGCTCTAGCCCTAGGTGCAGAAATAAAATGCTGTGAAGGTCTTACCAACGTATGTAATCAAATATGCGGTGATGATCCAACTGGTCATGTTGAAACTCTGAAAATCATTGGAGATATTTATCAAAGCCGTGCTCACGATTGTCAGCTCGAAGTTGACTAGAAACACCCCTAGTGAGAGACTGCGGTAGCGAGTTAAATCTGCACCCTGCACTCTTCTTGAAACTTATAACGCAGCTTGGAGTGTGCTTGCTCGAGGTGCTAACTTACCCAGCAGTGATGAAGTGCAGTCGCCACCCAGAAACATAGTTGAACATATCATCGCCAGATGCTTCTGAAACTGGGGACGAGAGTGTCGTCTTGTCGTGAATCTGTACAGCTTCTTCCATCTTGTTCTTCGACATTGTGGCGGACGAATATTGAACGAATGCGACCGTCAACATAGGGAGCGTGTACCAAGAGTAAGTACCATGCAGATTCACCTTATATCCGCTCAAAGGTTGGTGTTCGGGTCCCGGTCCCTTTGGGGTGTTGGGAACAAGATATCAGCCCACACATCTATTTCGAGGTCCTCCCACGAGGCCTACTAAAGCTTGCAACAACCCCTCCCGTCTGATTATCCGGGAAAGCCTCACGCAGTTCATTTTATCGGACAAGAACCGCCCCCTGATGTGATAATGAGTGCGTTATGCAAGATAGAGGCGATGTTACCTAGGTATTGAATGCTTTCAACTGTGTTGCATCCAGCAGCTGACTTGTTACTAGCTGAGGTCAGCTGTGGAGTGAAACATGGCGGCCAAATGCTCATCGCCACCACATCTAGTACGACTTCAGCTCCAAATGCAGATTTTTCTCAAAGTTGTACCGCGGGGGTTGTACGGAGTAACATTAAATCCTTGCAAAATGTGTCCAATCCAAGGCAGACTGAGGCGCCGAATTCTCCTTTTTTTCCCTTCTTTTTTCCTTCTTTTTTTGGCAATGCGACCTCTGACGTCGAGACGTTGGTGCCACTGGTGGCATTCCAAGTTTCCAGAGTAGCATTAGTCAGTAGTCTAGCTCTTACTATGGAGATCAGTAGCATCCATACTGCGCCGCATGTTGAACGATAATTTGGGTCGCATTGCGAGGTACTACACGCGCCCAGGCGCAACAGGTTCTGCAGGCTGCGCCTTTCGGCGTACGAAGGTCTATGTACCTACATAATTAGGTGCTGTATGTAGAGATAATTATAGCATATCTAGCATCAGGTATTGAAGAAGCAACCTGGGAATACTACTGGTTCTCACCGGCTCTCCATCAGCCCACACGCTGCAAGTAAGACTCGCATTTGGCCGAGACAGTTCTACACTATGCATGCCGTCTTACAGCTTGAGGGGGTGGACATATCAAAATGGTTAGCGCAGCCAAGCCACGAAGCAACCTGCAGCCTTACATCGCAGCCGATACCACGATGGACAGTCCGCTGATGTTCCAGCCTTACACTTGACGCTGCGATGCAACACAGTTAACGCCTGCTTGGCACACAGTAGGCGGCTAGCACACATGGGACCGCCACAAATCACCATACCGCGCCGCAACATGCAACGATTGATAGCATGGCGCGGCCTGTACTCTCTCTCCGGCCCTATTGTAGGCACTGATCTCAAGGTACGTGCCCAATCAGTACCGGTACCAGTTTTCAAGAATTGTGTGGGTTGGCAAGGCTGCCGCCTGATGGCTGTTAAGCACAAGATCGCGTCTAGTATTGAGTAATGAGCCGCATCCTCTTCTGTAAGTCCAGAGATAGTACATGATCGGCCAATCCGCGGTCGAAATTGGGTGGTCTGCGATTATCACTGCACTGCATTATCAGACCAGCAGCGATTGTTGAATACTCATCTCAGCTAGAGTGCCCATTTTATCTGGGGTAGGGTTCAGTCACCCTTCGAGGTGTGGGTGGCCCCAACGAGCTTCGCGGTTGGACAGTTTTCATAATTCAAAAACAACGGCCAGGTCAATACGTATTACCAGGCTCTGTTCGACTTACTTCTCAAGTTGATCTCACTCCATTGATGGGAGCTGAGCAAGCTTGCGATTCAGCCTCTCCACACATATACTCATTGCACCATGGCTCCTTACCTCTCCTCGAGCCCTTGTTGGCCCTCGACTGTTTCCGAGAGCAGCTGTTCATCTTCCGATCAAGTAGACGGCCTTGGCCAGGCGTCCGACGTTGCAATTATTGGATTCTCATTTCAATTTCCAGGAGCTGAATCAACGGAAGCATTGTGGGATTTGATGGTGTCAGGCAAATGCGCAGCGTCGACTTTCCCACCATCAAGACTCGATAGTGTCAAGTATTACCGACCGGATGAAGCAACGATCGGGACCGTGAGTGATTGTGCAACGTTCACTGCTTTTGGATAGACTATCAGTATCTGACCATCACTACTGTAGATTCGGACACAAAAGGCGTCATTTCTTGAAAGAGACATTGCAGCTTTTGATGCTCGCTTCTTTGGCATGACTCCGGAAGAAGCGTCAGGGGCAGACCCTCAACAGAGAATTCTCCTGGAGACCACTTATTTGGCACTAGAGAACGGTACGGCACCATAGTGACTTGGACCCACGTGAAGATTGGTAACTAATGAACTTCTTTCCAGCTGGAGTATCCATCAAGCAGATCAGCGGCCAAGATGTGTCTGTTCACGTTGGATGCTTCACGTTTGACTACATGTTAGCCAATGCAAAAGATCCACAAATTGGTCCTCGATACTCAGCAACGGGGATGGCTGCCAGCTTGCTTTCCAACCGAATCAGTACATTTTTCAATTTGACTGGACCAAGTCTTACTGTCGACACAGCATGTTCCAGCAGTCTTGCTGCTCTAGATCTGGCGTGCAGATCTATACGTCAGGGCGAGTCTTCGATGGTACGAACGTGTCCTTTGCTTTCACTACTCCAAATCATATGTCCAGCTCACCACTGTGACTGAGTCCTGGCAGTAGCTAACGAACAAGTAGGGTATTGTCGGCGGGAGCAACCTTCTGTTTACCCCTGATCTCTTCCTCAGTCTTTCCAATCTTGGTTTTCTATCTCCAGATGGTATTAGTCACTCATTTGACAGTCGTGCCAATGGATATGGCCGTGGTGAAGGATTTGGCGTTCTGATTGTCAAGCCGGTTGATGCAGCCGTAAGGGATGGCGACACTATTCGGGCTGTCATTAGAGCATCGGCAACAAATCAGAATGGTTTGACGAGCCTCGCCATGCCCAGTAAGGAGCTTCAGATGAAGCTGATCAAAGACACATATCGGAGAGCCTCTCTAGACCCTGCTTTTACTCGCTACTTCGAAGCGCATGGCACGGGGACTGCAGTGGGCGACCCTCTCGAGGCCATGGCCATTGGCAATACTTTTGGTCCTGGAAGAGACCCCAAAGATCCTATCATTATGTAAGCTGTGTCGCTTTTCGCATAGGGCTGAATAGCATTTGCTAATATTGTGGTCAGTGGAGCATTGAAAGCCAACATCGGCCATCTTGAAGGGTAAGTTCCAAAAATTTGCCCGGAGGACTTCGCCAATGTTTGGTAACTTAGATAAGCTCTTGGCTAACAGAATACTGTGCAGTGCGGCAGGAATCGCTGGGGTCATTAAGACCATCCTGGTGCTTGAGAAGGGCATCATTCCCCCAATCGCCGATTTGAAAGAGCTCAACAATCAGATAGACGAGGACTTTCTGAAGCTGCAGGCAAGTAGTCCGTTCTAATGTTTCGAGGAAGACACCGAGTTTCAACCTTGAATATTATGCATCGCGCGAAATTTGACTGACATCCCAGCACCAGTTTCCGCGTTCTTCGAGGCTCTGGCCACAGCCAGGTTTGCGCCGCGCCTCTGTCAACTCCTTTGGTTTCGGAGGGACGAATGCGCATATCGTCATGGATGATGCCTATCATTATCTTCAAGCACGCGGATTAGTGGCAGGTCATTGCACCGAGACTTCGCCAGAGCTTACCAACAACGGTTGCAACTTTCAACCAGACTTTCATAGGAAGGCGCCGATAGACTCTGGACCAGGTACTGATATCACCGCTCTACAGCCAAGGTTGCTCGTGTGGTCGGCTCACGACGAGAATACACTCCGACGAATGATCCAAGGCTACCGAGGTCTACTCACAGAAGGCGAAAATCAATGCATCGCCAATGAGAATCAAATCTACCTTGAGTCTCTGATCCACACCCTGTTGCGGAGACGAAGTAGCTTCCTCTGGAGGGCTTTCTGCGTCACGGAATCGCTACCTGGCCTTGCGCGACAACTTATCGTACCAAGGTCGTTCACCCAAACGCGAGCTGATCCCAGGGTCGGGTTTGTCTTCACAGGCCAAGGAGCCCAATGGCTAGGGATGGGGAAAGAACTTGCAGTATTTCCGGTGTTTCTGGAAAGCCTGCGCGATGCGGAGAAGTGTTTGCATGTTCTTGGATGCTATTGGAATCTCACAGGTAAGTTCTCATCGCCGCTTTCCACTAGCAGCAGTTACTTCCAATTGTGGGCCCCCTGCTAATACCCGTACAAAAGATTTACTGCTACGACATGATGGGCCTCGGGATCAAACCGACGTTATCCGCCTCAGCGAGCCCAGGTTTGCCCAGCCTTTGTGCACGATTCTGCAAGTTGCTCTCGTGGAAGTCTTACGATCCCTCGGTATACGACCTACGACTGTGGTAGGACATTCCAGCGGAGAGATCGCAGCTGCATATGCATCAGGGGCAATCAATCGCCAGGCTGCGTGGAAGCTCGCCTATTACCGCGGAGTTGTCTCCAGTGAGCTGGCAGAGTCCGACGACGACGGACCTCGTGGTGCCATGATAGCCATCGGACTATCGGTGGAAGGCGCGCAACCTTACATCAACAATATACTTGCAGACTCGACACGCGTGGACCCGATCCTTGTCGTGGCCTGCATCAACAGCCCTCTAAATATTACAGTATCCGGCGACGAAGACCTCGTCCATGCACTTCAAGCTGAATTGCATCGGAACTCTGTCTTCGCAAAGGTTTTGAGAGTGCCCGTTGCCTACCACAGCCCCCATATGCTTCGGGTTGCTCAAGCCTATCTGGACGCCATTGGGACGATTAAGCCCGATGATGCCGCATTCTCATCAGATTCCGCTATTATGATCTCGTCAGTCACTGGGGTCAGCATTTCGACGAGTGCGCTCCGAGATCCTGCGTATTGGATTCGCAACATGGTTTCACCAGTTCGCTTTTCTGAAGCCATGGAGATCGTCTGCAAAAACTCAATCAAGAAGGCACCCAGGAAGAAGATCGATCTCAGTCATCGCGCTGAACTTCCAATAACTGACATTCTCGAGATCGGACCGCACACGACCTTGCAAGGGCCGATCCGAGAGATCAGGGAGCATGTTGTGTCGTCAACTTCTTCGACCTCGAAGAAAGCTGTTACATATCACGGCGTCCTGGTGCGGGGTCAGCCGGGGACAAATACTATGCTCGAGGTTATGGGTAAACTTCATTGTCTCGGTCACAATGTTGATATATCGTCCTTGAACGACATACTTGCTCCACGAAGCGCGACTGGAAACGCTCGAACACTTCACTCGTTGCCAAGCTACCCATTCGACCGCTCCAAGACCTACTGGGAGGAACCACGGATTAGCAAGAACATCCGAATGGCTTCCCAGCCACACAACGAGTTGATCGGTCTACCTTGTGCTGACTGGAATCCACTCGAGCCACGCTGGCGCAACACTCTCAAGGTATCACTCATGCCGTGGCTAGCGGACCATAAGGTAAACTGTCACAACATAGGATTTGGTTGCAGCTTTCAGGTGCGTTATATTGACGTTTCACACAGATCAAAGGCGAGATTCTCTTTCCGGCCGCTGGCATGCTTGCTATGGCGATTGAAGCGGTTACCCAAATATCTCCACCGACCCAAGCCATTGGCGGTTATGGATTTCGAGGTGTGGACATACTTGCCCCACTAGTTATTCCATCCGACAACTCTGGGATTGAGGTTCAGATTCGACTTAAGCCTGCGAACGACTCATCGAGTAAAGGGTCGTCTTGGACGGGATTTTCTGTGTTTGCTTGTCGGTTCGATAATTTCGTGGAGATTTGCAGCGGAGACGTCAAAGCGATCGAAAATGTCCACATTCAGCTGGAGACGGCCACTCCCCAATCCGTTTACTTCGACAAGCTTTTGGCCCAGCCAGATGCGACTGAGATTACCAAAACTTTTGGACCAGAGCTTTATGGCAAGCTTGAAGAGGGTGGCTACAGCTATGGTCCCTTCTTCCAGGGCATCACAGTAGCTCGGCGAAACGATGTCGGTCAAGCTGTGGGCACGATTTCTATGAAGCGGCCATCGCTGCCCGCGGGGTGCGCATTCTGGGCACCAGCAGTCATTCACCCTTGCATTCTGGATGTCATGCTGCAGTTGAGTCTTCCAGTGGTTGTCCGCGGAGATGACTTTCTCGGAGCAGCATGGATACCCACACGCATATCTAAGCTCTCCCTCTTTCGTGAGTTTGAGTTGGCCGATGGACAGTGTCACGTCCAAGTCCGGGCTTCGACACGGCCTAGAGGCACTCGCTCATGCGAAAGTGTGATACAAGTCTGCGACTTAGCTGGAAAAGTTGCTCTTCTACAGACCGAGGGAGTGGAGCTGACAATGGTGGTGGACGAGCGGCCAAGTCAGCACTCGATCAAGCCACAAATCAAGAGGTTGTGCTATGATATGATCATCAAACCGGACGTGTCTCTCATGGATGCGGATGCCATCACTCGCTACATTGGTGACAACACGGCAGCCGATCATGCGAGTCTGTTCACATCTCTGCAGCGCTTTCTGGACATCAAGGCACACAAGGACCCCGGCATGAAGATTCTGGAGCTCGGCACCGGGACTGCGACGGCCACCAAGCAAATATTGGAGTCTCTGACAATGCAGACGCCAAGTGGACCTTTTTGTCGCTTTGCGTGCTATGACTACACCAATGTGTCTCAGTCTGTCCTCGACACTGTGTCGGCAGAATTGGGTGTACTCCCTAAGCTGAACTGTCGACCATTCGATCCACAGGTTGATCACATGCAGCAGGGATTTGAGGATCATACCTATGACCTCGTCATTGCTGAGAATGTACGTATCGAAATCGTCTGCGAACGCCTGATGGCGATCGTGACCAAGTACTGACTAGACTTCTCAGATATGGGATGGGAGTCCAGCCTTGTCGGCCTGCTTAATAAATGTTCGCAAGCTATTGCATGAGTAAGAAATGTCTCTCGTCCTTCCTTGGATCTGATTTTTTGCTTACAATTGTGCTTTGATAGCAATGGCAATCTCGTGCTCATCAACACAAAGAGACACCCATCTACAACGGAGACGCAACCACTCCGCCCCGACTTTCCGGAATCGTGGTGTGAGCGTAAGAACTCGACTCGCGGCCCCGAGAATTGATTCCAAGATAGCTGACAGTCATTACAGATTCTGCAGTGACCGAGGAAAGCAGCAGCAATGGTCACTTGCCCACAACTTGCACATGGGAGCAAGCGCTGACACGCAGCGGCTGCGCTAGAGAAGGCCTGTTGGCACAACGACTGGAAGTTTGTGGAACACACTCGACACAACTAATCATACCATCAGCCGTGGCTCCATCATCACTCAAGGCGAAGAGCGGGAAAATATCCAGGACAACAGCGGCCATTGTGATCGGAAGCTGGGACGAACCATCTCCTGATTCGAGATTAGCAAACTTGAGCGTCCTCAAGCTTCAGAAGATGGGTTTCACCCATGTCGAGACCAGCAGCTTTTCCGCTGCCGCAGCTATGGCAGCGCAGCTTCGAGATAAGGTCGTTGTGATTGTTCAGGACGAAGCATGGATGTCTCTGATGCATCTGGGATCGGATGATTTCTCGGCCTTCCACGCCACACTGACACAGGCAACCCAGGTTGTCTGGCTATCAGAATCATCGAGTTCACCCTGTGCGCAGGATGAAATAGCCCCCAGCGGCCTCGTTTTCGGCCTGGCTAGGACACTTCGACAGGAGAACCGCGGACTCACCTTCATGACTTTGGCGACAAACACGGCCTCTGATACTCTCTCAGCCAACAATTTGGAGCTGGCTTTCCGCAGCTTCTTACAGAGCGAGAGCTCTGGAAAGTATGAGCGAGAACTGTTGCAAGTCAATGGGCTGCTTCACATCCCTCGTGTATACGAATGCCGAGATCTGAATCAAGCGGTCCACAATTATACGGCAGATTGGCTGGACAAAAGACAGCGTTTTTCTGAGCAGGATCTCAAATTGACTGTCCAGCAGCCTGGACTTCTCGACACGCTGCATTTCCAACAGGCTCCAGCACCGGGGCCACTGCATCCTGAAGAGATTGAGATCGATGTCATGGCCATGGGCATCAACTTCAGAGACTTCCTCATCGCCCTGGGTCGCTTAGATCAAGATCAGATGGGCACTGAATGTGCTGGCGTTGTCGTTCGGAGTGGATCCAAGTGTCACTTGAGACCTGGTGGGTATTTCACGGATAAGATGCAGATCCCCCCCACAATATGACTGACAGTTTCCAGGTGATCGTGTGCTTGTAGGCGCTCTTGACACGTTCCGTGGGCGAGTCACATGCCTCGAGAAGCTGAGCGCCAAGATACCGGACAGCATGCCTTTCACCGAAGCAGCTGCTGTGGCGACGAATTTCGCAACAGTCTACTATGCTCTGACTCAAGTTGCTAGAGTCGCTCCAGGGGAGAGCATCCTGATCCATTCTGGAGCAGGTGGAACGGGCCAAGCTGCTATTCAGGTCGCCCAGTTCTGTGGAGCCAAAGTGTACACCACGGTTGGGACATACGACAAGAGGAAATTGCTGAATGAATTATACGACATTCCGTTCGACTGCATTCTGAACAGCAGGGACCTTACTTTTGTGGACGATATCAAGAGGGTGACTCAGGGAAAAGGTACGCATGTGACGCGCTCAGTTTGTACTGCCTCGTGACTGATACTGACGATTCTGTCAAGGTGTCGATCTTGTCTTGAACTCCCTCGCAGGTGACGCTCTAGTCGCTTCATGGGAGTGCATAGCTCCATACGGACGCTTCATCGAGATTGGAAAGAAGGACATCTACTCACACAGCAAACTCCCAATGTTCCAGTTTGCACGGAACGTCACCTTCTCCGCCGTCGACTTAGCGTCTCTCATGGTGGACAGACCCGATGTTGTACAAGACATTCTGCAGCGTCTGGTCGATCTATTCCAAAGGAAAGTCCTACGCGTGCCTTCACCGTTGAAGGTATTTCCCGTCACGGATTTCGAGGCAGCGTTCAGGTACCTCCAAAGTGGGAACAATCCAGGGAAGGTGGTTGTGGAGGTTGACTCCGACCACATTGTGCCCGTACGTTCGTCTATGCTCATCCATGGTTCATCCATGTTCAAGCTGTGCTGACCATATAAAGGCGAGAGTGAAGGCCACTTCGAATTGGTCATTTGGTGGTAACGAGACTATCCTTATTTCTGGCGGGCTCGGAGCGCAAGGCCGCAGTCTTGCGAAGTGGATGGTCTCCAAGGGAGCCCGGCACTTGATCCTGCTCTCGCGAACTGGTGAGGAAAGGGCTACTAGTACTGTCAAGAACTTTGCGGCGGAACTCCGGAGCCAGGGAGTTGACTTGTACTGTCCTGCTTGCGACGTTGCGAGCCCTGCATCACTGGCGAGTGTCTTGGCCCACTGCACCAACCGCATGCCTCCCATTCGGGGCTGTGTGCAAGCTGCCATGAACTTGCAGGTATGAAGTTTTGGGAGCCGTCGGTGAACTGTCCTTATCCGCTAACAATCTGTGTAGGACGCCGTGTTCGAGAACATGAGCCACGACGCCTGGGTTTCGTCGCTGAAGCCCAAGGTACTGGGCTCTTGGAATTTGCATCAACAGCTCCCGCGTGATCTTCATTTCTTCATCATGTTCTCCTCTATTGCTGGTGTCCTTGGCCCAGTGGGTCAATCCAACTATGCAACTGGCAACACGTTCATGGACGCTTTGTCACGCTACCGGCTCAGCCTAGGAGAGAAGGCAATTTCCTTGAACTTCAGCATGATGGCCGCTGACGACGGATGGAGTCTCGAAAACAAGCGTCTGCTGAAGATTTTTCTTCAGGGGTCCAACATTATGGAGATGTCTCAACCGGAAATCCTCGCGGTGATGGACCATTATTGCAACAAACACAGCCCTATGGTCTCTGATCGAGCTCAGCTGATATTGGGATTGGAGCTACCTGCCGATGCTTTCCGTCGTGGGACGGGACTATCTGGGTGGATGGCAGACCCTACTTTTCTCAACCTGCATCAGACGACAATGGACGGGAACGGCGACAAGACAGGCTCATCGCAGGACAAAATCCAGGATATTGGCCACAGTGTGCAGGCAGCTGGTTCTGTCGATGGGGCGGCAGCAATCCTCGCAGAGGCGATTGCAGCGAGGCTTTGTAAGATTCTCTCGCTATCGGCCGAAGACTTGGATGTTACCCAGCCTCTGCACATCTATGGCGTTGACTCTCTGATCGCTGTGGAAATTCGAAACTGGGTTTGGCAAATGCTGAAGGTCGATGTGGCCGTTTTTGAGATATTGGGAGGTGCAACGACAATAACTTTGGGACGCAGTATAGCGGAAAAGATGGATTTGAAGGTCTGAGGATTTTTCAATGGGAGTTGTAGACCGCGGACGGGGACAGGTTGTCGAGGAAAGCATCGTTCTTGGACACACTCAGTACATCAATGTTGTGATGCAGTCTGTAAATTTTGTACCCGTGGAAAGCGAAATAGTAATTAATAGATGAATGTATGATTGTGAAACAGCAAAGAAGCAAAATGGTTGAGAAAGGGAGGAGATGCCATAAGGTCTAAAGCAACGCACATTCGTTCCCACCACCTGCTGCAAGTCATTTTCAGCCGCTGTGAAACATCATGGCATGTGTGACGTGAATTCCAGGTTGTGTCTCAAAATACTTACAAGGGTGTTTGCCTGAGTGGGCAGATGATAAACTATGCAAGCTGTGTAGGAAGAATAGGTGCACCTGAGATGACCATTCTCGCACCTCGAACGGCGTGGCCACACCAGCCAATCCGGCACTGCCGGCCTGTATTCCTGAGCACAGTACATCCGTATGTTCTGCGAGCTGATGCCCATAGTGATAACCGATCCTGCTGCAACACACGGCCAGGATTTTGCAACACGCTCATCTTTTTATCCTACGATCCAAGGAACACGAGTGCATCACTGAGGTCTAGCAATTTTACTCTATTGTTACAAGCCACAGAAGTATTTGTGGTGCTTACTAACGACTATCCTAATTAGTATTCCCACCCCTCGCAGGAGTGATGTCCACGGGTGGACGCGGACACGTTGAGATCTCGTATTGTATCATGCCGGCGATGAAATGACAATTCATTTTGCGTATTTGTAGGTGTGTATCAGCACGGAACAGCAACATAGACAGATTCCACGGTCGAGACTGACCCATGGACGATAATTACAGTTTTCTTGAGCTGCGCATCCGCACTTCTTCCCTAGTCAAATGGTCTTGGCATCAGCACTTGTGTCTTGAAACTCACTCAGCACCCTCACCGCAAATTTTACTTAAATTGTGATTTAGATTGCACTTCAAAAAATTGCATATATAGGAAGAAGCAGCGCTCTCTGCCGAGATTGAAATTTCACGATGGCAAGCCTCCTCATCCCTGTCATCGCAAGTGACGATGAAGTTCACATCCCTCGCAACGCTCCTCCTAGCCCACAGTGGCTGGAGAGTCTCGGCTTTTCCCAGTCCTCGATCTGACCCTGAATCCTACAATGAGACACTCCACGAGCTCCCCACACGCGCGACCAGCTTCTGGTATGCCAACGTGGACCACACGGGCTCATACCGCGGCTATGCCCCAGACCTAGGCACCGACTATAATTACCCCGTGTTCAAGGCGGTCAATGCCGGAGATGGTGCTTCCATCCAAACAGCCATAAACGCTGGCACCAATGCTGGAGAAACGAGACATGGACAATGGCTAGCTTCTCAACCAAGAGTGCGTTACACGTCGAGTGTTGCAGCTCGAGACATAAGCTGATCAGACAACGCGGTTTACAGGTGGTGTACATTCCTCCGGGAACTTATTCGATCAGCAAGACCATCTACATGAACACTGATACGATTCTCATGGGTGATGCAACAAGTGTAGGAACCTGTTCATTCACTAGATTTATGAAAGTATTGGGCCGTCAACTGACTGGCCTTCCAGCCCCCGATCATCAAAGCGGCAGCTGGATTCTCAGGGGACACTCTTATCAACGGTGATTCCCCATTTTGCTCATCTTAGCGTGACCAAGTATCTAACAAACGTGTCACCAAAAGGAATGGACCCCACCTTGACCGGAGGCCAAGGAGAATTGTCATTCGCGGTGGGATTGAAGAACCTGGTGCTTGACACTACTGCACTGCCAGGAGGTACTGCACCACTATCATGCCTTTTCCCCACTACTGTCACACTAACGAAGACACAAAGGGAACGCATTCACGGCACTTTACTGGGGCGTGGCCCAAGTGGCCCAACTTCAGAATGTCAAGATCCAGATGCCCAGCTCGATCAACGGCAACGGCCATAGCGGCATCCGCCTCGGACGAGGCTCGACGCTTGGACTGGCCGACGTGCGCGTTGAGCGCGGGCAGAACGGCATCTGGCACGATGGGCATCAGCAGGCGCTCTACAAGTCTATCTACTTCTACCAGAACACTGTGGGCATGCTCATCAGCGGCGGCAACACCATCAGCATCATCGGCGCCACCTTCGAGACCTGCGGCACCGGTGTGCGCAACACAGGCGGTTCGCCCTGGATCGGCCTCATAGACGCCAAGAGCATCAACTCGGGCGTGACGTTTGTCACAACGGGGTATCCGTCGTTCTTGATTGAGAACTTGTCCAAGGACACGACCTCGGATGTTGCGCAGGTCCCAGGGGCCACAGTGCTGGGCTCTGCGACGCATGTCAATACCTTCACTTACGGCAATACGGTAGGCCGCAACCCGATATACGGCGCCACGACGTCTACAAATACTCGGCCCGCAGCGCTGGCCCCAGGCGGAACATATCCCGTGCTCCCGGCGCCCAACTATGCTACCAATACAGTTACAGACTTCATCAACATCAAGGATCCGTCTCAAAACGGAGGCCATACCGTGCTCGGTGACAACACCATCGACGAGGCAGGCGTGCTGAACCAGATCCTCGCCTACGCAGCGTCCACCAACAAAATCGCATACTTCCCATTCGGCAAGTACCGCGTGGACTCGACCCTGCTCGTGCCCAAGAACTCGCGCATCATCGGTGAAGCTTGGGCCACCATCACTGGCAACGGCGTCTTCTTCAAGGACGAAGCCAACCCCAAGCCCGTCGTCGCCGTCGGCAACGCGGGCGACGTCGGGACCGCGCAGATCCAAGACATGCGCTTCACCGTCTCGGACGTGCTGCCCGGCGCCATAGTCCTGCAGTTCAACATGGCGGGCACAACGCCGGGCCAAGTCGCGCTGTGGAACTCGCTCATCACCATCGGCGGGACGCGCGGTGCCAGCGCACTCACCAGCGCGTGCACGTCCGCAAGCGCCGAGTGCAAGGCGGCGTTCCTCGGCCTGCACCTGGCGCCGACCAGCTCGGCCTACATCGAGAACGTGTGGAACTGGGTGGCGGACCACACGACCGAGGACTTCAGCGGGGGGTCCAACATCGCCGTCAAGGGCGGCGCGCTCGTGGAGGCGACCAAGGGCACGTGGCTGCACGCGCTGGGGTCGGAGCACTTTTGGCTGTACCAGCTCAACCTGCGCAGGGCGAGCAACGTCCTTGTCAGCCTCTTGCAGTCCGAGACAAACTACGACCAGGGCGACAACGTGCAGCAGATCCCGCCTGCGCCCTGGGTTGCGGATGTTGCAGGCTGGGGCGACCCTGATTTCAGCTGGTGCGGTGGTGGTGATACGCGGTGTAGGATGGGTTTTGCGAACTATATTAACGGCGGGTCGAATTTGTACACGTATGCGAGCGCGAGTTGGAGTTTCTTTAGCGGGCCGGGCTACCAAGGCTGCAACGGCTTGTGCCAGAATTATGTGCATTGGATTGCTGCGCAGCCGACGAATTTGCAAGGATTCGGGTTTTGTTCCAAGGACTCTTGGACGACGCTTAGGTTGGCGGATGGGACCAATATTGTGACGGCAGATGGATTCACAGGTAGTTGGGGCGGGCTTGTTGGGCGGTATACGGTGTAGGTGGAAGGGCGTATGTTTGACTTGGAATTGTGCCACAGACTATCCGATATTACTACCACACATTTGGAAAACCTGGCGTCAGCGCTAATCAGTAGCACGAGTGTATTTTGCGAGACTTTGTGCTGGGTTATGGGGGGGGGGTACGTGCCATAAATGTCCTTTACCCTGGTCGTCCCCAACGGCCAGCCAACTTCTGCGGACCGCGTTCTCCGAGACTCTCCACATTTCATTTGTATAATATCAGGGGGACCGGAAAGATGGCCAAAGCATGAAATCACAACGCACTGTATGCACCAATGCCGGCAAATACCCGTAATACCATGAACGTGGCCGCGTTCTTGCTCAGTGTGGTGCCGCCGGTGAGGAGTAGCCAGCAGCAGTTGGCTATGGCAATGAAGTAGCAGATCATTCGGCCGTAGATCTCCGACGAGGGACTGCTGGGAAGTGGGCTAAGGGCCAGTCCAATAATGTAGATGGTGACAGTGAGAGTTGCCAAAGTGCTGTCTGGGACGCCAAACCTGATGCAGAGGGACGAGGCAGCCGGAGCGAGCATGACCGAGGACAGCTTGCTAGACTGAAGGATTGATCAGCTCGAATTTCCGGATGCAACGAATGTTGTGTTGTATTTTCCATTTAGTTGATATATACGACTCGGGTCAGAAGTGGTGGCTGTCGCGGTTGTGTTCAAAGTGGCCAAAATGAGGTGCTGCCGGCAAGTCGAGAATAGGCCAGCAGGGGTGAACGGTTGCCCACTGTCTTCGCAGCCGGCGAACTGCTGCAGAGGTTACTAGCGCCGGCTGGCACCAGCTGCAGTCAACGACATACCATCAACGTACTTCCGGGACAACTGCAACCACGATGGTTTGTTTGCTTTCATTGATATGGAACGACTTCGAATTCGGAAGGTTGGCGCTCCGTGGTGCGACGGATCTGCATTGTCTTTTTCCCGAGTACGGTGACGCTCCACATCGGTCTGGCCAGTTTGGCCCGAAAGTGGCGCCTGCCATTAAGAAACGGAACCACCGAGACCATGAACAAAACGAGGCATTGACTCTCCCATTCAATAATGACCGTCACCCTGGCAGATCTTTCCTCTCTTTCATATGTACCGCTTTCCTAAGCCATCCACCACAGTCTAATAGCATCACCCATAAGCTAGATGTGGAAAATTACCCATAGCATAGTCACTTGTGAGATAATCGCCTATGGGACAACCATTTGTGGAATGGACACTTGTGGGGTAATCAGCTTTGAAATTAATCACGTCTGGAACTAGCGCTCCAGTTATCCAGACCTCTATACCCTTTCGTCAACATATTTGGCACCGACTTCCGTACGATGGCCGAGTCTCATCCGACTCGCGGTGATGGAGGCTCACACGCGCAGACACAAGGCCCCCATCCTTCCCCCTCGTTACGTCTCGCACCGTCTGCCAGGCAGCAAATCTATCTCAAACTTGGCTTGGCTCCCGTCAACACGTTTCGGCTGAACAGAAACATTGTTATATTCCTGAGACTGTACGACCAAGAGCAGCTCGGGCTCCATGGGCTCCTCGTCTCGTGCCGGACTATCTACGAGGAAACATGCGTGAACCTGTACTCGAACAACAAGTTCATGGCCCACTGCATGTTCCGCCATTGCGAGCTTTGACGAAACGCTCTCTTGGGTCCCTGACCAGCCTCACCATTATCCTCAATGCCACCTCGTGGTCCAAGACACGGGCCAAACACACGCATTCTGATGCGCAGTGCTGCCACAGTCACGACACAAAGTCGCCTTCGGATCCGCGCGATGCCGTCGACTTTTGGGCCCACAGCAAAGAGAGTGCTGCTGACTGGCACAGCACGGTGAGCCATCTGGCATCACACGTCAGCGCAGACAATCTCGCCCTCGCCCGCCCTCCATGAGTCGACCATGACGCCTGCCGCTTCATCCTGCGCGAACATGGCATCCCGCCCCTTGTGTCTCTGCCACAAGAGCTGCGCTTCCTCATACTCGAATATACCGATCTCGTCGCACCCTACACCGCGCCTATCTGACAAGCTCAGTCGTTTGCGCTAATCTAGAAAGCCGAGGCGAGAAGTGTCCACCCCATCTCCATAACGCTCGTCAATTCGACAGGTGATGGTTCTCGCGAAAGCCCCGGGAGGTGATGGACCGCGAATGCTTCTGCCGCCGCCACCACCACAGCGCATTCTCATCATCGTGTCGGTGCTGGGCCCGTCTCGTGGCACTATTCCTCCTCTGCCGCAGCCTGCACAAGGACGCACAGATCGTCTTCTTCTCAAGCAACCGCTTTGTAATTCATGACTTTACCTGCAGACTCCCTTCTCAGATCCCCGCCTGGAGCTCCGACCACCCCAATGGCTCGTACGTCTACGACCGGCTGGCAGCAAGCCAGTTTCTGCACGACGTCGTTCCCGCCGACTGTCTCGACCAGCTGCGCTTCTTCGAGCTAGTCTTTCCACCCTATGAGCATCAGATGTGGCCCCATGCCGGCAGCGCCGCGCTTCAGGACTGGGAACAGACCATGGACTTCGTCAAGGACAAGATTAATGCTGCCGGCCTGACAGTACGCCTGGTCACGGCGGATATTAGCGGGTGGGATGAGCCGCCGCCAGAACACGAGAACATGATCAAGGCGCAAGGCTACATGATTAATGGCAGGTTACGCACGTATCGTGGGCCCGTTGGTGCGCTTGGACGGCAGCGGCAGCGGCAGCGGCAGCAGTAGCAATGGAGATCAGTTTCTAGGCAGGTTCTACGCACACTTCGTGTGGCCTTGGAGATGGACATTTGAAGTGCAAGAAAAGCTGTACCGAAGGAACGGTAGCTTTGCTGGCTTGGCTTGGCTTTGTAGAAAACAAGACATGCTCAAAGAGCGGGCCGAGAAGCTGGTTATGGGTGACCGATATGAGACACCCTTCTCTGAAAGTGGTGGGGAGCCGGCACGCAGTGCTTGGGAGATTTTTTTTGAAAGAGATGCTTAACTCCGTACAGGCTCGTGTTTACGATCACATCAATGAGCTCAAGAGCCAGCCTTGTTCAACCTTTTACGACCCAATTGGACGCTAGTTCGACTATCTTTACCTCTCATACGCCACCCGTCGGAGTCAAAATTCATTCTGTGACGCGCCTTTTCACACTTGGGCCAAGAAGATACCCAGTCAAGACGGTCTGGTGCGAGTAAGCTTGCGCACACGCGGGTTTCTTTCGCGAGTGTGAATGGCGCGTGTCTGGGCGACGGGCGGAAACCACCGACTACTCATCTATTTGCCACTCACGACGGTAACAGAACTCTCCAGCCGCTGTTGTGTCAGCAGTACATGCTGGACAACTTGCATGACAGCCTTGTTTGGGTGCGAGATTATGTGGAATACGAGGAGCCTGGGAGCGGAGCAAATGGCCCAAACTCTGCATATTTTCTCCACATCCAAAAATATATACAGCCACCCTCACCACTTGCATTCTTCCCATACCTGCGTTCAACCACCGCCTCATCTTCATGGTTGATGGCTATAACGCCCGCAGTGTCCTCGGGTCGCCGGGTGTGCTGGTGAGATCCACCAACTCTGGACACAGCCCTGTATCGAATTCCGAAGACCACACAGTATACTTGCCACAAATTCCCTTCCGTGTTTCGACCGTGGCCAGTGCGACCAGAACGATGGCAAGGCCGACTAGCAGGACCGTGTACATTTTATACCAAACTGTGTTGATGCAAGGCAAGACGGTGCTAGTGGTTGACTGCTCGCGGCAGGCAAAGTAAAAGATGAAGATACCGGCAGTTGCGATCGTCAGAAAGAGATAGAATATGAGGTAGAAGGTGATGGTCACATTGTAGTGTTCCCCCGAGCTGCGAGGTGACAGCTGCCATATGGACATGGCGATGGGACCCACAGCTACCGTCGTAGCCGCGATTCGCATAGCGCGACTGGCACGGCTCGAATAGTTGTGATACTGTTTTTGCACGCTGACTCGAGTCCAGCTGTCGTGCGACTGATCAAATTCGGCGATCGGTATCATGATCATCTCACCGAGAGCTGAAGATGAGGAGGCTGCTGTTTTCGTGATCCCCGATCTCTGTCCAGAGGCGACGCTTTGCAGGATCGCGTGGTAGTCGTCCGTCAACCAGGGAGCAGCACAGAGTCTGACAAGGCCGAGGAGCGAGATGCAGAGGAAGATGTTGTCGAGGGCGAAGGCCATATACCCAGCTGGTGTCACGAATCCCGTGGCAGGGAAGTTGTTGCCCACGATAACGTAGCTGGCTTGAAGGCCCTGAAGCGTAACGATGATGGTCTGGAGAGTCGTCCAAGATAGCAGACTCTGGTGGACATCATTTATCCCGGATTCGTCGCCCAATTCGGTATGGAACCGCACCGCGTTGTCCTCCGATCCATCCCAACCTTTCGACGTCCAGAAAATGGCGTTGGCCGTGACCATGTCGAGCTTGCTCCATGCCTTTGCTCTGCTACGACGGTCTGCTATCGCAAAGTACCGCCACAAAATCGAGGTTGGGTTGTAGAGACACATGCGATCGTGCCACCGCGGTCCTGACTTGGTGATGCAGACTGGCCCGGGTGACCCTGCTGCAATATGCGCAACGAGGGGCGCCAGGCATAATGTAAAAAGGGTCACCCAGTCGTCGAAAGAGATGCCGCGTGACTGGTACAATAGAGGATAGAGATGGTTTGTCATGTTCATGCAGGAGCAGGAGTCACTTGTAACTATGTGACAATAGGTCAATTCGCGCATTGCCATGTAATGAATCTGTTTATTTATTACAAAGCAGCAAAACAGTGCTACTTATGGTGTCTTTTCCCCAAGAGTGGCCTCATATACACTTGTCCCGATTCACTATGTTGATGCAGCTTACGATCTCACTGCAGCTTACCGATATTCAGCTTGGGAGACTTTCCCATGCATTGGCTGTCAGAGAGCTTCCTTTTCCAGGTAGATGACGGCTTCGACGTTGTGATTTGACTTACAGGGGGCTGCGCAATAAGCCCTTGCATAAGTCTGACTATAGCTGAACAGAAGTTTCAGTTCCAGCGTGCAGCAGGGCTTGGAACTGGTTGAGGAATTGCCCAGATGAGCACTTGAGTAGCTGCAGTAGGTCCACCAACTCACCAGCTTGAAACCACCTTGGCATGGTCAATCTTTATCTCTGAACAGACAGCCAACTCTGAGAAGCCAGACCATTGCAGAGCCCTTTCCTCCTTACTTTCCCACATACACCCATGACCCACGACAATTTCTCATTTTGAGGATCTCCTGTTCACAAAATAGTTTGATGCATTTACGACTTCTCTACTAAACAAGTACTCCGTAAGTACTCTAGGGATCAGGCTTTCCAAATTTACCTACAGAATAACTTAGGCGAGCCAGTTGTCAGCCAGCCCCTTATGGCTGACACTCGCGCCCTCGATGAAAGCCTTGTTGGTTTCAGAAGACAGAACCACGGCAAACAGGCGCACCCATTCATAAGTGCGGTTGGACAAACTATGAAAGACCAATTCTTTCAATGCACATTCCAGTATATGGAGGACCTCGGAAATAATTGATTGCCCCAGGGGAAGCAAGAAGATGAAACTCACGCGTGCACAGTAACACGCTGGGCCACGATATCACCGGGCTTACACTCGATGACTACGCTTTCGCTGTGGTTGGCTTTGCCATCGTTGATCTGGGACGGCTTGGGCTCAGGGGTCACGAGGCTAAGGACTCCTGAGACGACGAAGAGGTAGCCGGTGGAGGTGGTGCGGTGCTAAGAAACCATACGGGTGAGCATATGGGTGATCACTCAGAATACATTGTTTTGAAACAAAATCGACCTTGGATCTTACCAACGTGCCCTTCGAGTTCGGGACAATGTCGAGGTAATACATATTCAGTCCATCAGGGAGGACAATGCCAAAGCCAGGCACAGCATCGAGAGGGATATCCCCGCTGTTTTGGAAAAGAAGTTGTGAGCACTTGTCTTCGGCGTCTGTCTGTCTCGGTTGTGCAAGCCTGCAAGGTATACCGAGTTCAGTGGGCAGAGTATTACATTTACTGGCCGTCGTTGCTGGTGGGAATCTTCTTTTCAGTGGCGATAGTGGCCTTGCGCAGAACACCATCGAAACCTGAGATGGGCGTGCACTCGAGCGTATCGACGCGAACTTCGACACCGGGCTCAGCGTGCTCATTTTTGGCGTGATAAGAGGGCAGCGGGAGGTTGGAAGCCGTGATGCGGCGGGGAGCAGGAAGGTTGTAGGAAGCCATCGTGATAAAGGGTGAATGGTGACTATTCTATGAAATATGATTGTAGATTCAAGGATGATGGAAGTGTTCTGGGCATGGTGCGATTTTGGCCTTTTCTTGAACGGCAGAATCTGGGAATATGTATTATTTATATCAGATGATGGTTATGAGAGTCGTTATCGATATTCCTTGATATTAGACACTCAATTGTTCGGCAGTTGTTGGTGATAAATGGGCTGGATCCTTAGCAGATAGTCCCTACAACACCACAAATTAGGGTCGCGTCAGTAAGTATGTGACCCGGGGAACCGAGCCTTTCCAACGAGAGGCATTTTACCAGACTGGTCATTTACATTTCCCCGCACTCATCCAGAGTCACTTTAATTTACAAATACCAATCTCTTACCCAGACGTCTCCATAAAGCTTATTGTAGGCGGCTCAACCAGCTCCATTGGCGCAGAGGTGCTGCGCCAAGCTCTTCTCAATTTTTCTTTTACCTCTGTTGTGGCTCTTGGGCGACGGGAAGCGGTACTCCCGCCTGATTTGACCATGCCGTCGCTGCTGCAAAGCTCCAGTCGGTCATCTGCGATGACTTCGAGAATTGCTCCCCAGCTGTCAGCCAGGCGCTGAAGGGAGCTGATGCTCGTGTCTGGTAAGTGGGTCCATCTGATGCTCGCGTTCGACGATATTTCATCGTTGGTGCCGCGTCAACTGTGCTTGAAGAACGATGGCAACCGATGTCCCACCATGCTGGGTCCTTTACTAATAGAATGCCGATTTCCTCCCCAGGGTGATGCTGAAGTTCAGATCCTTGAGCACGCAGAACGGTCAAACAAGACCACAGAAGCATGCATTGTCAAGCCAGGGATGGTCCATGGCCCAGGCAGGGAGAAGACCATTCCCGGTATCCCGAACATCAAGGTTGAAGAGATCGCGGCAGCAATGATCGACCAGGTCATTGCCGGGTCTCAGAAGGATACGCTCACAAACGACGAGCTTGTTCGCATTGGACAGATGGCTTTGGACGAGGGTGTCAAATAGCACGCCAGGTAGCAATGTTTCACAGCAACTTTTGGAAGCTGACGAGCAATTCTATTGACTTCGATCCAAAGTTGGAAAAACAGTTCCACTACCTTGCTAGTGGAGACAAGACTCTCCTCCCACCAATGTGAGCACAAAGTGTGATTTTTGTTTTTCGAACAAACGAAATATCCAGAAATAAGGGCAAAGTCCGTTCCCCAAGTCAATACTGTATTGTCAGCGTCATGTGCTAATCATGCCGCGGGCTATCGCGATGGTCACAACAACCACCATAAGAGTGAGGATCTTTGATAACCCTTGGCCCGTAATCGAGATTTTCATATGCTGCATATGTGAGCGACAAAATCTGGAGCTATGTCATCTCACTTTCAATAGTGCCCTCATACACTAGCGCAGGCCCTCACCGCCGCGAATACCGGCACATGGGAGCTTTCATAGCGTGATAAGCAGGACAAGAGACATTTCATCTGCAGTAAGCACGGTATTGTCTTATGGAATCGGCATCTCACGCACGTTCGTCGTCTCTCAGCCCTATAGGGCTCGAACAGAGTGCTGACATGACACGAAGGCGTGGCTACCTTCGCGCGGAACTGAATTGGCAAACTACATGGACCGTGACACCCTGCAACCTTGAGAAACCGTTACGCTGGTCTAGGTCTATTTCGAGGCCTCTCGGACGGATTGATAATGGTCATGGGAATATCAATGTCTCCGCAACTGCGCAAGGCCACCAGGCAGAACGCGCAAGCACAAGGCGACCACGCGACCCTTCGGATGCACAAGAATAGCAACACAGGAAATTTGCCCACAACGTTGCTCCTCGCGGTGCGTTCTTGGGCACCCTTGAAACAATGGCTGGCGGCCGGAAGGATTTGGCCTACAGAGTAAGCACATGCGATGCAGTGGTGTGGTGCACGAAATCGAGCCGCCATTCAGCTGGGCAGGGTGCACTCGCTGCATGGCAGGGCGCTCATTTGCAAATCGCTAGCGAGCCCCGTTCTGGCGCACCCGTTCTGGCGCACCCGTTCTGTCAGTTGCTTGCTCCGCGATGATCATGATGTTCGCTACGAAGTCCGTGTCGAGAAGACTACATGCTCGCTACCAACTTAAGCTGCCTACCGGACCATAGCCTGTTGCCGAGCTCGTCGGCCGGCAGTATTTGATATGTTGTGCGACGTGAGGGCACGCTGGCCGATTGTGCGCACGGATAGACATGCTCCCGAGTTCATGTGTGTGGGAATCATGGATGCTCAACTACTAAGAAGAGGGTCTGGAAATTCAGTGAGCTCCGGAGGCCTGGAGTCCTGTAAACCTTCCACGGGCTATCGAGTTGTTCGGTTAAACACAGTACGTGCATAGCATGCATCTCGCTTCATCTGACGGTGTAGCCGCCTCAGTGACATTTCATGGAGACTTGGTGCTCCGACAACCTGCTCCGAGAAGGCCAAGTCGGGCGCACGCACAAATATTGAGAGATGGACTCGATGTCGGGGCACCAGGCTGAAATTGGTCGCCCGCACCGCGCCATCTGCAACGTATGCTCGCAAAGTACAGCCTGCCGAGATTCTGTTCATCTAGCGAGAAGAGGCCCTTGCGCCGAACACGAAGACATTTCAGACTCATCCCGAAAGTTCAAGGAAAGCATAGATCGACATGCCCAATTGGAGTCGGTGCGCAGTCTAGCACACCACATCTACTCACGTAGTCCTGCAATGCGGCTCAGTTTTCGATCACTTTCGTGCAAAGGCAGGCATCACGAGGCCCGCCTTTCTGCAAGATGAAGCTGGAATTCGGCACATCTCGCGACGTGGCACCTGTCGGCAACGATCGGCTACGGTCGCCCAGACCAGTTGAGGCTCTTGCGAGTGTGGCTCGTGGTCTGCCTGGTGCGGAAGCGGGTCGGTAAACGCCTGGAAGTGCCAAAAGCGGCATCTTCCACAAGCCAAATTCCACTGCGCTATTCCCACTGAAGGTCGATGCATCGAGTCCGCATGAACGACATCGGCGTGGGATTCTAGGCACAAGAATGAGGCTCTGTGTGGAGTTCTGTAGGATGAGAAACTGGGGCAGCAGAACGAAGGGCCTTCGCGCCGGTCGTTGACGGTCTTCACAAGGCGAGCTCCGCGTAGCGTGCAGTCGCGAGGGGAGGCAGACAGCGCCTGGGTGGTGATTAGTACGGTGCGTGACTCAAGCGGCGCCACAATCAATCGACGGGCTGAGACCATTGATCGCGGGCGTAGACGAGGTCCTAAAGCGTCGCATTGGCGAACGACGTAGGAACGTCACGCGTGCTTTCGGGCCTTGGCTGTGTGGTCGGCGGTCTACAACCATTTGAGCTGGCGGCAGCAGACACGAGTTATGGAAAGGCGGAGATTGGAAGTGAAACTTGGGTGGCAGTGCTCACAGAGCGCATATCTTTGCTGTACTATGTAAGTTATCGGAGCTGCGGTGTCGCTTAGACGCGGCCTGATATTGAGCCGCATATTTGGCAGCAAAGTGACACAAACACCAGGTCGTCAAAAGGCCCTTTGGCTTGTATTTGGCCGAGCCCGGGCCACGGTGTGCATATCGGCTGGCCACATTCTGAATAGAGTCACCAGATGATGTAAATATCGGACGAACTTTGTTTGTGATGTGATTCGGGACAACCGGCGTGTCTGTTGAGCCGGTCGTTGGTCAGGCCGAGAAGTAATGAGCCCCAGTTAGACTGCGAATTTGTCGAAGCTATGATGGTCGGCACTATAGCTCTAATTGACCCAGTATTGGTAGCTCTTGGCGGTGGCCGGTGCAAAGTGATGTGCCAGATGTTGGGGTCGAGGATGAGGTCGATGGATATTGTGGAATTATCGGTGATGGCCTGGGGTCCCTTGACATTCGATCAACTATGGCGCTGGAGGAATGACGGCTTCAAAACGGTGGACTAGGTCCGTTTCCAGGCCCAAGTACAGCACTTTGTACCCACCGGCCATATGGGTTGGAGGTAGGATAGACTCACTCCGACACAAAGGTTATACAAGCAGTACTTTGGGAGACTTGCGCGTGCTTTGCTGCTGGGGTGTGCAGCACGGTGCTGCAGACGCACGCAGAAGTTGCGGATCGGTGCCGTATGCGCCTGCGAAAACCCACAATATTGAGGCTCTGGGAGCTTGTGGCACCGTCTTTCCTCCGCTCTTTCCAGGTGGGCGCGTCTTCTCTCTCACTGCCAAACGGCGGCCCTCGAGGCAAGCCCCCAGCAGCTTGCCACACAACCTCAACTCCTGCTCGCTGCGACCCTGTTTCACCGCGCCTGCCATTTGCCCACATGCCATCCACCTGCACTTGCACTCGCTTGCACTCTATTGCCGCACTCGGCTCGATCTTCAACGCGCCTGACTGTGCATCGAGCACACCGCGCCGGGTTACTCGGAAGCTCGTGTACGCCCGTGCACGCCGGGACGAAAGGACTGTCGCGTACATACGTGCTGCCCACTGACAACAGACGTATGTGCGTGGCAATGGCACTTCACTGACGCACATGTCGACACAGCGGACAGCAATGCCTGCACGTCGCGAAGGTTGTCTCGCCGCTGTCTTGCAAGCTTCTCCGCCTGTTAGGGCAGGCGTTCGCGTCGCCATGACCTGACACCTGCCGCGCTTGACTGGATGTGTAACTCTTGTGCAATCGCGGCCTTCCCTGTGCATCCGAGCACAGAGCTGGTTCGACACAAGTTGAGAGCATCATTCGACCAGATACGATTTCTCAGGTATCCAGCACGCGCGTCTATGCAATATTGTGAGACCTGGAACTCGACGCTGCCTTCCTGTGCCTGGAACGGCAAGCTCAGACTTGGAGCTTGCTTGAGCTTGCTTGAGCCTGCTTGAGCCTGCTTGAGCCTACTTGAGCCTGCTTGAGCTTGCGTCAAGGCTGTCTCTTTGCTACGGCCGCCATATCGACAGAGGCTATGCGGCTCGTGCGGTGGGCCCTCTAGCATCCAGCAGGGCCGAGAGGCTATGCTATTGTACCTGATTGTCTTCGGAGGGTCTTTAAGTACCATATCCACAGCTTCCGCTAGCAATGGAAAACACCGTTTTCCGTCACGGATGTCTGCTGGACAAGAGGCTGAAGCCAGGCTACGCTCCCGGAGCTCGAAAGCAGGTCCGAAGAGAGCACTTTGTCGAACACGAGACGTTCAGCATTATTAAGCCCGATATACCCACCCGGGATCACGAGTGTGATCACGGCATTGGTTTGTATCACTCGAACTCCCAATGTCGAAGCCGACGGACCCGAGAACCTGGCGGAGGACCAGAATGACGGATCCTTTGGGACAAGCATGCCCAGTAGCCCCCCCCCCCCTTCCCCATTGATCGTCGTTGGTCTGGGGTATGGAGGCAGGTCAAACAAAGTTCAGCCCTACGAGATTTGGGGTCCGCGCTCGTTGTCCAATCCCATTTCGATGTTTCGGTCGGCCACTGGCACTCGCTGCACATCACGGCCACGCCGATATGGCCTCCATGGTCCAAGCCTGCGTAGGCGTTGATATCGTACGATGCCTCCATCGACATCGAAGATCACACGCAGTCCGCCGTCGGTCGACAAGTCGCCGTGCCGAAGTGTGTATCACACCGGGGTGCCGGCTCAAGTGATCCCCGGATGCATCCGACGCTTGACGGCACTGAAGGCACCCGCAAACATACGCACACCCACCAGTCCACGGACCGTCGTGTCCTTGACGCGTGGCTATCCCTCCAGATCCCCAAGCCTTTACCGCCAGAAGTCTGTTGTCGATCTGGATGCGCACGAGACACACACCTTGGGTGGTTCGCGTCCCTTGGCTCGAGATCATCGCTCCATGCGGGCCCGAGGTAGCGCGGCCCGTCTGCTTTCCACTGGGCCTGGAAATGAGCCTGCAATACGATTTCTAAGCTCTACTACAGCTTAGCAAGCTGGCGTTCTGTCGCGATAGCTCCAAGATCTCGCAAGTCACGCCAAGAGCTCCCGCCCCGCAATCAGCCAAGAGACCGTCTTCAGAAGGCCCTCTGGAAGAGGTGCCAGGACCTTTTGACAGGCCCTGGCAGTATGCAGCCCTATGAAGGCTGCCGACCTGTGCGTGGACACATACGTCTGACATACATTGTACAGGTACAAGATCGACCTCGGGGTCTTACGCGGACATGGGGCGTGGTCCAAGTCAGCTGCAGTGAGCAACAGTGGAATGTTCTGAGCACCTTCTCCCCCGGACGGCAGTGACAGAAGCTAATACTTCCCAAAAACAACGCCCGCGGCTGTTATCGCAGCTAGCTCGTGAGGATTCCACACGAGGCGCACTGCAATTTCACTTTCGCCCGCCTCGTGGCATCTCCTGCGCCCGCGCAGGATTCGAGCCGCAATATCGAAACAGGCAATATGTCGCGCCACGGCCCGCAATGTAGCATCGATTGGGCAGAAGATCCGTGCTGTGTGCGATCGACCCAGCTACCACAGCGCTGGGTTGCCTTCGCCGCAGAGGCGCATGTTTCGCTTCGGCAGGTCCCTGGAGCCATGGCGTAATGCCGGGCCGTTTTTGATATGACCGCCACTTGCTCGCGTTCACGCGTAGCACAGCTATCTACTGGGTTGGTTGGAGACACGGCGTGTATCGTGCCTTGCATCGGAACTTCAGAGGTACCAAGAGATGTGATCGACCATCCATGAAGCCCAGCAATAGCATCGCTGCGATATTGCTGATAACCCTCTAATGGTGCATTATGTGTACACGAGACACCGAAAGCTCAGCCCCCAAAGGATCAAGAAGCCAATCTCAAACGCTTCCAGTGACGTGGCTACGCAGGTTACATTGGACTGCCCGAAAAGGGAAATGCAAGGAGACTTCACCATGGAACAAAATATAACGGCGGAGGATCGCCTGCTTGTGAGTACTCGAAGTAGCTATCACTCAAGGCAGCAAATTAGCAAAGGGCGCAACTCGTAGCCTGCAGTAGTACCAGCAGCACGAGTAGCGGCCGCTGCAGTGGCATGTCTTGGAATACTCTCCCGCGTAAGCGCAAGCGCAGCAGGCAAGCAAGGCCCGAACTAGACGCCAGGAACGCCGTTAAGCGTGTCCCATTCGCTGGCACATTGGCTCAGCTGAAGATGCGGTGTCGTTGCACACACACACACACACAGCCTCCGGGGTGGGAGTGCTCGGGTTGCTCGGATCATCAGCACCTTGTTTCTGAGCGATGTGATGCACAGCTGTGCTTGGGTTTTGTAAAGTCATGTGCCCAGGCTTCTGGAAAGACGCAGTGATGATTCGATGCAGCGTGGCTAACTCCCGTGTACGCACATGCGCCGTCTCCGTCACTTTGGTTCATCACCGCTTTACACAACAGGCACGAAACCGAGCTAAACGTCCAAATTTGGCCGTCTGCTCCAGCATCCAAGGGCCGCGAAAACGAATCATAGCATTCGACGCTAGGTAGAGTAAATCCAAATTTGGACCAAATGTGGGTGGGAAAGGGTTGAGTCGAGACTCTCCAAAAGACCGGTGGCCGCGCGATATAAGTCTCTTTAGGGTGTCAAATAGCACGCTGAGATTCCACGATGTCACCTCAAAGCATGGAAAGCCAGGAAGCTGAAGCTCCCTGGCAGGCCGGCAGGCAAATCGCTTGCCCTCCTCACCGCACCTAATGCTTCTGTGCCCGACCCTGGCCCCCATCAGCGCAAGTGAAAACGTGGCTTCCTCAGCCCTGTTTTGCGGGGAGATTATCGTGCCTCAGGTGAGACTCGAGGAAGATAAGCCCGCCGCGAGGGGGATTGTGTTGCTGACCTCTACTGCAGATGCGTTACATCGTAAGACGAGTTACAGATGTGCGGTGAGTGCGACCACCTCTCGGAGCATCGTCCACCATCAAGTGGTGGGTGCCTCGCGCACAAGCGTGCCAGTATTTCGAGATTTAGGCCGTCGCGCTTAAAAACAAATCCCGAAATAGAAAGCGGGCAACAAACTACAAGGCAGCCAAATTTTCAATGCATCCGCTCGCTCTTCGATAGGTTAAATTCCGGAATTTTGACAGCTCCTCATGGCACTATGGACCGTCCGCGACGTGGCGTGCCACATGGTTGTCGGCGTAACAAGGCAAGCTAGCGGATGCGATGATGGGCGGACGGGAGTAAATAGCGTGTGCTATTCTCAGCACCATGGGTGGCTTCTGCAGCCTGCTGCATGCGGTCATCTGAGTTGTCCCACACCCGCACACCACCTCAGCAACGGTACTGGGCTCGTTGACAACGTTCTGGGCGGAACATTCTTGCGGTACGGCGTCTGACGTCTAAGGTAGGTAAATTCAGCTGGCCCAGTCAGTCGGTAGCTGGTAAGAAATTCAGGTATCGCGTTGTATGCGTGAGATTGTGCCTGCAAAGTGATACCGTGGAGAGCGAGGCTACTAGACAAGCAGGGTTGTCACACTGGAGATGGTTCTCAGATGGCGGTATGCGCAGCTCGGTCATCTTCCAACGCCGGCTCTTGTTTGTCAGCGACTCACCGTCTTGCTAATCACCACGCATGCGTTTGATAGTACACATGCCTCAGCTGGCTCGCGATAGCTGCAAATTAACAGGGCAGACCGAAATCCTTCTCGGCGTAGGGAGAATGCCTCACAGGAGCCCAATCACACAAGGGCTAAATGCATCAACCAGTAAGGTAGAAGCGGAAATACTAAGGAGACGCGCACTTCCATCTCTCAAGAGAAGCTCGCCCAGCCTCGGGCATCGGGTGTTGCAGAGCAAAACACCTGATCGCTTGGTCCTGTCCGGCGGGTTGCACAACGGCGGCGCTGTGTGATCCAGCCTGCGGACGAGTCGGGTTCGCGCAGCCAACCGTCACGGTACCACTCTTATGGGCTCATCCGATGTTTTCTCCATATCCTGTGCCGAGTTGCCCTCTGGCCCGAGAAACATGAAAGTCGATCCTACCCAGGCCCGACAGCACGGCCCGAAGATTGTTGGTAGGCTTCTCGGGGGCCAGGGGGGCGGGCGGAAATTTCTCAGAGCTGGCTGCCAACGCACAACCAACGCGATGCCGGCATAGTTTTTGGACGACATATCAGGGTACTCGCTCTTGGGGTCGATATGCAGAGCATAGCCTATTGTACGGCCATGTGATGTGAGTGTGTTTTTCTTGCATGAGCAAGGAGTATCGAGCCAGCTGCAATGCTTTTCGTGAGAGCTGGCAATGTGCCGTTGCCGGGAAAAGAATGAGACTATGAGAGAGAGAACAGGGATTCTAGACCCAGTCTCATATTTTTGGGTGATATATGGCTGCCCTCGTGGCCTCTGCTTACTCTGCGGCCACAAACTTGCCCGCATATCGAAATTTGCAGGGAAGCATGTTGGGACTTGCAAAACAGAGAGTAGGGGGCGAGGAAGCTTCCCTTAACAGTGCGGTCCCACATCTCTGCAGCCTTGTGGGCCCTGATTCTGTTCTGGGTTTGGGATGTGTCGAGTGCATGATCTGTCAGCATGCAGAGCGCTCCGTTGGATTCTTCTCGGGAGAGGCTTGCAACTGACACTTGTTTTTGACTGGCACCGACCATCTAGCAGCACCTACTATGGTTTGTAGTAGCCAGACGAAAATAGAATTACACTTCTCGTGCAACGACAATTGCTCAGGGATGCCAAAGTTCCTGGGCTGGAGAGGAGTCCGCCGTCGTACCCAGTGTGTGAGTATCCCCAACGATCTGATAGGAAGGCCAGATTGGGAGCTGAAGCTGCGTCCTGGAACAGTCACACCCGTTTCCTGCTTGCCTCTGTGCACTTCACGATACGGACAGCGGAGCATGGGTAGGTGTGTATCTAGACATAGCCTGTCTGGGCTGGTGTGAAGGGCGTCAGCCCTAGTACCAAGTTGGCGAGGTCCTCAACGGCCGTTTTCTCGTGGGTTGGGTCAGCAACGCCCGCCGGTTTTTTGTTTGCTGTCAAATTTTGGAAGCCATGAAACGCCCAGCCCCGTTTTGTTTTCTGTGAACCAACCGCGGCTGCAGAAAGCTGTCTGTTGTGTCAGCGTGGGAATATGAAGAGGTAAGTAGCCTTTTTGTGCGCCATTTACATGGCGTCTGCGCGCGCTTGAGACAGGGTCTGGCAGAAGTGCTGTCTTGAATCTTGAGACGACTTGTGTCTAGACCACATTACTGCACCCATGATGGGGACCAGTCTACGTGCCGTATTGTTGGCACACGAACTGCGAGACGGGTGGGTTTTGTGGCCGCCAAGATAGCCGATGAGCCTAAGTAGAGTGTGAGCACCAACGACGATACCATGGCTAACATACTCTGTACCTCCCAGGAATCTCAGGACCTTGGAAGTGTAAATATCGGACACAAAGTACGGTACGAGGCAGTCCTTCGTCCCGATTAGGAAAACCCCACATAGCAGGCAGACAATCAATGGATGCTCCTCCTGGTCATGGTGACCACACAACAGATATGAGTGTCTGCCTTGATGCCTGTGCGCGGCCGGAAAGAGGCAATGCATCACACATGCTGTCAGGCTCGGCCGCTGGGGCACTCGCCATCATCACACAGCGAGGTTGTCGTCTGCCACAAGGTGGGAACTTGCCGGCCCGTATCCAACGGAGCGGCTCCTGCGCCTTGTTCCTGCATCTGTCCGCCCGTCCGCAATATAGCCGGCCGACCAACATGGCCGGTTCGCGGAAGGAAGCTTATGCTGATGTCTGGGATTGGGCCAGACAGGACGGGCCGCTTGATTTGGGCTATCATCGAGAATGTCAGCAGGCACAGAGTAGTGAAGGATGCTTGCCGTGTTTTCAACTTGGAGGCAAGGAAATGACGTTGTGAGGCAGAGCCCAAGGCGGAAGCGCGATTCCACGGCGGCGGGCTTCAGGGCTGCCATGTGGTGTGGCTTGAAACGAAAGAGCCACACAAATCGCTCCCCTGTGACTTACCCGAATCCTTTCGATCGAAGGGAGCATAGTGTGAATTTGTGAAAAGCTGGCCAGAACAGGAAAGAGGTCTCCGTGGGCCACAAAAATCCGTGATTGGCGGGCTCGTCATTCCAGGCCAGAAAGGATTCATAATTCCTTGGGACCTCTTTCCTATGGCAGGGGGCCTAGGCGATATGCGAGTGGAGTGGGGGATGGGGGCCAAAGGGTCAGAATGAAGTACCTTCAGGTAGTACACGTAAAGTACAGTACGGGCAATTTTCACGATACAAGCACGTGAAAAATGTAACCTGTGCTCGACCGCATTTGAACATCGCATTGCCGATATGCAACAACCCAAGCCAAGAACGTCGAAACCCTCGAGAGCCACGGCGATGTGCCGTTGCAGACATTCTCATGTATACGATTGTTCTTGGTCAGCTAGCTGCTGGCTGCCTGCTTGCTATAGCTACGTCGCGAGCAAGCGGATGGTTTGCTTCCTCAGACTCCTTTGCGGATTCCCAATTGGTGGTGCACGGGGCTGCTAGTGTCCCCCCCTAAGCTTGGCTCGTACGATATCCACAAGCGAAGCTAGAGCTATCAGATGCGCAGGATCCAGATGGGCCCCTTGGAAGTGCAACGTTAGACGCCTATAACACCGGTTCCGAACTCCGTAAAGACCGACGCAACAACGGACTCGGGCCGGGACTTGAATTGCTCCAGCATGTTAAGTGCGCCCTGGCATCAACAAGGTGCTGACAGAGCCACATCATCTCGCGGCAAGCGATAGCCGAGCGAACCTTGTAGATGGTGTGTGCCCTTGCTGTGACATTTTTGCGTGACTCTCCCCTGGCAGGAAAGCAGCAGAGAAGAGAGTTCTCACTCAGCAGCATTGGTGACCAGCGCGTCCCTTTGCAGGGACTTGCAAGAGCCAGTGCTTAATGTGACACAGCGGGATTACTCGATCCACATTGTCGGGATGGCGGCACGTGCATGAAGCACATATGCAATGTTGCGTGAACCGCATATTCTGTCACCGTCGCTTTGGCACCTCGGCATGGCCTCGATGCTGGTAAAAGAGCGGCCTTTGCGGTCTTCGTATCATCAGGCAGCACGATTTGCGGTGAGGAGCATGGCTGGTCGGCGCGTTTTGGTGCTCTGCTGCTGCAGGGCGCGCGAGGTATCTCGAGTGCTGGCCAATGACGAGGAGAGATGGTGCTTTGTAAAAGCTAGGGTACGAAAATAGACGCGTTATTCAGCACACTGCAAGTTCCAACCCCCGCTGCATGTGTCCGCCGTTGTCTTGCCTTATGACACACCCGGCGGGCAAGAGCTTTTGATGGGATGGATGAGAAATCCTGGATATGATGCAAGCTTGGCTTCTGGAGCTAGGGTCAGGCAGATCGCGGGGCTGCACGGTCGCTCGTGTTTGGTCAAATCACGATGGCATGCGGTCGAGCCGACGCGGATCGACCACCAAACTTCGCTTGCGGTATCAACCTTGGCTTAGGATGCTGCCGCTGCTGGGTCCTTTTGTCGTAGCCTTGCAACTTGCAACTTACCCTTGGCTTGGCGAGATATCTTCGACTGGCACGACTCGGAATTAGCATGCCGTGCCTAGCAGTTGCGAAGGCTAAGATCGTCTTGTACTCGTACAGTACTAGAAGTGTAGCACAGGCGTTGCGACAGGCCGGGGTAGTGTGTAAAAAACGACTGCGCCGCGGACTGACATCAGTGTTGATCAACAGGCGGTTGTGTGAGATTTCGCAATGCCACGACTAGTCGTCCGGTAATGGCTAGCAGGTAAGGTGCAGCGGTGGTTTTTGGTGTTTAGGAGTTGATCCTGTCTTGTCACGGAAAATTGGTACGTCAACTGACCCTAAAGATCGGCAAGCGGGTCGCAAGTGGCAGGGCAGGGGCTTTCAAGCAGACTACGCCTAATTGGGAGTCGCCCAAGGCAGCCATATTTTGGACTTCAGCTCCTGTGATTGCAGGTCGGATCACCATAGCACATGATAGCAACTTTGCTGGATTTCCAATATCAGAGTCCTTTATTTTTAGAGAGTGCGTTTCTGGTCTACCTGTTGCATTTGCATCCCACAACTCGATGCTGATCAAAGTCTAGACTCTCTCGATTGACTTCACGCTAAGATTGGCGAGGGTAAGAAGGCAGGGGTCAGCCTGGGCCAGAGCCATAGGGCTACGGAGTACGGAGTACGGAGTAGCTGCGCAGCTCTTCGGGTCCGAATCCACGCATTTCACGGGGATAGACGGCGACAAGCTCAACCTGCAAGGCTTGGATGACAAGCGATCATCATGTCGGCGTGTGTCATGACGCCCTGCCGCACTCAAGGTCAAAGTCCACTTGCACTAGTGACTATGCGTATTCAGATCGTACCATACTATCATCATACATCTGGAAGCTTGAGCTGGATGCTTGAGAGACCGGCAGGTCAGAGGCCGAGAGGCTGTTCCACACAGCCACGGCCAGGTAGACAGATAGAAACTCTCATGAGCGGTCTGAGACGGGCATGCAGCGGCCGCTTGTTTCGCTCGTAAAGGCAGCGAAACAGCTGGAGGTCTATAAAGCGGCACACTGGACGATCATTGTGACCAGGGTGGGGGAGATGAGCGCGGTGTTGGGTTGCTCCCAGTTGCTGCGAGGCTTAGGTCTGCCGGCGAGCATCAAGTGCGGACCGGTGCGCCGGGTCGGTATCGTCGACAATGTATCATAGCTGTTCGCCTGAATGGTATCAAAAACTGGTTGCTAAGACTCGACTATTGCTTGTTGACACTTGGCGAGTGCCGGCGATGTTTGTGCGCACCTGCGAGCGAATGCCACTGCTTGGATGAAGATCTGTGAGCCGTGTTGAAGCAAAATGTCGATGTGGAAATGCGCCGTTTTGGAATCATAGGATTGCAACGTTTCCGTTTGGTCCGCGGGTACGTACTTTTGGTCCTTTGTTGCTGCCCTGGCCCCTGCTAGCTTATTCCGAGACTCCCGTCCCGCCGTTTCCGTGATCGCACCCCTCCCCAGTCTCTGCCTCTGTCTCTGTCTTTCCCCAACCTCGCAAACTGGCACCTCGTGCAGCTCTCACAACCCTCGACTCCCATCTCAACTGCCACCTCAGGTAAAATTATCCAAATGCGCATGGTATGGGATCCCAGACAAGTGTAGCGAGAAGTCGCCCCATTCCGCATCTCGCATCCGACTCGCCCTTTCGCCAATCGCAGCCGTTCCCAAGAGCCCGATAGCACACATAATTGCCCCGCTCGCCGACTGTGCCGAATCATGGTACATCAGGAACTCCCAGTACAAGTCGGGTCCGATGCATACGTGCTTTGTGCATAGCAATGTGCCGGCCTTCGACTCATAGTCGACACATTTCTAGACATGGCAGTCAGGATGTAAATCGGAGTCTTACGGTGAACGAATTGGTCGCTATACGGACCACACCTGTTCCTTGGACTGACCTGACCGGCGAAGCTACGTGCTGCCCTACGCCATGTCTTCGAATGTCTCCCCAGGTTCACGGACGCCATAGCCCGCAGTCCGACGCTATGGTAGGCTGCGCTGTGCGGTGGGAATGTGCCTATAGCGGGAAATTGGTACGTATCCCCGCTTTTCCTGGCTTTATTCGTCTGCCTGGCGGCCACTGCAACGGCAGCAGGGTGTCTTGTGGTGGATGCGTCCACACTTCCTGGGGCTCGCAAAAAGTACCACAGTACCAAAGACCCGATCGGGGCAGAGCTGATGCCACGAGACGGCCAGTGATCAGGGAGAGCGAAGGTACGGTACTGTACAAGCAATACGCGCCTAGCGTCATGTTGCTCTCATATACCACAAGCACAGCCTTATATTCCCGCCCGCTTTTTTGGCTCGTGCTCACACAACACAGATTACCGGACACCGCTGCGCAAGAGTGACATCTGCTCGACTTTGCGCTTCCTTCCTTCAACGACGGGGCAGGGCAGGGGTCCCACCCACATGGCTATGCCACAACATACCCCTGCCTCCTCCCATCCTTCGCTCACTTGGACCCTGTATCATGGATGCCACCTCTACTGCGGTACCTCTGCCTTGTAGGACCCACCTCTGCCGTGTGCCCTTGGACCTTCAACATCACTCACACTACTTATATCTCGAAACGCCCCTCGTGGAGAAGGCCATCTAGTCAGATATCATCCTCAGACCAGACCAGACCAGACCAGACCAGACCAGACCAGACCAGACCAGACCAAGACCGCTTCAGTCTTGATCCTTCTCAGAAACCATCACACAAACCAGTCTCTTCTCAGCACTTGATAAAGACTCACATCATCCCCCTTGGGTCTGATACTGCACACTTACCTCACATCATCACCATCATCCTTCAACATCAGCAGCAGCCCGATCAGGACCCAGCAGCATCAACAACACCTCAACACATCACAATGGCATCCGACCCTCATCAGATGTTCCCAGTGGGCGCTATCCCGCACCACTACCAGCCTCAGTACAATGCCTGGTCCGCACCGCACGCACAGCCCATCAACGTGAGGCAATACCCGAGCACAAGCAGCGCCTTTTCTGCTTCAGCACACCCGGATGAGGACTGGACCAAGGTATCAGATCTTGCCGAGCGCAGACGGATACAGAACAGGATTGCCCAGCGCAACTACCGTGAGTTACTCCGGCTTGAATCCGGTGCCTGTTCTTTGCAACTTTCTAACCCACCATGACAGGCAAGAAGATCAAGGAGCGCATGCAGTTCTTGGAGAAGGCGGCTGGAGATGGAAAGACAAAGGGGTCGCCCAGGTCCAACAACGGCAAGAAGCAACAGTCGCAGCAGCAACAAGCACAGCACATCAAGCGCCGCTCATCACCACCAATTCCCAACACACTGAGCGCGTCCATAACTATCAACCCACCCTACACGCCACCCATGGAAGACGCTCAATTCTTCCCCTCGCCCAGCCCGCCCCCGTCCAGCCCTCCGCCCTTCTCCGCCTACCAGTCCAGCTACTCGCCGCCCTCGGACGGCGGCTACTACACCCACAACCCGGTGACGACGTGGATGAGCACCGGCACACTGACGGCGACGACTGGCGCACCAACACTCCCGCCCATGACACACTTTTCGGAGGCCTACAACAAGGGGAATGAGTCGATGTCGTTTGCTTCATACGGCGACTACTCGCTGGCGGTCCCTGCGACCGCCTCGCACTACGATTCAAATCCTCATGTGAGTACCCACCACCACCAGAACCACCACAGCGCGCCGAGAACCCCGGCTCTGCTCCCTCCCCTCTCCTACAATGGCGGCATTGGTGTCGCGTCTTCCTCTGCATCATCCACTTCTCCGGCCGCCGGTCACCTCGCTGCCCCTGATCTCTACCGCTCTCGTTATCCTCCTCCCCATGCGCCTTCTAGGATGTAAGGGAGTCGAGAGAGACCAGGAGCAGCAGCCTGTACTCTCTTTGTTGTTCCATACTTTTTGTATCTGTGCGTGCGGTGAGAGTCATCAAAGCGAGCGACGTGTTTTTTTGTTTTCCTTCATCTGTCACACACAAAATAATTTCCCGTTCTGAACACATGTACTAATTACCGACTTCTATCAGACTCCCTCCTTGTCGCACTCCTTCGATGGCCACTCCTCAGACAACGGCTCCGAACCAGAATGGAGCGTGTACCCGGCGACGCCTCTGTCGATGCACTCGCCGTGAGAGAACTACAAGAGAATGAAGAGAGTTAGCTGTTATGTTATTTTCTGTATTTACGAAAGATAAAGTGAACGAAAGCGTCATGATTTTTCTATACAATCGTCGTGCAATTTGGGTTGCGGCGTTGGGCTATCTGTCAAGGCTTCGTCATGGGCTCGTCTCCCTCCGATCAGATCACAGAATGTGCAATTGGGGATTTGCTTTTTTGCTTTTTGCTTTCCTTCGGATAGGTGGGAATTGCAATGTCGACCCATTTCCTCACTTGGGGAACTGGTGCCAACAGTTCCAAAGGAGTTTGCTATTAGGGCCAAAGGGGTTGGAAAGGGGAATCACGTCCCCGATTTGGGGAAAACGGGCGGCACAGCATTTTGCTTGTCCACAGGAAACTGGCCTACCTACTACATACCCTACTTTTACTCTAGAAAGCATCACAAAGCCTCTGAGATTCTTTCTGAATACCCAAACTTGCCGCATCGTCTGTGATTACTGATCCCTCTCCTTTGGTGCTCTGGTCCGGCTAGATCCGTGCGCGCAAGCCAGGGGTCGGTCCACCTCAACCCACCACTCATCTCGCGATAGCGCAACCCGCTGGTTTGGCGGCACGAGTGACGATGGGGGTGAAATTTTTCCCAAGAAGGATTCACCTTTCCGCAGCATTCTATTCAATTCGAGATCCGATTCGTCGTCCCTCCTTATTCCTATTCCGGAAAGGGGTCCGCAACTCGCCTAAAGTGCCAGCAATCACCAACAACGAACACGGCAAAAGCTTGGGAGGCTTCAGCATCACACAGCCTTGCCCCCTGCAGAGAGCGCCGTTGGTTCTGGCACAACCAACAGAGCGCCCACCATGGGCGGGCGTAGGAACCATCGTACGTCCGAAATTTCCCCAGCAGAATTGTGTCGGTTGCCGTCTTTTACATTGTGATTGGAATTTGTGAAGTATGGTGACTATACGACTTAGATTGGGGTTGCAGGGTGCGCCTAGTAGTTGCAGAACTTGCTTGATTCGAACGGGCAGCAAGTCGAGGTAAGATTTTAGACTTCAATTCAGCCCTACGAAAAACACGAAACGAAACGAAACACAGCACAAGCTACCCAAAAAAAGAAGAAGGTTCTGACATAAGCGCGAGTGACAGGCGGGCGGCGGCACTTGAATTCCACAACTAAGGAACCACAATCGCACGATGCTCTGCCGTCTTCCCTCTCCTGCTTGGCGCGGAGCTGACGTGCACGTGCAATCAACCGTCAACACTACTAGTATGTAGCAGTATCATCCCGACGGTTTTGAAAGTATATTGCAGTAGAAACCAGTTTGTAATCACTACGGATTAGGGGTGTTTATCCCCCATTCTCGTTGGTGCTGTGCCGCAGGTGAAACCGAGAAGTAAGTAGCCAGGTGTCCAGTTGAATCGTAAACCCTGCTTGCGCGGAGCAAGCTTGGTCCGGACGGCTCAAGAACTATGCAGAATGCTGTATAAAGGTATGTGTTCCCCGAAGCCTTCCTTCCGTGTCACCAAGCTCGACGGATAGACTTTCGAGAGCTGATCCGTTGGGACTTTTAGGTTTCCGCAAAGTCCGCTCCGCGAGCCGCCAGTTGGTGTGGCTGGCTCCATAGTTTCCATCCCACCGGAACCCGCCCAGGCTACAAAAGAACCGTGCCTGTCCCGCAGCCCTCAACGGAAGTAAGCTAACCTCTCGATCTTCAAGACGGCGGTATCCCTGAAACCGATTGAACTCTTTTTAACCCACAAAACAAAGGCGTACCATCCCCAATACTGTGGTACCTAAACTAGCAAATGTCACAGTAGCGCTCGTCTTGCCTAGCTCGTCGGCTCACAAGTAGATGGGCAGCCCCATAAATAGAACAGAGCTCTTTTACTGGGTGCCACTGCGAGCTCGCAAAGCTGACGAGCGAATCGGGGCTAGCATGACAGTGTAGGGTGCTGCTCGCCCTACAGTGGTGCAACCCTCCAAGTGGAGGAGCGAGAGCCGGGAACGTCATGGGACCTAGGACGCGGCTCTGCTGCCACATAGTAGGTGGAGATGGGTCGCCCGAGGCATTTCGTGCTGCAAGCCACGGATTGATTTCACATGCCCCTTGTGTAGCGAGCTCGTAATGTGCAAAAGTCTTTTAGTCTGGGCTTGCGTTGGGCAGAAATCAACCCCAGCAATCGAGATGGCGCCCGGCCGGATGCCCTGCCATCAAGGTGAACTCCAGCCGTCAAAGAACTTCGATAGTGTCCCGACACGGGTGCCAGAATTGCTTCTGACGGGAGTCCACGACACCATATCTTGGCGTCTCCCAAAGAGCAACCATTCCAGTCCGGATAATTGGACAATCCCAGGAGTAGATTTTCAGAAGGGAGCCCACATGGGGAGCCCACATGGGGAGCTATTTTGGATAAGGATCTGACAATTGTTCGTGCGGTCGGTCGATGCTTTGGGGGTCAGAACAGAGCACACAGGCGGATCGCATCCCGTTGCGACGAGAAGGAATGCTTTGTGGATGCTCGGCTCTGGCATAATCTCTTCGCGGTCCGCGGGTCATGTCTTCTTGATGGAGGGAATGGGAAATGGAGGCCTGATAATGAATCCTGCCCAGACGCGCAAGGCTCCAGCTTAAGCGCATTATGCGTTTTGATTCGCCAGCAAGAGCGAGAAACGGTAGAGCGGGGCTGGAGCTACTATCGCCTAGGTTCAGGGATCTCATAATCTCTTGTGCACACAGGTCATATTGACCAGGGGCATGCAGGCAGGCCACATGGAAGGTGCAATCATGACCTCAACCATACTGAGGAAAGAGCTTGTTCACACCTGAAATGCGGAGACGATGAGAACCTTGGGGACGACAACCACTGATATAGTAGGACCCTCGATAATCGAGGTCACGCGGATTCACTGTCCTCACTGTCCTCCATTATTTCGGCCGACAAAGTTAGGCAACAACTTGGCGATCAAATTGAATACTACCTCACGACCCAGCCTTGTGGATCCGTGCAGCAGTTGCAGTCGACCCTGCAGCGGGCCTAGATTCTGCGACCAGCATTACTTTTCCCCGTCAACCTACCAGCCTGCCGTAAGGACCCTGCGTCTCGTGCGTCTCGACATCTGGCCTCCTCTCGACCAAGCCAGGCTGCAATAGTAGACCGCAAGCCAAGAAACCAAGCTCCAGGTCCGGCCGCCTACTTGCGACCTCGGCTTCATCTTCAGCTTCGGCACAACACACATCACATCACAGCACTTACCATGCCGAAGTATCTCTTCGGAGGAGACAAGTGAGTCCAATGACCCCACACAGGACCCAATCCTTTCCGGCTATTCTTCGCCGTCCCCATCAATCCACTTCACCGAGATCCTGCTCTATGACCAGGTCCCTGTTCGGCATAGTGCCCACATGCACCATGATTCCTTCTGTGGACCCATGCCTCCTCCGCGGATAGTCCGTGGCCAGAAATTCACGATGCACATCGCATACACGACCCCTCCTCCTTCCGCGGACGGAGACATCCCGTTGCGTGCGGCCAATGAGGAAAACGTCTGTCTCTTGGAGCAAAATGACTGACTGATTGGACAGGAAATGGGACAAATCCCAGTTCATATCGGCTGATGACACAATCCGCGGCGGCAAGAGCACTTCTTATCTAGGAGTCAATGAAAATGGCTACGATACAGGCACTTTCGGCGGAAACCTGGACAGCAAGGCCCTTGGCGGTGCCGGCTTCGCCTCCCAGCGCACCGTCGATGACTTCCCGGGCTGGGATTTGTCCGGGTACGATGCGCTGATCCTGGATGTCTGCACTGGCCATCGGCAGTGGTTCACCATCGTGCTCAAGGACGAGGTGCTGCCCAAGCGGCCTGACGGGAGGGAACAGAGCACTGTGAGCTGGGAGTATAACTTTTTCGGTGCTCCTGAGACGGGGACGCTGGTGATCCCGTTCACAGACTTCAAGCCTACCTACAGGGGGAAGCCGAAGCCTGATGCTAAGCCCTTGGATTTGAAGAATGTGCGAAGGTTCAGCTTCATGTGCAGGAGGTACGTCTTTTCTTCATGCGTTTATGCTCGTGATTTCTTTTCTTTTTTTCTTCTTTTTATGCCAAAAAAATAAATCAATTGGAAATGATCGAGAATGATGGGAGGAGACGGCTGCGATGCTGCAGCCCTATCTCTTAGCCTAACCTAGAGATGCCGGTCTACAACACAGATACTGATTCGACTTCTGCAGCTTCTTTGGGCAGCAAGAGGGAATTTTCTACGTCCTCTTCCGTTATGTAGCTGCGAGGGAGAAAGATGCCAGCTCGCTACACCGCTCGGACAGCAACACCACAGATGTCAGCTTCGGTCCAAAGAAGATCGAGGCGAACGTCGAACAGAAAGCATCAGGCCCCTCGTCTTGGCTGGGTTGGCTTTGTGGGTGGAAGATATGAGACCGGGATCGCGAGGTATGGAGAAGGCTGAGATCTGATCATGTTTAGGCCAGATCACAGGCGACAGGTCGAGGACTTCGCGGACACAGACCTGCCAGGGACTGTTCATGGCGGATTGTATCCATCTTAAGATCTTGGAGTCGGGAGGTGCTTAGTGGCTTGTTCTGATACAGGCGACCCTCAATTTCCTTCTAGCTTCAAGGGACTCGCGTTGTTATAATCTAACCTCAATCTACCTGAATATATACAATTGAAATCTTTAACCGAATGAAACTCATCCAACATGCCATTCATCTGCGGTCACCAAACCCCGAGAAGACCTCTGGGCTCCCCTAGCCGCCCTGATGTGACTTCGGTCGTCAAAAGTAAGACATTACCAAATAAAGAGAGTGTTCTGAAGGTCATCGTCGCGAATACCTGGAGCTTGTGCCAGCCATCTCAAATTCGGGACCATCCTACCCAGTACCCCAAGTGGATCGTCAGTACCGTCCCAAGAACCCGATCCATCTTGGTTCGCACCTGGCGATCCACTATTATCATTCCGTGATCAGCAATGTTGCACATCGATATCGTACTCTAATTTAAAACCCAACCCGGCGAAACCAGCCCCTCCGACCTCACAGGCCGCACAGGTGCCACCATCCTCGCTCTCTCAGCCTTCCGCACCCCAGGCCTAGGCCGCCGCGGATTCGCAGGCGCATGAGGAGCCCGCCGCCGTTGTCGCTCGTCTTCCTCGCTGCTAAGACTGCGCCGGAGCTCAGTCGTCGTGACGATCGGCGCCGACGTTCTCTTGTTGTCTTTCTTGGCGGAGGCCGCGACGACAGCAACAGCCACTGGCGAACGCGGCAGCGGCGGCAAGCTTTTCTTCCGCGGCGGCAGGGGCCCGGTCTTGAGGGCGTCCGGCGGCAGGGACCTTGTCTTTGACTTTGACAGTGGTGTGGGCGGGAGGGCTTTTTGGGGCGGTGCGGTAGCGGGCGGCGCTTGGAGATCGATAGGGAGAGAGGGGCCTTGGTTGTTGGCGGCGCCGTAAGACAGACCCGCGGCGTTGTGTATCTTCGGGTAGTCCATGCCGAATCCCACTCCGTACGCCATGACCGTCATGAACTCCCTCTGGTCATCGTCGCTCGCAGGTGTCTGGAAATGCGGGATATCAGATGCCGTGACCCTCTTCAGGCGCCTCTCAAGCTCGCTCTCGTACACGCCCGGCATCAGCGCCAGCGCAGGCACGCCCTCGCTAGCCCGTCTTCCCATGTGCGTCTTCTCCGGCACCACGGGCGCCGCGGCAGAGACGCCGCGCGACAGGTTGATCTCGTTGACGAACTCGCGCAGCTTCGTCGTGGTTTCGGACAGCATGGCGATGTGACTGTCTCTTGTGGTAGCATCGTTCTTGGCGACCTGGTTGCTGATGGCGGCCTCGTCGCGTTCATGCCAGGCGTTCGGCTGGAAGAAGACGGCGATGGAGGCGCGCTTTTCGTCGAGGAGGAGCGCGTCGAACTCGAGCGGGGGGAGGCTGGGCGCGCGGTCGCTGATGGTGGTGACGTATGATATGTGATTCGACTTGGCTTTGGTGGACTCATCGCTCAGCTGGGAGAGGGCGGATTTGCTCCGGAAAGGGTTGTCGCTTGCACGAGAGTTGGTTCGGGAGAGGTCGCGCAGCTTGTTGGGGTCCGCGATGCCGTAGACTCCTCTGGAGCGCGGCTCGACGTAAGTTGTGGTTGTTGTGGTGACAATGGCCCCGCCTAGATCCGGCTTGCTGCTTTTTCTGCTGCCAGCGCGTGGCAGGTTCATGAAGCCCTTGCGCGAGAGTTCCCGGCCATCCTTGAAGATATTGCTGGTCGCCCGCGTGCTTTTGGACATCGGTTTGGGCTTCTTGCTGTTATAAGGACCCCTTGGCGAGTCCAGATTTGTGACAGTCACCATGTTCAGCGGCCTCTTGAACTCGTCTTTCTCGAAAGGGTTGTAGCATGGGTCCGGGGCTGAGACGGTAGTTTCCAGCTTCTGTGAGGCAGGAGTCGTTTCACGTGGTATCAACTGCGTCTCTTCCTGATCGTCCATCATGATCAAAGACTTGAGTGACCCCTCATTCATTGGATCATGCGAGATGGTCTTGCTCCACATCCTCGAGGGTGTCCTCTCCGGCATTAGCTCTGTCTGTTGGTAGGCCTTGCTGTGCCTTGTGAATGCTTTGTTCTGAGGCTTTTGGGCCACTTGCTCTCCCCATACATCCTCGATCACCTCCACCGATCGCTGGTCTCCATGCTGGTTGCTACCAGGCGTGTGTATCACCTGCAAGACCTTTTCCGAGACGCTATTCCAGCTTGGCACGAGCGCAAAAATCCCAAACAGCCAAGTCCACTGCGGCGCACAGCTCCTCGCGGCCCGCGGCGAGGGCATTGCCGGCGTCGCGTGCTGTGGCTCCGCCTGCACGGCCGCGATGGCAGCCTCAATGCGGGCACGGGCCTCCTCGTCCCGACGGTCCAGTGCGCGCTTGGCTATCACTTGATCAATGATGATGCCAAAGGCCTCGTCGACGTTGGCGTTGGTCCTGGCGGACGTTTCGATGTAGGCGCAATTGACACCGAACTTACGCGCCAGTCGCTGGCCCTGGGTCGCCGTGATGCGGCGGTCAAGCGTCCCGCCCGTGTCGATCAGCTTGTCGGACATGGTCGCGACGACTAGTACGGGGACTTCGACCTCCTCGGTTGGAGTGAGGACTCGCGCGGCGGCGTCTTTCATGCAGGTCGTGCTGCCTTCTCTGAGCACTGGGTGAGCAGCTTCTTTCATGCAGGTGGTGTGGCCCTCTCGAAACAATGGATGAGCTTCGGAGGGCTCGGAGATTTGGCTCATGCCACCAACGACGGTGGTTGCGAGGTCACTGTCAGCTTTGAAGCTGGAGTCGGACTCGATGCTGATAAAGCTGTCATGCTTCTCACTTGACAGGTCCTGTGACACTCGACGCGGCTTTCTTGCGCTTTCATCATCCTCTTTGATGGTAGGCAGCATTTTGCTCTTTCTTTCCACAATCAGTAGTCCGGAAGGCATATCGTCCTTGGCCAACATGAACTCGGCCTTCTTGAGCGCGGGATCGTCCACCGCAATGCTGATCCGTTTGAGATCTCCGACGTATTCGAGGCGGTCCTCGGCCTTTTCATCGTCCTCGTTGGACAATAGCGACTCCTCGTCGCTGTCTTTGGCCTCGTCAGGCACACGCGGCAGTTTCTTTTTCATAGAACCGAACGACATTGCAGACCGAGCTGACCGAGTCGATAACGACCGCTTCGGCATGGCGGCAGCAAGGTCGTCGAGAAGGTGGACTACCTCAGGGCTGCGCTCCTCCGTGCGGCCCTTGTAGATGATGTCCTCGATGATCTTGTCATTGATCCACTCGTATGTGCGCTTGGACCAAGGGTTGAACACCAGCATGACTGCATCTGACTGCTCCAGTAACCTCTGTCTTCGGCGATCCTCCTCCTCACGCGCGAACGCATTCGTGGCACGTCGGCTCAGCCCGCTGCTCAACTCGTGGATGATGAGATGCACATCCGTCCCATCGTGCAGACGCAGATGCTTGTGGCCGCCCATCAGGTGTGCATTCTCGGAATCGATGTTGGCGAACTGGCGAAGTGTATATCGGGACTGCAGGTGGGTCTTCCCGGTATTTGGAGCTCCAATTATGACGATCTGTATCTCCTCCGGTTTCGAAATTGGCGGTTGGGAGAATTTTGAGGTTGTAGTGTGCCAGCCTTCGGACTCGTCCGAGGACAACGACCACCGAGTGCCGCCCATTTTGGTGTCAAATAGTGTGGTTGAACGGCTATCACCGTGTTCGCTTAATAAATCCTGCCCAGATGTTCTAGGTGACGTGTCGTTTGCTGAGGCGCCCAGTCGAGGAGCGATGGACGCACAGAAGTATCCGTGTGGGATCAACGCCGCGAGAGCGAAATGCACGTACAGGATGGAGCATGCACAGAATGTGTCAGTCAAAGTAGGGCTCCCAACGAACTTAGTATCTATTAAGCGTTTTCATCGTTAAGACAGCTGGAAGATCAGAAGATTTCAAATCAAGGTAAGCATCTGGGAAAGTAAGAAAGGTGGTGATGGTCAGCACGCGAGAAGACGTTGAGGTTCTGATGGCCTCAGAGTGTCCTGTTCAAGCACGAAAGCAAACTGTTTATCATGAGAATGATCCAAGGCACTAGAGGAGAGAATCGGGCAATTTGGACCGAGTATAGACACGTCAAGACCATAGCTGGCTGTTTGCCTATCAGAGAGCACAGCGCCGTCAGAAAGAGCCAGCAAGCAGAAACACCTGCGGAAGCATAGCACAGGCCGCGCCTGGGCATACTCCATGAGACGCGAAACTAGAGCTTGCCTCGAAATCCTGAAGGTAGATTCCCGGGGCGAGGCACGGCCAGAACTCTGCTGCACAATCTTCATGCAGCGCGCGGCCGTGGAGGGGCCTCACGACAACAGTCATGGCGATACCCATGAAGGCGACGTCTTGGTCAGCCAACCGGGGGACGAGTAATATGTTTCGAAGGGCAATAACGATCAAGCTCGTTTCGTCCTGTATGGATAGCAATGGTCGGACGGCATAATGAACGAGCTGCGGGTAATCGTCAACCGCAAAGATGCGGCACGAACTGAACCTTATTTTTGGCCAAGCCCATACCCGCGCGAGCCGGTTGAGCTTATTTTGAGCCGCATCCCAGTCAGCCAAGGGCATTTCCTTTCTGTGACTACGATGACAGCTGTCGCTTGTCAAATTTTGTTAACCTTGCCAGGCAAACGTTGTCGAGACCAAGACGGAGAGAGCCGAGGAATGTCGGCCCGGCTTTGCGTGAGAGACAAGCTGTTGTCTTGACAGGATGTAGATCATCGGAGCGATTCCTTCGTTGTTATTGTTGCTGTTATTGTGGCTGTGAAACATAGTGAGCCAGGCTTTCTATCGGGCTGCTTGTGGCCCTGGAACAAGCCTGCTTGTTGCTGCACTTCTGCTTCCCTCGACCTGTTTTCGAATGGCTCCGCGTGGCATCACCAGCGGCCGAAAACAACCGATGGACCACCCTAGTGTAGCTAGTGGAACACCAGCCACGATGAGCACCTAGATGTGTTTCAAGCCCATGCTCTGTAGAAGGAACGGAATCCCTGGGGTGTGGGAGACCAAACAATGTGATAGCCTGCTAGGGCTGTGCGCCCCATGCAACCCGAGAATGAGGTAAAGAATTCCCTTTTCAAGTGGTTGTCGTTCATCCGACGGAGACGATCTTCTCCCAACCGGTTGAATGGGGATTCCTCTGTCCAATCGCATGCCGAAATGCCTACCAAGACGTGCGGTAGTTCGACTCGGTCTAAACATGACAATCCGGCATGACTATCCGTCATAGCTATCCGTCTTAGCCATGTAGAATGATCTAGCTTGTGACATTATGGAGAGCTCGTAGTGTCTGGAGTCGCTGGCTCGGGATCTGCTGGCGCGAGCCCTGAACGTGTTATCCACATTTGTCATAGTTTTGGTCCAGAAGCACTCGAATGCGTGGTGATTGACAGCTGCCAGAAAGTAAAAGTCATCTCTTGCGACCTAAGATCTGCCGGAAACAACTCGGAAGTCGACTCCTGATCTCGTTTGGTGCTGGCCGGCTAAATACTCGAGATCTAGATACAATGTCGCTGAGTAATGCGGAATGAGCTGTCTTTACACTTTACGGACGCTGGGAGCGCCATAGACAAACCACTTATTTTCCCCGGCAGCAGATATCACGGGCGGACATTGAATATCTCAGCGTCCGTAGTGTGTATAAGAACACGCTGCCATCCGGCACCTCCTGGTCTAGGTTCGTGTTGCAGCGACAACAGCCGGGAATCGATGCCATTAGAACGTGGACGAAGGACAGATTCGCACGAAAACAAGAACACGTGGTAGAGGAAATGCCGAAAAGAGATTGAAAGAGTGGTTGTGGATCTGCACATGTGTTTGGTCCCAAGCTAGACAGGCTGAACTCCACGTGGTCTCGTTGAGGGCCCAGGATAAGATCGTACACGCCTAACGGAACACAACAACCCGATGATCAAATGCCTGGCTCGGTTGACACATGAGTCGCAGAGATTTAATGGGAGCTGAATAGTAGCACTGACGATAAGAATCTGCCAGATCGTGAGCCAATGTGTTGATGAAGAAAGCTATGAGGTAGCAAAATCGTTCTAAACGATAGAGTCCGGCGGTGGTCCCACATCTCAAGAGATAATGTATTAAAAGACAGTTTCTCGATTAGAGGTAGTTGGCTGCAAGGCACCTTTTGCAACATGTTTCAGGCTCTGAGTATGTTCTGATTGACTGATAACGTCGAAATCACTGGCAGACGGATATTGCGTCAAGTCTTGCAGTACTTGTCCCTACTCTTCGGATGGACATTTGGTGTAGAAGCCCTAATTACAACGGCCACCGTCATTGATGAGTTGATGAGTAAACATTCCATCTGAAACCGAACTTCTCACAGCCTCACAACGAATCCGTAGCCACAGGCGTGCCCTGTGTGGCCGTCGACACCTCCCTGTAAGGCGCGTGCTGCTCAGCTTCGTCGGTCTTCGGGTTGCCCGGACGTGTAGACGCCCTAACACCCTCTTTTATGATCACATCCTTGTTCGTCACGGCCGCCCAATTACGATCTCCAGCCTCAGCCTGTGTCAGCGCCCTCGCAAGCCACTGCTTCCACTGGTCCGTGCCAGGAGCCGCGTCGCTGCGCACTACCCAGCCTATCGCCTTTGTCTCACGGATGGCATACCAAAGCGTTCTAGTGAAACTGGACTGAGACTCAACGCTGCCATCGTCGCCATTTAGGTCGGCGTTCTTCGCGTCCTCGGGGGTAACATCTTCCCAGTCGTACCGAGACAGGTCCCAGAATCGCTTCTTCGGCATCAAGCCAAGGAGCCAGTATGAGCCGTTCAGTAGAATGTAGCTGCCACTGATCAACGCCTGGGAGTTGAATTTAGTGTTGCCAAGCAGGACAACGCCTACCATCAAAAGCATGGTTCCGAGCGCCATGCAAATGCGGTATCCTGTTGCTCCGAGGTGGTACTCGCATTCCTCAGTGCCTGTATATAGCTCGCGAGCCACCTCCTCTGTACATTTGACCAAAATGAATGCCCCTTCGCGAGTCCGAATGATCATGTCTGCAGGTGGCACGTCGTTGGCGTGCGGCCGCGACATCATTCTCGGTTTCCACCAGCTGGCGTACCCGACAAGCGAAGCTTGTAGACTGATGATAAATGTGGCCACCAGTGCATTGCCGTCTTGCCAATAAGCCGTTAATCCAAATATAATAAGCGTCAGGAGGAATGAGAGCACGGTGATGATGTGGATCGGACTGCCAAGAGCCGGAGGAACTGCAGGCCGTCCCTGGTGTGGTAGCGAGGCCGTGGGTTTGATTGAAGGATCTGTGACAAAGTCGGTCATCTTCTCCTTAGCAGTGCGGCGCCGTTTGATACCCGGAACGGGATCAGCTGGTGAAGCTCGTTCGCCTTTCTCAACGTCCGCAAATGCCACGCTACGGCCGATCTTTGCTGCTGTGTCCTCGCTATCGGAAGGTGGCCCAGGTATTTTTGGCTTTGCTCTGGCGGTCCTGTCCGCCGTCGAACGGGGTAGCAATTTGTGTGACCATGTCCGTGCCGTTCTCTTCGCAAGCGTCTCACCATTGTCACCTTCGCATCGGTGCCAGATTTTGTACACATGGAACGAGTGCGGCCTTTTCTCGTCTGCGAGTCTCTTCGTTAGCCTCATTGCTGGAGGTGTCTCGGCAAGTCGAGATGGAAAAAGAACTGACCGAGGGGATGGATTATATTCGCGAAGAAGCCTACCTGGTATCCATTGAGTTAGACAGTGTGAAATAGACGGTATGCTGGCTACTGACCGAATCTAAACACACGCCACTGTGGACGCCCACAAGTTGAGCCTTGTAGGCCGGCAGTCTGGTTGGTCTCGTCGATTTGAGTAGGGCCTGTGGGGCGGGTAGAATACGCGGAAGAAGACACAGCATACTGGCGGTCATGGGCTGAGCGTTGTCGCTAACTGAAGCCTCGCCGATGACGGCGAGAAGGGTCACTGCGTCAAGCTGCCAATTGTCCTTGCCAATTGGGAACCAGCTGGCTCCTGAGTTCGTACCGTTGTCTCCCATGGCTGGTCGTGACGGACGCAAGGGGCCAATTCGTGAGGTGGACCTTCAGGCTGTGTCCTTCGCTGGAGACGATTTTCGTATGCAAATGGTCGGCCAACGTTGTCTTGGGCACTGTCAGACTAAGTCCTTCGCCGAGGATGGTGACTCCAGATGGTGGTGCGTCAACGTCTTCGTCGTCGTCGTTATTGTCGAAGAAGCCTTGGTCCCGTACTTGCTTCACCGAAAACAATGTGGTATAGTGTGCAGCGTATGCAGCGTCTGCAGATCGTAAGTCGTAGTCGTCGTCAAATGGCAGGATGCCATGTAAAGCCTGCCCTCGTACGAGAAGGGTGGCTGGAGGACGAGTCCATCATCAATATCTGTGAAGGCCTTAGAGGCCGCCACACGCGGCTGGCGCGAAACAACAGAGCACCGCCGCCGCCAGCACATTGATTGGAAGGAGATAGCCCTGTTGGTCGAGCTGCAGGTCGCTTTCGAGGCGGAGCTTGACGTTACTTTCATGCTCCACATCGGGTCCAGCTCCCGTCCCTGCCGGCTCTTCCCGCGCGGCTGCGCTGGGATCCTGGGTTGAGCTTCCCCGATCCGGGGAAAGACGACAAATTTGCAAAGCACGACCCAAAAAAAGGTAGGCTGGATTGTTCCTATGGCAGTATCCACCCCGTCTTTGTTCCGAATGTCTCTGCCTCTGATGGCACCTCATCTGCGAGCCTGACGTGGCATACTCTTCAGAGGCCGCGCTTTCTTGTGCAGGCAGATAGGCTGACGGAACATCAGGGTCGGACAAGATGCAGCTAGGAGGAGGCAGTGCATGCAAGCAGGCGCACAATGAATTGGCACAGCACTTCGTCACAGTACCTGTGAGACTACGCAAGTCTCATGGCAGATCAAGCAACTGCTTTCATGATGAACAGAGTTCGGAGCTGGTTGAAAGTGCTTGTGTACAGTGGCATGCAACTCAATCGTCTTCTGCACCAACGACGCTCAGTGAAATTGCATTTCGTATGTGTCTCAAAGGACGCTCCGAGTGCACAAATCCAAGTGAGCACCGCATTAATAAATCTCGCCTTCTTGTATGGCAAGCGTGTGTAGAATAGAAAGGTATCGTAGATCATAATCACGTTGAAGCAGTAGTACCAATCCCAGATCCAAAGTCCCTAATCACATCGTCCAGAAACTTGTCCCACTTCTTGAGCCAGTTTCCGTGAATAGTAGCATGTTCTTCTTTCGACAGACATGAGTGCTGCAGACTCCATTCGATGAGCTGCTTCCACCCGTACAGCGTCATATTTGATCTTCCGATCATGACCTGGTAGAAATCATGAGAAAGTGTAGAACTGTCGAAGGTGGTCAGCTTTGTCTCAAATGAAGGCCGCAAAAAGACTCACTTGAAAAGCGTGCCATTGTCACTGTTCACCGTGCAATGCACATTGTTCGCTAGCAGATTATACAACGCATGGCCGTTCACTCTAGGCGTCAAGCCCAGCACCTCGTTCGAAATAGGACACACTTCCAAACACACGCCCGCCTTCTTCATACGCTCCATAATGTAAGGGTGCCTTGCGAGAGCGAAACCGTGGCCGATGCGCTTAGACTTAAGAAGCAGCGCATCCAGCAAGTTTTCGTCTGTCTCTGAGCCTGTATCTAGCGTCTCGCCGCAGTGAAAGAGGAAGGGAATCTCAACTTGGGCCGCATCGCAGTTCTTCTGGAATTCAAGGAATTCGGGAACGAAGAAGTTGAGCGGCTTGCCCTTTGACTCTTCACCTACAAGATCAAAGCCTATTAGGCCTGTTAGTATTGGTCACACAAGTCCTGAAGAGCTCGGCTTACCAGCGATCCACTGCGGCCACTTCTTCTTGAAGTCCAGACACTCCCTTAATCCGTTGGCTACTTTCTCTTTAGGATAAGATCGCGGGCAGCAATAGATAATCTTGAGACCAGCGAAGCCTGTCGCCTTTTGCTGGAACTTCTCCACCTCCTCAATAATCATGTTCATAATGCCAATGTTGTCGATCTTGCCGCTGCCGTCGTCCTTCCAAACTTGGTTGGTGTCCATAAAATTCGGTCTGATTTCGGCGTACTGAATGTTGTCGACCACAAAGTCTTCCAAACACTTGCGCGTGTATATGCGGTATGCACTCTCGTAATTAAAAAGCCCCTTCATCATTTGAGTACGCGTATTGAACTCCTCCCACGCACCACCGACCGTTTGGTGGAGGTTGTAAGCCTCCCCCTCGCGAAAGACCAGCTTCTCTTGGAGCCACTTCATCACATCGCGCTTGGGGAAGCGCTTAGGAAACTGGGCCCGAAAATCCATGAATTTCTGCGCGTGCCGATCTTTGTATCCGGTCTCAAAAAGATTCCCTGTGAACTCAGGCTTTGCCATAATGGAAAACTGGATCTTTGCACGCTTCAGATTGTGACAGTCGTTATCAGCCAGTAACGGCAGATCGCTAGTGATGTACATGTGCGGCATTTCACAAGCGATGTCAAGAAGCACGTTTGGCTGCAGACAAGCGTTGAAGTGTATGTGAAGATGTGCGCCCTTGGGTACTTTGTGTGCGATTTTGTAAACTTTGCACTTGTCGATGAGAGTTTTGTTCGAAAGAAAGTGGTCTCCAGCGAATCTTGGGTGCTGTTGGCCGTTGAAGCCCTCCCGTGTCGGAGCAGCGCTGTAGAGTCGCTCAACATCTTCTCGTTTGGCAGCTTGCAGAATCCTTTCTACCTTCTTCTCCTTGAGCGATGCTGTACTTGCGCACTTGTGTTCGAAGTCCAGTGTGCGCTCTCGTCTTCGCAGCTCTTCGCGCCGCTTCTCGTACTCCTCATCCGCCGTAGTAGTGGTGGAGGCGGCCTTGCTGGGCTCTTTGAGTTTGCTGTCGATCACTGCGTCAAGCGCATCGACGACAGTCCAGTCAGCGGAACTGCTTGACTTTGCACTTCGACTCATCTTGCTGTTTTCGGAGTCAGCCGGTATTCCGGGGGACTGGTGGTGGTAATGGTGAGAGAGGACCGTCTTGTACGTAGAAAGATGACCGAAGCGAGACCCCTGTGTTTGTCCCTTTTCGACGGCTTGAGGCTCATCGTCATTTATACTGCTGCAGGAGGCTCCCATGTGAGTTAGGTGCTCATTTGTCTTTGTAGGTGAGCCGTTGGGAAAGTGGACACGGTCTAAAGGCCGGCGGCTGTGTTTTGAAGGGACAATGACGAGCGGCCGTTTCGGGCCGGGTTGGGTCTATTAACAGCCGGCGTGACCAGAAAGGAATCAGCACCAACAGGGCCTGACTGAAAGAAGAGGTATGCTGATTCCAGCAGTACTTTGGTGAGAACCGCCCACTCAAGCAAGGTCCTTCCTTCCCAGAGTGCGCGCTAGTGGGCAGGGCTCGGACGGCATACAGCGCTCCGTTTGAGCGCGAACAGATTTGTCGAGCGGATTGTGTATGAAACCGCGATGTTGTCTGAAAGGTGGATCGTGGAGAAGGCTGTGCTATGTGTAAGATGTAGGACCGAAGGTCATGCTTTGAGGGCTTTGGGGGCTTTCAGCAGAGGTACCTGAAGTTCCGGGGGCTGGGTCGCTAAATCCATCATGCAGGGATAGGTTACCACGACAGGGGTGGATGAGCCATAATAAGCGCCAGTCCAACGACCTCGCTATCTGCACATGCACCCTCCCCGCCATTGCTGACACTCCGAGGGCTGCCTCGACTTCTATATATTTCCTCATAAATCCGTATCTTTACTCGTTCGACTGGATTATGTTAAAACACCACGCACGATGAGAGCACAAGCTAGCGACTCACGGCTCCCTGATGACTTGACCGCACTCCTCACTTGCGATCGGCATCACACCACACACGTGCAAGTCGTGTTACTAAGAAAGCACGTTAGGATGATTTAACAAGTACAACAGTGGTGGCTCGCAGCTGCGTGAGTATCACCTGCCTGCCTGCCCAGTCTGCCAACTGTACTCACGGCTCACCGCTTTGGGCAAGCCAACCGGATTGTGTTGGATTTCACCCAGCATACGGCGCCTGCGATCTTTGTCCGTTGCATTTAGAGAAACACCAACCGTCAATTTCAATCTCGAAATATATCACGTAGCAGTCGCCTAGTCGCATATGAAAGTGGGTCGTAAGTAGCCGCACTCGGATATCACAGCAGGATGGATCCACCTCTTTTTACACTTGTCCAAGTGCAGCTTACAAACCCCTCAGTGCTTCTGCATTTCGATACTGCTGCATCTTCGTCCGGTCAATCTCATTTCACAGTCGGCAATGGATCTAGAGTCAATCTGCCTCGCCTGTCAGCCGTGAACACAACGGCAAATTGTCGTCTACATACTATCAGTCGAAAAAGTAGCTACCAGTGCTTTTGCACTGGCCGGGCACCTATATCCGCGACACTATCTGCTGCAGCAAGTGCCGAAATGGAACAACAAAAGGAGACCTCAGAGACTACCGGATATTGACCGGATATTAATTCCCGCATTAGTGACTCTTGTTACTCGTCGTTTCTACATTTTACAAAGCGAGGGTACGTCCCACTGTCAGTGTGACTTGGGGATCACGATCTCAGATCGTTGATCTTTGTGGATTAGCTAGGCAAGCTTGCTGAAAACAAGAGACAGACCTTCCGCTTCTGCACTTAAGTTTTTAGGACCATTTTCCCACTCATCCTAGTCCTGAGGTTTGTAAAGTATTTATAATAACAAAGTCGGGGCAGATCGCAGCTGTTATGAATTGGATAGCAAAGTTTAGTGTTTGAAATTGGCCTCCAGGCACATCTGCCCTGGTATATAGGTAGGCCACAATTGAGGACCGTCCTGGTGTGTATGGCTCCTGGATGAAGGCCGGTTGATATTCTCTGGTAGTGAGCAAGTCACCTTGAGTTGTCAAAAGACAGCATGGTTCGAATGTGGACAGTCGCTTTTTCTCCGTGCTTGGATGAGAAGCCATCCTTTAATGGTGACTTAAGATGTTGATTACTTTAGAGTTGTGTTCTGCCACTATATCATGGGGTACGGCAACCCAAATCTCGCCATATTTGTCTTGATTCACGTCCATGTGAAGTCATAAACACCACAAGACTTATCGATGTAGTTGTAGGACAACTCCATTGTAATCTCAGCTGAGCATAACAAGTGACAGATAATCAATATCAGTTGTGACCTATGCCTTGCTGTTGTAATAACATCACGCTGGATGTGAAACTCAAGGGAATTTTTGTGGTAGGCGGTTGTTAGTATTTGTTGAAAACACCCATAATACAGGGTTCCATAGATAAGGCCTCATGAATTTCACCGCTGATTCACTTCAATTTCACTTATTGCCAGTAGCCCAGCTTCCACAGACATTCGAGCTGAACCACCTCCGTAGCAAGCACATTGACCACACTCTGCTTATGTGCTGCTCCTCTGGCTGATAATCCCCCGAGGCACGCCCTGTGCTCAGACTTTCTTTTGGAGATGGTTTGAAGTAAAGTGATCTTACTATTGGACCCATAATAGTGAAGTCCTCTTCCTTCACCCATCAATACACCTCAAGCCTCCCGAAAAGAAAATGTGGCTTGCTTCACAGTTTCAACACTGCTTTCTAGCTTCCTTTCAATCTACTCAGCATTGCAGATATCTGCCAGTCATCCCATCTCTATAGATTGAATTGGATACTGTCAACTCTACTCAGGCTCATTGGAAACTTCCACAAGTTGAACAACAGTCTTGGCCCCACTTTGAGGACGAAGTTGCAGCCCGCGACAAACAGCCCTACCATTTTTGGACCTCTTGAGGACACTGGCCAAGCTTAATCCTACCTGTGCTTGAGAGTCTTGGCGATTTGGCTTCTCCCTACCACTTGTAAGTGCTTGGCCCTAAGGTTTCTCCAGATCGCACCTTTCTTGCTCCATATTGATTCTCTTATTCACAGGAGGACATGGACTATCCATTGTCTGTGCCCGTTGTCATTGCCGAACTTGATGATCTGGAGCTTTGCCGATTCCTGACCCAGATTCGCGCAGACACAAACTCCTACAATGCAGACATCTCAGACCTGGTCAGCAACTTCAATGACCTCTACCGCATCCTGTCAATCGAGGAGAGTCTGCGCTGGCAGAAGCACCGCAACATCCAACAGCGTCATTTTGGCCTCGAGCAGCCTAAGTGGCAGTCTCTGGTCATGCGCTTGGTGGAAGCTCTCCAGCCAGGGTTGCAAAGTCTTGACAATGAACGGCTGGCCAAGATGGCACAAGACAAGGACCCGGAGGCTTACACAGAGATGATGGTGAAGACCATCCCACAAGACATTCTGAAGCTTTACCAGGCTGCTTGGCAACTTCTTGTGAGTGCCTTCCTCGAACAAGAAAGAGTTGCATTTGAAGCAAACAAGCCCGATTTATACGTGTGTGTGGCTAACAGGTTTCTTACAGGGTCTTTCTCAGATGGCTCACATGGGAAACCCTAGGTCCATTCCTGCCAACTGTACCTTGGCTCACTTTGACTCGTTCTCCGAGCGTTTCAACCTCATCGAGCAAGCTCTCATAGTACGTTCTCTGTCCTTTTGCTCATGCCACTCCTGATACTCCGACACGATCTCGTGTTTCCACGGCACCGAATCCCTGGCTGATCCACAACCTCCGTGTAGCACAACAAGATGCTCGCACGCATTACCTACGAAAACGTTGAGTGGATGTGCCGCATCGCTGCGCATCCCATGCCCGAGAAAAAGCAGAGAGAGGAGACCAACTACACACAGAATCCTGCCACCGCGAGTGAGATCATCTTTGACTCCATTGAATGTGCGCCCAAAGAAGAGCAATTACCGGCTGCAAAGTGCTTGATCTGAGCTGCGCCGTGTATGCACGCCAGAAGCACGGAACGCAGCACCATATTCCCAAGGGTCTGCACACGTCACCCAGCGTGTGGTTGTTCGATTGCTCCGCAAGCTCTAGGTAGTATATATCTTGGATCACAAGAGTGGAGTCAGGCCTCTATAGAGCCATGGTGTATGCTCAGATGTTTTTAAAGAGTACCAATATAATGTCTAAAAGCTGCGTGGAAAAACAAAGGACTATCACGTACCGATCTGGACATCTTCGACAATTTCGACCCCCCCAACGCAAACACTAGGAATTCAGTTCCGCACAGTTTCCACCTCGACCGACATCCCAGGGCCAATTGTGGCAACATATTCTCTAGCATGGTATCTCTTCCAGGACCGTGAAGGCATCCACACAGGAGAATTCTCGAGCATAGCGAGTCCTTTACAGCCCGTCGAGTATGTGCACCAACCCCGCCACTTCGAAGACGAGACGAGTTTTATGTAGTGTCCTCAAGATTCGCTCCGATCACGAGTGCTCATTTTGTCCACCATTTCATTCAAATTACAAAGTCTGGCAATCCTTGATAATCTTTGCCCGTCTTGGGCAGCCTCAGACTCGCCGGTCGGGAGCATGGCATCCTCACCTCGAAAGCTGGGTCGCAAAATATTATCGCTTGACACCGAGATGGCCGATGGGAAAAGCGAGTGCTTCCTGGCCATTTCACCGAGACTCAACTCTCTGCCTCTGCACCAGGGCGAGACTGATGCAAAGTACCTAGACTTCCGAGTCTCTGGAGAAACTCATTATCCTGTGTTGGCTTGGCCAGTAGCTCGCTCAACAACGTCGGCCACCCTCAAGCCTTTATGCTCCTCGCACGGTGCAAATGCCGGGCAACCGAGCTCAAATGGGCCCTGATACAGGATTGTGGGACGATTGCAGTCTTGCAAACAATCGCCAAGCTGGCGGTAGTGGCACTGATCAACAGAGCATGAGCATCTCAACTCGGACTGCTCAACCGCGGAGTGACGGCGACAATCACGACGATTCACAATTCCGACTTGTCACGAGTAGTGCAAACTTCGACCCCATAGGCGGCGTCCGATCCCAGCCACTGCTTGAAATGAAGGCGAACCCTCCTGGATCCCCGGAGATTAAGAAAGAGCCCCCTTTCGGAACGATAGTCGGGTTGATATATGATTAAGACTCCTCCAGTTGGGTTACTTTCGAAGACTTATTTCATGGGATCATCTGTAAATTTTCGTTCTGACGAGTTCATCCTCCCACGTGCTCTATGTATCATATCAGCCCCTGTTCGTCAGTACAGTACAATCCTGCGCGCGGCGCACAAGCCGTCGACTGTTTGCGTTCCTGTAACGCAACACACAGATGGAGACGGCGATGATGTCGTGTGCTGTCCCACTGCTTTGATTGATATTTTATTGCAGCTCTAGTAGTTAAGAATCTTCTTAATGCTGTCGTACACTCCTGCAGACAAGTTAGTAAAATGCCACACGACACGACGGAAGATCACTTACTTGCAACATCCGGCAGGTTGAACTTCTCAAAGCTCAGCGGCGTCGGTGTACTCCAGCCCGCCACTCTCACAACGGGAGCCTCCAAACGGATAAAAGTGTCAGGATCCTCCTGAACCGTCGCCGCGACCTCAGCACCCACGCCCGCATTGACCATAGCCTCGTGCACAACCATGCACCTACCCGTCTTCTGTACACTCTTGAGCACCGTCTCCTTATCCCACGGATATATCGTCCTCAAGTCGATCAGCTCCACGCTAAGGCCGAGCTCCTCCTCCGCCTTCCTAATAGCATCAAGACAGATATACAACGGCTGGCCATACGACACAATAGTAGCATCCTTCCCCTCCTTCACGACCTCCGCCTTCGACAACGGCAACTCATACGCCCCCACAGGCACCTGCTCCACCGCCGCGCGATACAACACCTTGGGCTCCATGAACAACACCGGATCATTACTACGAATCGCCGCCAGCAACAATCCCTTCGCCTGCAACGGGCTCCGCGGCATCACAACCCGCCACCCAGGCACATGGCTAAACAGCGCCTCGGGGCTCTGGCTATGATACAGCGCGCCATGGCCCACCGCCCCACACGGCATGCGCACCGTCAGCCCGCCGACGTGCCGCCCCGTCGCGCCCTCGCGGTACCGGTACTTAGCCGCCTCGTTGACCATCTGGTCGAACGCGGGGAACACGTAGTCGGCGAACTGGATCTCGGCGACGGGCCGCATGCCCTCGGCCGCGGCGCCGATCGCGAACCCCATGATCCCCTGCTCAGACAGCGGCGTGTTGAAGACGCGCTCCGGGCCGTGCGTCTCGGCCAGCTTCATCGAGCAGCGGAACACGCCGCCGAAGGCGACGTCCTCGCCGAAGAGCAGCACGGACTCGTCCTCGTTGAGGGCCGTCGAGAGCGCGTCGTTGATGGCTTGGAACAGGTTCATGCGCTTTGTGGGCCCATCGCGGACGTCGGGGCTTAGTTCTGGGTTGGCGAGGGCGGAGTGCGAGGTGTGTGCCAGGAGGGATGTTGTTGCGTAGTCTATGGGAAGGTTTAGTTTTGCGTTTGGAGGATGTGTAGAGTATGCACGCCGAAGAGAGCAAGTCTGTGGGATTGTGAGTGCGGCGACGCTTCGAGAAGGAGGGTGTGCCCGCGCCGCCCTGGTGAGGTTTCGAGGAAGCTGGCTCCTCATGGTAGCTGACATCACGTAAAGGAAAAGGCTGAAAAGGTTCAAGAAAAGAGAAGACTGCAAGTAAGAGGCAGACCGAATTTCAATACCATCCTGGAATACAATTGACAAGAACACATTCCTCGTTGGAATGATGGCGGCGGTCATGGGATTGCTAGGTCTCATCAGTGTACTGGTATGGCTCAAAGAGCCGAGGGTAGCCGCGCCAAGCACCTTCTTCCCCCAAGACTCACCCTGCTCGAACTTCAGGACGATTCAAATCACGTACATTGGGAATTAGCACGTTAAAAGAGATGCATACCCAGAAGCATCTTGGTTTCATCCGTGAGGAATGGGGCCAACTACAAGAGGTATATTGTAAAATCCATGTTGTCCTGTGCTCTCTCGGACGATCCATCAATCGATTACCAGAACCCCTCGCATCGAATAAGTATCCACACACAAGGCAAGAGACACACAACAGCCTCGCACTGAAGACGTACGCAGAACAGTACCGCTCTACACGCACAATGATGGCTCATTAGGGACTCCTGGCGGAAGTCCTAGATCACTGAGCGTAATAACAGCACTCCCTCGTCAAACGAGGATTTAGACCTCCTCCTCAAGGGGAGCCTCCTCCTCGTACTCCTCCTCCTCCTCATCCACACCAGCATCCTGGTACTGCTGGTACTCCGAAACGAGATCGTTCATGTTGGACTCAGCCTCAGTGAACTCCATCTCGTCCATACCCTCACCAGTGTACCAATGCAAGAAAGCCTTGCGCCTGAACATGGCAGTGAACTGCTCGCCAACACGCTTGAAGAGCTCCTGGATAGCGGTCGAGTTACCAACGAAGGTGGACGACATCTTGAGACCCTTGGGGGGGATGTTGCAGAGAGATGTCTGCACATTGTTGGGAATCCACTCGACGAAGTAGGAAGAGTTCTTGCTCTGAACGTTGCGCATCTGGTCCTCAACCTCCTTCATGGAGACCTTGCCACGGCTAGAGAGGAAGTCAGTACGTTGTAGCGCAGAAATGCTCGAGAGCGAGGAACTTACAAGATGGCAGAGCAGGTCAGGTAGCGACCGTTGCGGAAGTCGGAGGCAGCCATCATGTTCTTGGGGTCGAACATCTGCTGGGTCAACTCAGGGACGGTAACGGCACGGAAAGAGTGTGCGCCACGGCTGGTCAGGGGAGCGAAGCCGACCATGAAGAAGTGGAGACGCGGGAAGGGCACCATGTTGACAGCAAGCTTGCGCAGATCAGAGTTCAGCTGACCGGGGAAACGCAGAGAGACAGTGACACCGGACATGACAGCCGATACCAGGTAGTTGAGGTCGCCGTAGGAGGGGTTGGACAGCTTGAGAGTGCGCATGCAGATGTCGTAGAGGGCTTCGTTGTCGATGCAGAAGGTCTCGTCGGAGTTCTCGACCAGCTGGTGGACGGAGAGAGTAGCGTTGTAGGGCTCGACAACGGTGTCGGAAACCTTGGGGGAGGGCACGACGGAGAAGGTGGCCATCATGCGGTCGGGGAACTCCTCGCGGATCTTGGAGATGAGCAAAGTACCCATACCAGCACCAGTACCACCACCCAGAGAGTGAGTGATCTGGAAACCCTGCAGGCAGTCGCAGCCCTCAGCCTCGCGACGAACGACGTCGAGAACCTGGTCGACCAGCTCAGCTCCCTCAGTGTAGTGACCCTTTGCCCAGTTGTTTCCGGCACCGGACTGACCGAAGACGAAGTTGTCGGGGCGGAAGAGCTGACCGAAGGGGCCGGCGCGGACGGCATCCATGGTACCGGGCTCGAGATCGACGAGGACGGCGCGGGGCACGTACTTGTTGCCAGAGGCCTGTGCAAAGGCACGTTAGTTGATGTTTGGTTCGACGAGCAGGAGAAGACTGCTTGAGACAATTCGTATAGACATACCTCGTTGAAGTAGACGTTCATGCGCTCGAGCTGCAGCTCGGAGGTACCGTTGTAACTATGCAATGGTCAGTTTCGGGCTGTCGGCGCGTGGTGTCTGCGGCGTGAGAGTACATACACGCCATTGCTGTCGAGGCCGTGCTCGCCAGAGATGGTTTGCCTGTTGTCGCAGTCAGTGTCGGAGTCACAATATCCCACTCAGGCCACTGTAAACAGGTCATTGTCGCGTCGAGCGATGTTGTCGTCGAGCTCGAAAGTACGCACCAGAAGGCAGCACCAATTTGGTTACCCTGCAGGATGTGTCAGTGTGTCATGTTGAGGTAGTACAGCAGCGGCGGCAACAGTGTTGTTGACCGCCAAGAAGGGTAAAGAGGCGGTGACTTACACATTGGCCGGTCTGGAGGTGAACCTAGACGCGAAGAAAGATCATGTTAGCCATTTGACGCGTCCACTGGTATGAGCTGGGAGGCAGTAGGCCCAGAAGTGAGGCCGGTCGCGATAGTGGGGTCAGGCTTCTCAGGGGCAGACGAAGCGGACAAGTCGAGCATAAATGCCAGCAAGCCGACGCGTCTCTAGTCTTTCTGTTTGGGCATGAAGGTCGGGCGACTTACAATCTCACGCATCTTGACGGAGTTGTGTCGAGGGGTAGTGGCAAACGGGGGTCGAAGGACAGGAGTATTAGCAGTGAGATTGCTGGTATCGCGGGTTGAAGATCAAGACAAGACGAGAATTGAAGGGATGTTGGTTGTGGTGGGTTTTGGGATTTGGGCGAGCAAAGGCAACCTTGGAACTTCTCTGCTTGTGCTGGCTGGCTGGCTGCGGTGCGCAGGCGAAACGAAAGTTAGTCAGGGGTGCTTTGCTGTCGTTGCCCAGCCTGCGACGCTGCTCTTGTTGATTTTTGATTTGGGCGGCAGGAGCCAATCACCGGGCCCGCATCGCGCTGAAAGGTGGGGATACGCGCGCTTCGACCGTGGGACAGGACCCTGCTCGTGGCACTTCACCGCCAGCGAGCGAGCCACCAGAGCGAGCCGATGCAGGCCGCCAAAAATGGACCGGAGCTCTCCTGGCACTCTCCTGGCAGCTGCCACAGGGGTCACTGCCCCACGTAGACGGTACACTAAGCCAATTAATCGTTAGTTCAATATCGGATGGTAGCGCATCAACCGTTTTGCGAGCCGTGCGTCAATGGCAGCTTGGTACCAACTGGTACCAACGAGATGAAGCTCGATCATCAAAGTTGTCGGCGCTGCACCACGAGTTCGACGAGTTGATGACCGCATCCATCTCATAGCACATAAAGCTCATTTCACTGCGAAGTACATCACTACCGTTAGGCTCGAACCGTTAATGTCACTTGGCACTTCTACGATTCGCTGCTTTATCTGAAGACTACATGTGCAAACATGAGATTGACATAGGTATTCCGATCACGGCACAACACTTCGGCGTTTTCCAGGGCTTTCTACGGTACAGTATAATGCAACTGATTGGAAAAGCGAGCAAGCCTTCAAGTTGAGCACCACGAGTCTAGACGACGAAACCATGTCAGTCTTCTGCCAGGCATAATATTCCACCGGCTGTTGTTCATCTTGAGGAAATTCAATGAACTACTGTAGCCAAGGTCCTCTCTTGCACTGATTCATTCCCCATCTCGGCCGACGGCGATCCCGGTTGTCACCCCATGTCGAGAACCAGCGCGCTTCGAGTGGTGAGAACCTCACATGACCATGGCAGCACTACGTGCTCTGGCGCAAGACATACGCGCCGCGGCACCAAGCAAAGCGTTTCACGAACGAGTCCGCTAACGAATGAACTCATGACGCCTCGGGCAGCCCAATATCATGATAGTGCCCGTTATGCTCACTACTGCAGACATACGACCATTCCCAGCGCAGCTCTTGAGATCCCATCTGCTCTCTTGTAGACAGGCCACTGTGGCCTGGAACTGACCGGAATATGTAGCAGCGGACAGGTTTTAGGGAGGGAATCGATTATGAATTCTTATTCAAGTTCACCCATGGGTGACCACTGCGGCACAGTTTCGATACCCACATAAACGCAGCCAACGGACCGAGAAACACAATCCTAAATTGCGCTGACGAGCCTCCTACGCCATGCAATGACATGTGCCAATCAACAGACAGCAGTCTTGCTGGAGCCGCTGCTGTCATGGCCGTCCAGAATCTCACCAAGCATGAATATACGAGGACAGACTTCATACTGGGCTGTGCTCTGAGTTCGGTAAGCTACTCACGGCTGCAGCACCATGTCTACTTCAAGCCACTGACCGGATACTCTCACAGATCTGCGTCTACGCAACCCTGAGATGTCTCTACCTTCTATATTTCCATCCGCTTGCGAAACTCCCCGGACCACGACTCGCTGCTGTCTCCAACATTTGGTACGCCCGCCACTGGGGAGTACCAAAGTCTAGTACCTGCTGAGGTTCAAAGCCACAGTAGCTGACCTTCAATACCAGGCTCTCGGGACGTTACCCATGGGCCATCGAAGACGCGCTCCGCCAATACGACGACGTGGCGCGGATCGCCCCGAACGAGCTTGTCTTCTTCATCCCACGGGCACTGCACGATATCTACTCGCCGGCGCAGCGAGGCTTGGAGGTCTTCAAAAAGACAGACTTCAACGATCGCGGACCCGATCTGGGTGGGCTGATCTGGGAAGAAGATCCCGTCAAGCATCGTCAGGTTGCTCGGAAACTCCTCCCGGGGTTTGCCCCTCGTTCCGTGCGGGCTTTCGAGCCGTTGCTGCACAAGCACATGGACTATTTCGTCGAGCGCATGAAGCAACTCGGCGCGCGGGAAGAGGGCGTCAACTTGGTCGGTGGGACGCACTGGGTGGCGTGGGATACGTCGCAGGATATAACGTGGTGCGAGGAGACGCTGTGCATGCGAGATGGTACGGCTGCAACAACTCAACTGCTTGTGACTGACCCTACATACTGATGCTGAGCCATCCACACAGAAAAGGACCCGGTCGCGCTAGACGCCCTCATCTCATTCAACGCCTTCACCACCATGATCCAGGTCTTCAAGAGGTTTCCTCTGCTCGGCCCCATCAAGTACCTTTTTGCACCGGTCAAGAAACTCAGCTCGCTCGCCGAAATGGAAAGTAATACGCGCAAGAGCGTATTGCGCCGCATCGAGAGACGCGCTACCACACCCCATCCAGACCTGTTCGAGTATGCGCTGGCAGCCGACGAAAAGCCTCCTACGAGCGACGCGGAACTGCTGCATCTGGGCTCTGTGGCATTCCAGGTGATGCTTGCTGGGTTTGGCCCGATGGCTGACTGGTACTACTTCACACTTTTTCTGCTCATCAACGCACCGCAGTGCTATGAGATCTTGAAGAAGGAAATTCGGGATGAGTTTGCAAAGTACGAGGATATCAATGTACAGAGCACTGCGCGTGAGCACTGCGCGTCTGCACTACCTCGTGGCATGTCTGGAAGAGGTTCTTCGGATGGTGACCACCAACTCCACAGGCCTTTCACGGTACAGTCCGGGTGCTATGATTGACGGCCACTACATCCCCAAAGGCGTAAGCAGACTACATACCCCACGCGCTGCCTCCCTCACACTCGCTCACGATCTCGATACCCAGGTGACTGTCCAAAGCAGCATCCACACCCTTGGCCGAAGCCCTAAGTACTTCCACGACGCACCACACTTCCGTCCAGAGCGATTTCTGCACTCTTCGCATCCCCTCTACGACAAAGCATTCGCCAATGACAGCAACAAGGGCCTGCCCGCGTTCAGTCTTGGCTCTCGCGCGTGCATCGGACGAGAGCTTGGCTGGGCCGAGGCGAGGCTGTTCGTGGCGAAGGTGCTGTGGCAGTTTGATGTGGTTAGAGCGCCGGGAGAGGTGTTGGATATGGAGGGGATGGAGCGAGATCTGCTGCACTTCGGATTCTTGATAAGACCACGGTTTATGGTTCGGTTTGTGCCTGTGCAGCGGAAGACACCGAGCGGAGATAGAATGTGTGTAGCACTGGAGGGTGGACAATGTCAAGAGGAACCAAGCACTGATGAATATATGGTCATTCCCGTGCTTCGTCCCCCGGGAGTGGACGCAGGTGTTCGCACCAAAGCGTGTGCCAGCGCCGAGGATAAACAATGCCATAATCCGCAGAGCGAAGGGGTTGCCCACCAGGACTCTCACCCAGCAAGAACGCGTGAGTCAGCCAGACCAAAATCGTCTCCCATGTATCACCGGCCAAACTGAGCTGCATCGGTCGTCTGGACAAAAAGTCAATCAGCTAGCCAGAGTGATGACAAGTCCCCATGATGATGACCTCGTAGCTTTGACGTCCCTGCGTAAGCGCCCAAGCCGCGCAGGAAAGACCACCTCATGCTGTGCAGCGCGAGAATCTGCTACCTTTCCAAGTAGCCTTCACAACCCATTCGTCTCGACGCTGTCTAGTCGAGTTTGCCAGCGCTTGCATGACTTCATTCGACACCACCTGCGTATGTGGCGCCGCGATTGAGTATCAGGCACCCGGCGTTAGAGTCGTGCGAGGTGGAATCGCCTGTGTATGCGCTCGTCAAGCTGACATGGCCATGAGTCGAGAGGCCTAGACGAAATAAACCCTTGGTGTCTCTTCTAAAGGTTCGCTCTGCAAGCAAGTATCACCACCTGGCGGTGAGCTCGACGAACTCAACCACAGCTGATACTCGTGACATGTCACGTCGAAACGCGCACATATCATAAAAGCCACAAAAAGCGTGCACGCACACAAGGAGAAAGGCGTCAGATAATGAGCAGTCACAAAAGTCTATTCCATGCACATATCATGCTGATGTGTGCGCGCGCGAGGAGGGGCGGCCCTCCCGCACAGACTATGACTGCCAACACTGCTCGAAAGATGTCCATACTACAAAGCCCACAAGGGCTCCCATAATGCGCATGCATGTCGATGCACTGCCATGCTTTGCTTACTTGCTCGCGTTTGCCTCGATGCTCAAAAGGCCCAATCCGATGCTCGGCCGAATTTCCTGGCCCAGTATTGATACCATTTCCCGTTCCGTTATTCCGAGCGACCATCCCAGCCTTGGTGCTGTGCCCTTTGACTCCCTGCCCACTGTCAACGAAGACGTGGCTTGGAGAGGCGGGCACAAATGATTTCTCAGCGCCTGTGTTCCTTCGGCAATTTCCTCGAGCTGGCGTAGAACCCCTTTCTCCTTTGGCCAGGAGCCTTTCCCTGGCTCGGACCTGCTGGTATTACCATTGCATATTCCGCCGCTTCACAAAAGAAACAAGGCAAATCTTTTTGCTGCGATGCAAGACTCTCTCTTTTGTATGGACCAGACCGCCAGGACCTTGTCAATTCCTGTCTGCTATGCAGATGAATCGATGATGAGAAGCAGAGAAAAATCAACCCGATTTAGCTTTTAAGTATTCGTACATATACATGGTTGTGAGGCTGTCGTCGATTGGAGGACAGCCGGTCCGCTCTGAGGCGGATGATCAAACATTATTTGGTTTGTGTTGTTGTGGCACTGATTAGCTGACCGTCATCATGTGCATTCGTTGACCTAGGCCACTCGAGTCCAACGACTTCCTCGGCATGGAAGAGTGGCTCTTCTGGCTTTTAAGCAGGTGGCGCGGAGAACCGGCATCTGGGTCTGAAAAGACCCGGGTGAACGCCGGGCTGCCACCACGCCTCTGACGATCGTGTCTGGGAGTCGACTGCGGGCTCATCGTCAAGAGCTCTTCGCGCCGCACAAGCTCAGACAGGGCGTGGAAAACGGTGGCGGCTCGCTTGACGAGTTCTTGGAGGCTGTTCGTATCGAAGAACAGCTTTGCTTTGGACGGCCTCAGCGGAGACTCCTGTCGACCCGGTCGGGATCGCTGCTGTTCCATGGCAGCAATGACAGATGAGACGACGGCGCCCTCGGTGGTATGAAATTCGCGCACACGGTCGGGTGTTCGAGGGGTATGTGGTCTGGTTCCAGCTATCTCAAGGGTCAAGTTGTGACCGAAGATATCGTCGTCCGGAGAGAAGACTGATCTTCGTCGAACAACTGTTCTCTCCTTGACCACCGCGTTCTTGAAAATGTCCGGCTGAGACCCGTCGACAGAGACGTCCGAGCCATCCAGAGCGGCGGCATCGAAGCCTCCATCAAGGAAACGCTCGTCGATTGTTGAGGGATCGAAATCGGAAAAGCTACGATCGCTATCACTTCCTTCCTCTTCGTCTTCGTCTGGCGACGCCAACTCGATGATATTTTCTGCCTCCTTCCAGAGCGTTGCTGCCTGGCCGTCCAAAAGCTTCAGTTCCCGGCCTTGTCGAAAGAGTCGCTTGAGGCTGCTGACAAGCAGCGACAGTTCTCGAATTTGGCCAGAGTGTGCCTTCACAGTGGACTGTGTTGCTTGAATTGGCTGTGGGACGCGCATAGACAAGCTCTTAGCAGGCCTTGCACCAGCCGCCGACCCAGCAGTACTAGCCTCCTCGAAGTCGAAGTCATCGTCCCAGTCTTCGCTGGTGTTCTTGTTTCCAACAGCCCAGGTACCGAACTTGGGTGCCCCAGTGGCTACATCCTGCGGATCCGGGACTACTGGCACACTCTGACTGCGAACGTGGACAGCAGGAAAACCTTTACGGCCTCCGATGCGACCACCTCGGTGATCCTGATCCGTCTGTCCACGGGCAGTCTTGGGTCGAGACAGCGCGCCCTCGCTCGCCTCGTGGGAGGGCTCGGCCCAGTCGAACAAATTGCTCCTAGGCCGTTCAAGTGGACTGGCAATTGTGTAAGAGTCAGAAGGGCTGTTACCGCTGATGCTTGCCAACGCCGAGCGAAGTGGAGGAGGACTCATGCCTCTTCGCGAGTTGAGAGAGCTGGTCGGCGGCGATAAAGGATGACCCAGGCCATCATCGTCATCTCTTGCCCAATCGTAATCATCGTCCGTAGTATCTAGGGAGAGCCTGCCCATGGTTCGTTCGCGATCGCCCATTGAGAGCTGATATTTTGCGATTTCAGTGGCCCGATCATCACCGTGAATGTGGCCTGTGATGCGAGGGTCACGGAGACCCCTCATTGGAGTTGTCGTGCCTTCATCCTCCTCCATAATCCTGGTATCTCCATCCCATGTGTTTCCCAGAATTTCCTGAATTGACAACCTCTTAGTCTTGAACTGCCCAGGCGCGCCTTGGTAGGAGTCGTCAAACATGGTGTCGAGTGGTGTCTCGGCCATCCTGAAATTGTCGGTGTCGGTGGTCCGAAAAGAGTCGAACAGCACGTCGCTCTTGTAGTCCGTATCGTCATCCCCAGAAGCCAGGCCAGGCACCGACATCTCAGAGCCAGCGAGAGTCACTGCCCCTTCCTTGGACACAGCTCTGCTATGAGATGGTAGTGATGCTCCGAATGGCGCAGAAGTCGGACTGAGCTGGATGGGACTGGCGTGCAAGCCTGCAGAAGATGGAGGAGACGGCCCAATGCGAGACAGGTCCACCTGAAGATTTGATAGTCGCGAATTCGACCGGATTGGAGAAGGGCAATCGCGAGCGCGGTCATGTGACGTAAAGATATCGGCCACGCGGGAGTTGCGGTATCCTGATTTCGGTGGCGTGAACAGTTCCTCCATGCCTGACCGAACATTGTCTGATTGGGCAGCATCGGGTGAAGTAGATGATGTCGGGTCAGACGCATACCGCCTATTCGCGCTGTGCTCTTCTGAGGTTCGCTTTGGCCGGCGTAGGCTACCCGCTCGGGCCTTCCAGCCGCTGCTCGGACCAAATTGTGTCGAGAACGATCGCCGCGCTTTCCTTGTCGGTGTGTCGTCAGATTGATCTAAGGACTGACGTCCGTCAGTGTGCAGACTTTGTTCAGATGGAGCCGATGCCTCCGTTGTGACAGTCTGCTCAAGCACCGAGTCCGCAACTGCTACCTCGAAGATTTCACCCGAGATCATGCTAGGATGGACCAAGTATGGTGTTGGCTGGTTACCACGCCGCGGTTGGATGCGCATGCCCAGCAAGAATTTATCTGCCGGACTGTTCTCACTGCTCGCTGTCGGAATTCGTCTCCTCAAAGTTCTCACCCTCCTTTGGTGGAAAAATGACGCCCAGATCGAAGGGTCCTCACTCCTCCAAGGCGTACTCGGTTGTCCTACAGTCGAAGCGCGTGGCCGAGGCGACTTCTCCTGTGACCCTTCGGACGGTAGATGCAAAGCTGGTGTGATAGGCACGTCTAGAGCCGTGGCAGATCGCTGGTGGCTGGTGGCAGGTCTTCGAAGTGTCGGAACTTGTCCCTTAGACCCACGTCTGGCGAATATGCTATCCCTTGTGGTTCCCATTCGCTTTATCAACTTGTTGGGAATTGTCGAAGAACTGGCCGATGCTGTAGGGGATAACATTGGCGCTCCCGACCCTTGCGAGTAGGAAAATGAGGAGTCCGGTCCAAGACTGGACCTGGGACTGTTCTCGTGCTGTGAAGGGGGCCGTAGGGATAATCGTCTCATCCAGGAGCCGTGTGAAGAGACCGAGTCCCGGGAACCTTCAGCAGCGTTTGCTGCCGCCACATCACCGGAACGGATGTAGGACTGTCGCCTACTGCTCGGCGGCTTTGACGAGGTAAACGGCTTGCTCGAGGTAGGTGGACGACGCGCAGAACCGATGGGATGGGAGAACAAGGGCGAAGGATGCGGCTGGTCATTGCAGAAGCTGGGCCCGTCGACTGCCTGTGACAAACGGAGGCTAGAGTCGGTTCCTGGGCGTGATGTCAAGGGAGGCGTGGGAGTCGCTCGTGAATCGTCAATGCGGAAGTCGGAAAATGGCAGTCTTGCGAAGGGGGAAGACGGTCGTGAGGAAGCCGGGAGATTTGGCTCGATGGACTGGCCGATGACCAGGCCAGTAGCAGCAGCGAAAACGGCGGTGCCGGTCCCAACAAGCTATATATACCAGGCAAGGCAATTGTTAGCTATATTCTTCTGAGCACCACAAGGCGGTTCGGCTCAAGTTAAGTTGCCCCAGCGATCGTATGAGCATGAGTTGATGCCGCCTTGCCAAAAGCCGAGGTTTGATACGTCCAAGCTTTGCCAGAGCCGGACCCACCCTCGCGTCGGCGGGCAAAATTGAGTGAGCAAGCAAACGGTGAAACTTACGCTGGGGACTGCCTGCATCTTGCCAGTGCAATCTATCTGGACGATTCGAGATCGCCGCGAGACAAAGATAGGGACGAGGGGAATCGGGGGCTCGGAACGGTCGTGATTCGCATCGTCATGGCATTGTTCGAGCAGAGGGAGATGTCTGTTTGGTGCAGTTGCCAGGTGGGAGCCCAGGTCGAGGACGAAGTCAAGATCGCCCAGTCGACTATTTTTCTCAGTCCCTACCTAGACTAGACGTGTTCGAAATCGAACGTGTCTGGGCCAAACAAAAGGCGGAAATGGCAGGGTAAAAACACGGTCAAGCGAGGTGCTTTGTTGTCTTCGCTGCAGGGTTGGCCGTCGGTTCTCTGCAGAGTGAGGGAGTTAGCGGGACGGGCTGTGAAGGGACGACCCGCAGTCGTGGAGTTCGCGAGCGAGTCGATCTTTGAAGAACAGCAGTTGCCATGCAGTCATATCATGCACTCGATGCACGTCTGATGTACGACGATGGGGAAGAGCTGCTGGCCACCAGGAGAAGGCATAAACCTTACTGGTTCGGATCGTGTGGCGAACTGACTGCTTCAAATGGAGTTTCAACGCGCGGAGGCTTAGTGTCGGTGGAGGGGATGTAGATATGATTGGGGTCGTCAAGTCCAAGGCACGCTGGCTACTGTCGGTGACAATGACAATAGCCCGGAGACCCAATTGAGAATGCAGCACAGAGCACAAGAAGACAACGTGACCAAAGTACAAGTAGGAAAATAAAACGAAGGGAAGGTCGTCAGACGGGACGGGGCGTCTGGTAGGTAGGAGGAGGAGGAGGGGAGTGGAGGTGGTGGTGGATGGGGAAGACAAAGATGGGATGCCAGGGATGGACACGAGTAAATGGAATAGGGCAGCATAAGCATAAAGCCACAAACTTGCTTACAGTATTTAGTACCCAGTACACGGTTGCAAGGTGTGCAGCTATGGCGCGGCAAGGTACCTGCGACAAGGACCTGGAAATAGTGGGACTCCGCGAGATCCTTCGGTGGGCGCTGTGGACAGTAGCTGAGCGTCGAATCAAAAGTAAGACGGCGAGGCTGTCGGTAGCCCAAGGGACCAGCATGAGAATGAGTGAAGCTCAGCGGTGCAAAGATATTGTCGCGACTCGTGATAATCCGTCACAATCCGTGCTCGGGCGGGAAATCGAAGATCGAAGTGAGGTCGGAGTCGGCGCTGTCGTCGTCGGTCTCGAGGTGAGGCTGCTGCCACGATTGTGCTTGGAGGTGGGTCGAAACCGTGGCCAGAAGTTGGCTGTGGTCGACGGCCGATGCGGTACGGAATTTGGTACTCGATATCCGAGTGCGCGGGCGGTCAAGCAAGGTCGTAAATCGAGATTTGAGTAAGATGTGGATGGGGAATGGATGAGATGGGAAAGGTAAGGGGGCCTTGAGCTTTGGGAGCGAGAAAGATGGAGACTTGGCAGGAGATCAACAACTCGGCCGGAAGAAGGACTGGGACCTGCAAGTCTGCCCAGGTGCGAAGGTGCAAAGTTGTTGCACCTCGAGAAATGTTTGTGAATTGTATGTTCGGAATATGGTAGGCACTGACTGTCCTTGGTGCAACACCCAGGAGAATGGGTGACGGGTCTTGGAGGGCGGATTATTCTGTTTTGGAATTGATCAAGTGTCCCAGTGACTTTGGCCGTGGCAGGGAACAAGTCTGCCTGCATCTGCAGCCTCCAGCTGCTGTGTTGTGCTCCAAGCTCCTTGCAGCCAGACAGCGCCAGACGGGCACTGTAGTAGACATCCCAGACACCCGCAGACCAGACAGCCGTCTGGCTCTACCTAGGCAGCTTCTTGTGAGATATGCCGCCAGATTACGCGCCAGGGGCTGCTGGAATTTCACGCGGCAGGTCATGGATGTCTTTGTGAATGTCTTCAAGACAGCCTTCATCGATCCACCATTCTGGTTTCTGGTTACGATTCCGTGCAATTATCCATTATATGCAGCACATATCGACCAGTATCCAGGTGCAAGGTTTGGAGAGATGGAACTTGGTGCTATGCTTCGTAGCAGTTCGGAGCGACAGGGGTCCAACGGGAAGGTAAGCTATCCCTGTTTACTCTGGCCTGCGCTAGACTGGGATGGAGCATGGTAGCAAAGCGTTACGCCAGACCGGCGACCCGTCCAGGAACGGTGACTTCACGGAACAGAACGGAGCTGAAATCGCACAAAATGTCAGCGTCAAGGTTGGCAAAAAGGCAAAATAGTAGCAGAGGCGGAGATTGACAGGATAATGCAAAGCAAGGAATTCACCAGCCCGTCTACGAAGCTAACATGATCCAAGATTGTTCTTATACCTTTGTTGGCTGTGCTATAGTCTGTAATCTCATGCGGGGCCAGGGATCCACGACTCTGCTTGTCTGCTTATGTTTCCTCGCATCTGATTTGCATCAAGGCTGTTCGCCATTCTGCCTCTCAGACACTTCAGATGGTCACTCGGGCAAAATCCTCATTGTGTTGAATGCAGACCGCCGCATGGTCTCCTGCATTGGCGGAGGCATGTCATGCAACTAGCACCCGCGCGTCATCCTGTGGGGATCGCGGTCCAGTCGCTCCAGTCGTGCCTTGTACGGCCCACCAGTCGCGCTGAGCAGATCGAGCAGGCTTGTTGACAGCGCTGAAATTCAATCTTGCTTTCGGAACCAAACCAATGTCTGGGCGCACGAGCTGCTCGAGCACGCAAAACGCCACAGTCCTCGGCCTTGCGGAGTACCGTACACAGTATCGCGCTGGCGATCCGACAGACCGGGCCTTGCCAGCGAACCCTACCATTCCTTCAGCATATCAATTAGTCAAGCCTGGTTTTGTGGGTGACGGTCAGCTTCCACTTCACGTCCAGCTAGTGCTGGCCAAGCATTGCAGCATGGCAGGCCCTGCGCGTTTCGGAAACGCCTTCACTACCGCGACGTCACAGCAAGGGCGGTCCCAGCTAAACATGCCAAATCTGCGAACGGCGCGATGAGTTGGCAAACACGATCTTCACGTGTGCCGTTCCAGATGGGCCGGAAGGTTGCGTCTTGGTCCATCCATTGGACCACCTGCGATGTTGCGCCCTTCACCGTGTGGCTGACGATTGGCTTGCCAAAAAGCCACTTATTATTTGCTTCTGCACAAGGAGGCTGAACTGGCTGATGAGGGCATCAATCTTGCAGATAACCTTTCTACTACTTTACGGCCATGCAAGCCCGCTGCACTTCGCAACACCAACCCGCCGCGCACTTCTGTCACTTACTGTCAAAATAGATCCGAGCGCATGGGCTGCTCTGCATGTGCCACCGACGATCAAGCTTTCCCACTTTACGGGCTGCGGCCCAGTTCAACATGGACCAGCCCGGCCTCTCGCGTTAGCTGGGCGCTTTATACGCCTTCTTGCAGTGCTCAACACCGAGGCAAAAATGGAGACGATCAACGTCTCAACGTCCTCAACAACGGAGATGCCAAAGCTACCACGAGGCCCACGCATAACAACGGACTTATGCCCAGCCCAGCCAAAGCTCCATGCCTGTCACGCCTGCAACAGCTTCCTCAAAAAGGCAACCCGCAAGCCCGTGCACACGGCATGCACACGAGGAAGGTTCAAGCCTCCGGTCGTCAACAAGGACGATTGAGTTCACCCAAACAACCGCCATGCTTACTAGCATCGAAACCTCACCTCACTCGGAGTCACCTCGCACGACTGCAACGGCTTTTGTCGCAGAGCTAGCCTAGCTACACGACTAGCTAGCAGCCGTCGTGCTCGTTTCCCATCTCGCATCAGAGCGACCCGCGCGCCCGTGACGGTCCACCGCAGCAGCAAGCCCCAGATGTGACACCAAGATAGAGTGCTTGCTGAGCGAGGGATGACAAAAGCAAGAAAGATTTGTTGTTACAGGCGATCGGACGGTAACGGCGCCGTTTCCCCTAATGCAGACTTCAGAGCACGGGCGAATGTGTGAATCAAAAACACAGTCCCGCGATCCGCCACAAACATGGCAAAGGGCCGCGATATCTGGTCACCACGTCGTTCCCGGTGTGTGTCCGCGGAATGTACATCTGGGACTCTTGCCTGCCTGCTGTCCGCATGGCAACCACAAGCATGTCTGATATTGCACGTGTGGAATGCCATGATCAAATTGACGGAACATGTGGCTTCACAGTACAAGGCCTTTCGCCCTGACAGCCCTCAACTGTCACCGGATGCATACATGCCTCCCACTCCGTGAATACTAGTACAGAAAACCACGCGGATCAGGGGTTTGTACGGGCGTTAGCCTCCTGCTGTAGCCGGCTGGGCACCATATGGCTGTAAGCCGCTGCATAAGTGCCTGTGGCACAGCTCACTCTGTATATACAGCTTCCCCCTCCTTCCCGGCGGCGAGAGGCAGTGTGAGGGTAACACGAGCGACCGGCAACACACGGCTACGAGGCTCACAGCAGCTGCCAATACCTGCCAGCGTTCTAGAAAATCTTCCCATAAGGACAACAATGGCGTGACAGAGCAACTGTGCCCCAACACGGCTTGTGCGGTTGGCGGTCTCCCCGCATAAGGGAAAAGCAGCAAGCACCGGTGACAGGAGAAGAAGAAAGCATGTTGGCCTGTCGTCGCGGATCATTTGATGTGACAAGGCAGTTCTACACACCGCCCCTTGACAGAGAGTTTTGCTTCACGGATTGGTAGCATCAACGCCTCCAACATTCTGTATGCACAAACCCCAAGAACGATCTCCGAAGCCTAACTACTCTCTCCAGCCACCAGGCGCAGCCCGGCCTCCGATGCGAAACGGTGCCTTGCAGTAGCCCTGCACGATTACATACGACGAAGCTGCTGCGCGATGACCTCGCTAGCTAAGGGAGTATCATTGCAGCTTCAGAGAGGCATAGCCGGACTCCACTCACAATAGCATTGAAATCTTGAAACTCCCCGCAGCACCACGAGTTCCGCGAGTCCACCCACCACGGAAGCAAAAAGAAAGAAGCAAAGAGGCAGACGCTATCCCCGTCCCCGTGCCGCTTCGGCGCCCCGCCGACGATGGCACCCCACCAACCCGGAAGCGAAACACCACCACTACCACTAAACCCCACTGATCGGCCTGACTTTATTGATTTCCCGTTGGCTTGCCGTCGTCGTACAACGTGACGACTCATCCTTCTAAGCTCTGACCGGCCCTTCATCAAAGTTCTTTGTTTCCAAAGTGACACGCCACATCTTTTTCGTCGAGGACGACTCCGCCGGCCAGCCTCGAGACAAGCATGGGGTGGAGCCATGTCAAATCTCCGGAGATAGATCATTCCCCTCCCTTCCCCCGCCATTGCTTTGTTTCGTGATGGCATTTGTGGAGATTGGCCCATGCGAAGCTGCCTTGGAAGAATCCCATTGCTGCGGTGTGTTTTCAGCTTCGGGATTTGCGCAGTCTAACCGCCTACGGGTGCAGTAGCCCGCTAGAAGGAGCGACAGTGCTCTTCCTTTGTGGCTGGGGAGACTCTTGGTGCGCGCCACGTACGCCTCACAGCAAATGGCGAATCTTGTTTTTTTATCCACCACCGGGGACCGGAGCTTTTGTAGCTGGAAGGAGTCCTCCCCTGGCGCTGCTCGCTCGCGGATGACCCGCTTTTGCGAGGCTGCATGCGTCGTGCAGCATGCAGGCTGGCATCGCGAAGCGCAGCGTCTAAAGCTATATGCACATAGGCTCCCAAGTTTCACAGATAGGCACCAGCCACAGCACGCCTGGGGCGATGAGTTTCCGTGACAACGATTCTGACGCCTCTTTTGTGGAATGATGAGCGTGTCTTACGTTTGTTGATATCTCAACTCGAAAGAGCCCTGACTCAATGGAGTCGGCAATTGGATAGGTGACGGTGCTACTGTCGCGGCTCGGCTCAGATCCGACTGCAAGACCGGGCCTAGAATTGGTTCTTTTGCCATCGGAGAATAAAATTGATGAAAAAGTCTAGTATATTTTACTGTACACACTAGGGTGATTAACAAGGTTCGCTAAGAGCCGAATATCATGTTCGACCAACGAGTGGGATTCGAAACAAACTGGCGCACTTCCACAGTACGACACACAAGTCTGTGCGTGCCCTGTTGCCAACAATTCCATGAAATGAAGCTTATCGTCCCGATGATTCTCGCACACCGCCATAACCATCTCGTCTCAGGTTTAGTCCAGTGACCCTAGTGCCCGGTTTGCTTGCTCGCAACCGACCAGGTGGTCGGGCCGAGAGCTAGGCAAAGCAGAGAGATTGGACAGTTTTTCCCATGTTGGACAAGAGTCCCGGAAGCTTGGGTCCGCAGAAAGGCTACTGGTGTACCTCGCAGAGGGTCCAACCAGAGCCAAACTCAAAAAAGTCCTTTGCTTTTTCTTTTTGAGCCTCATCATGGCTTGCAGCTGCAGGTGGAGTGATTCCCCACAATCTAAGGTTAGAACAGGGAGGCCTTCGGTCTTGGAGCGACACCGAAGGTGCATCGTACTTTTGTATGATACCTACCGACTCGTCGATATACTGCGGTATTCTGCCGGCTATCAAGTACGTAAAACTTATCGTTCGTCCAACGATCACGATCAACGCGAGTACGATGGCAACAGCCGATCAGACAGCCGAAACAACATAAACTACCTTTGCTCGTAGGAGGCATCATGAATTGTCGTGAGGAGGTCGTCCGATGGCAACATGGGCCAACCACATTGGCCAATTGACTAGTCGTTGGCGTGCTAATATATTTGGCCAGGGTCTACGCTGTGAAGTGCGGAGGTGACGAACAACCGGGACCTCAACGACCGCGTCAAATCAAGGACGCCCCGACCTGTCCAGCAAGGCTAGAGCGATACTGGATAAAAGGCCGACTAAAACAGGCCAAGACCAGCCAGTAAGCTAAGATGGAACAAGGTTCCTGACTGATCAACCACCCCGCTCATCGAATGTTGACGACTCCTGCCGCCGCGCAGGGGCGCTGACACCGACATAGTTCGGACCAACAGTCGGTGGATCTCACCGGAAGCCGAGCCTTGGAATTTGATAGAGGGTCTCACCGAGATATCCTGCTGAAGCCGAACGCGAGAGTTGGAAGAATTGGATGAGAGCACACGACGAAAATAGCAAAGTTTGGACGGGGCATCTAGCAAAGAGCCGCAGGGCAGCCACGCAGCCATGCTACCTGACCACCAAAGTATGCATGTATGATGTGACTCAGGATGTTGGAACAGCGAGACAAACATGCTCGGCCGTAGACGAGGGGTATGGTGCCGCCAACATGACGGAATCTTTGGGGTGGTACTGGAAAGCGCATTCATTGGACAGCTCTTAGACGCGCAGACCCTGACGATGGACGCGGCTACGCGACCACTTTACTAACAGGGGGTGGATCTGGTTGGTGCCCTTGCGCGGCTCTTGGAGCCGAAGACGTTGAACCGCATTGCGACTGCATCTTGTCAGCGTGTCAGAGGCCCAGCGAGATGCCGTGTTCGAGGACAACCACGCCAATTGCGTAGTCCCAACGGCGGTGATCAAATGAATGGGAAATCGGATGGACTGCCGACCAGGCGATTCAGAGGTTTTGCCCCTGTTGACGCTGTCGAAGCGAATCGAGGCCTGCACCCGAGGGCTGAGGCCGTCTGCAGGAAGCTGATAGACATCGGTGCTTAATTGGGCCAAGGACGTCCCGCATATTGTGCTATTGTTTAGTGGCGCGCTTGTCAAAAAGTAGGGTACAGTACCTGAGGACTGACGCAGTGACGGTAGTTGCATATCGAGACGATGTTGATTGTTGATTGTTGATCAGGATCTGTACCAAAGGAATCGGAGAGAGACCAAAACGACGTGGAGTCTGGTTCTCGGCAATCTGACCAATGAAGCTGCAAGGATCCCGTGGCTACCTGTTTGGGACTAGCGCCCGCAAAGTGGAACTTGCATCTCAAACTCAACTTCATGATTGATCACTGGTGTACCATACCACAGAAGCTTGCCGAGCACACGGTCATCAACGCCGTCTCAATCTTGATTCCCTTGTTACAGACAGTTGCCCGCTGAAACCCTGGAAGCTGGGGCCCGAGTCTCCATCGTCAGGAACAGACTCCTCACATTCTTCAACGGCAATTGCAATACAAGCCGGCTCTCCCAAGCTACCTTGGTAGATCAACCTTAGCCGCCACCGTCGATTTGACCTCCACAAGCAACATTGCCGTGCATCGAGCCGTGCATCGAGCCGTGCCAATCTGCCAATCTACGATTGTGACAGACAGGACATCACACAGTCACCCTATCAGACAGCATCCTGAGCTGTGGTCTGAGCTCCTGCAGCTCACCAAGTTCCCGACCCAGAGTCTCACCTCGCCCAATATCGCCCACGAGGGAACCGTGACACTAAGACACCACTACTGACCTTGTCCCGCTGTGGCGGTTTCGTCTTGAGCAATCACTCGTCCACCAGCCTCAGGCCATCTACCTTCGGCATATTCATCGCTACCTTTTCCCGGCACCAAACTAATTGCCATGGAGTCCGAGATCAGAGCCATCTTGCCCAACGTGGACCCGGTCGTCTCCGAGTACTCGGCCGGCTACCTGACACATGCCTCCGCCTCCTGGACCGGAGGAGACGAGGAGCAGGCCGGGCCGTCGCCCCTAGCCGAGGCTGCCCTTGTCGTCACGGAGCTGCTGCTGTCTGCCGCCGGGAACTCGGATGCGACGACGCAGGAGAAGATCCAGCAGGTCGTCGAGAAATGGGTGGAGAAGTACGAGAAGGCAAATGGCTTGTTGGATAGGAAAGGACCGTCAGTCCGGAGGTTAGACCGGTCTTTCCAAGTCGGCGCTCAAAACAATGTGTCGTCGACGTTGGCCGTGGCTACCGGCGCTGTCGACCTCGAGGCCGCCAATGTCAGGAAGGTGGAGTCCAAGGTCGACAAGAAGAAGCTCGAGAAGGCTGAGCGCAAGATCGCTGCCAAGCTCCAGAAGAAGACCTTCAAGACTGTCGAGTACGAGGCCTCCCGTCTGCTCGATCTTCCCGACGATGCGCAATCGTACGAGGAGTTCTATATGGCTGTCAACCCTCTGCAGCTTGGTGGATCAGGCGGCAAGTCCAAAGACATCAAGATCGACAATATCGATGTGTCCATTGGTGGCTTGAGAATCCTCGCCGATACTACTTTGACGTTGGCATACGGCCACCGATATGGTCTGGTTGGTAACAACGGTATCGGTAAATCTACGTTGCTGCGCGCTCTCGCTCGCAGAGAGGTGCCCATTCCCACACACATTTCTATTCTCCATGTCGAGCAAGAAATCACTGGTGACGACACTCCTGCAATTCAAGCTGTTCTTGATGCCGATGTTTGGCGAAAGATCCTGCTTAAGGACGAAGTTGTGAGTATATTTTCGTCGTGATATTGGCTATTCCGCATCTAACACTAGTCCCAGGAAACCTCTGAAAAGCTCGCGGAAATAGAGACACAGCGGTCCACCATGGCAGACACTTCAGCAGATGCTTCGAGGCTCGATCGCGAGCGTGAGGCGCTCGACCAAAAACTCACTGATGTCCAGGGCAAGCTCGCAGAGATGGAGTCAGACAAGGCCGAGTCAAGAGCAGCAAGCATTCTCGCTGGTCTTGGATTCTCACCTGAGCGGCAACAATTCGCTACCAAGACCTTCTCTGGAGGTTGGCGTATGCGTCTTGCCCTGGCTCGAGCACTGTTCTGTGAACCTGATCTGCTACTTCTCGACGAACCGTCCAACATGTTGGACGTCCCCTCCATCACCTTCCTCTCCAATTACCTGCAAGGCTACCCCAGCACGGTCCTGGTCGTCTCTCACGACAGAGCCTTCCTGGACGAGGTGGCCACGGACATCATCCACCAGCACTCGGAGCGCCTCGACTACTACCGAGGCGCCAACTTCGCCTCCTTCTACGCCACCAAGGAGGAGCGCAAGAAGACGGCCAAGCGCGAGTACGAGAAGCAGATGGCGGAGCGCGCCCACCTGCAACTCTTCATCGACAAGTTCCGCTACAACGCCGCCAAGTCGTCCGAGGCGCAGTCGCGCATCAAGAAGCTTGAGCGCATGCCTGTGCTCGAGGCGCCCGAGGCCGATTACAGCGTACACTTCAAGTTCCCCGACGTCGAGAAGATGACGCCGCCCATCATCCAGATGACGGGCGTGACCTTTGGCTACAGCCCGGACAAGATCCTCGTGCGCAACGTCGACCTCGACGTACAGCTCGACTCGCGCATCGGCATCGTCGGCCCCAACGGCGCGGGCAAAACCACCGTCCTCAAGCTGCTCATTCAGACGCTCACCCCACTGTCGGGGCTTATCTCGCAGAACCCGCGCCTGCGCGTTGGCTTCTTCGCGCAGCACCACGTCGACGCGCTCGACCTTAACGCGTCGGCCGTGTCGTTCATGGCCAAGACGTACCCGGGCAAGAAGGACGAGGAGTACCGCCACACGCTCGGCGCGTTCGGCATCACGGGTACGACGGGTCTGCAAAAGATGGAGCTGTTGTCTGGAGGTCAGAAGTCGCGTGTCGCATTCGCCTGTCTGGCACTGACGAACCCGCATATCCTCGTGCTTGACGAGCCTTCTAACCATCTTGATATTGAGGCTATGGACGCGCTGTCTGAGGCGTTGCAGCAATTCCAGGGTGGTGTGTTGATGGTGTCTCACGACGTCACAATGTTGCAGACGGTGTGCACCAGTTTGTGGGTGTGTGATGGCGGAACGGTCGAGAAGTTCGATGGTACGGTTGCGGATTACAAGAGGAGGATCACGGCGCAAGCGGACGCTATGGGTGCGAATGGTGTGGTTGCGAAGCATTAAAAGAAGTAGAAGCATATAGAGGCCACCAGCAAGGAAAATTACATGCATTGGATCTGCGGGTCGTTGCCATTTTTAAAGTTTGTGCGAAATGCAGCGTGATTGAATAGCAACTCCTCGATATCTCATGCTGATTGCCACGTCCTGATACTCTTTTCTTCTCGCATCAAGTGGATTGAAATAGCCACACCATGTATGTTCACGTCTAAGTATTGCTTCTTAGCAGAGAGGCTCTCGGTATTTCTGCATTAGTCACGACAGCGGGCTGCTAATCCACCGCAAGACTGTGGATGGCAGGACTCGCTGTTCTGCCAACCGTCCATAATATGCTCGACTGGCTCTCTGAATTTATCACAACGACCGTCCATGCATGAACTTCCCTTTGAGACGACGGGGCCCTGCGCGAAGTTTTGCAGCGCTGGACGTCTGTCTGCGAGTCGCGGCCAGTCGCTATGTTCGATGGTGCTATGGCGGCGGTCCTACTTCCATAAGCAGACTGCGGTTCTACGTGTAATGGTTTGTTCACTTTGACTGTCTGTCCGAAATAGTGACGCACCATCTTGACGACGGCATACAGGCCTCGAAGTTGTCCTTCGCATGGAGTACTCTACCCTAAGCCTTGTCCCTGTCTACCAGCCTGTCATCGACGTATTGTCACACATATTTGGACGTCTATTGCGATGCCGGAGCTCGTAGTCGATGCTCCGAATACGAAGTCCGTGAAGAATTAAGCGAATTTCGTATTTAGATAAGTGACTTTAGAACCGGTGTCACCGACTAATGTCTATCCATAGGAACGCTGCGATCGCAAGGGATATCAAGAGGAAAGATGCAGAGATCGACCATTCGCCTCTGCCTTTTACGCCTTGGTCTATAACACCATGGCTTCAATGCCAACCCACTGTGGCTTGCATCATGCTCCTAATCCCGACCGAAATCTTCATGGCTTCGAAGAGGAATCGTCCGTGTCCGCGTACTTCAGTTTGCGAAAGTCACGCCGCCCAACTCGTGAAGCGGACGTGTCTTACGTGCCATCGGCATTGATCAATACAGCACCGCTCGAACTGCCCTAAGCAACTCCAGAATCCATGCGTGCGGTTCGAGATAGCCACGAAGGTGATGCTTCGCAGAAATTGTATCTCTTCAGGACTGAGAGTAGCCTAACCACTTAGTCGTCGAACTTGATACCGTTGCGAGCGAAAGTATCGATCGGACCACCCTTGTAGCTGCCACGCTTCTTCTTGTTCTTCTCCTTGGTGAAGCCCTTGCCCTTGGTCACAATAAGATCCTCGTGGGCTTTCTGGCCCCAGCCGTGGGCGTTGTCCTGGAAGGCATTCGAGGCGAACTTCTCGTCGACCACGATATCCTTCTTGATGCGCGAGAAGGGCTCGTTCTGCACCTTGCCGGCGCCCTTGCCGCGGTTGTTGGCGGGGTTGGGCGGCAGCGGCGGGTCGATTTCGGGCGAGGTCTTGCCCAGCGTCACGGAGGAGTCAGTCGACGCGGTCTTTACTGGCTTCTTCGCTGCGGCGGGGGGGTCAGAGTCGGAGGAGGAAATGCTGGAGCTGGAGGAGGAGGACGAGGGGCCTGACGAGGGCAGCTTGGTAGCGGCCGCTTTCTTCAGAGTTTCGTCGTCGGAGTCAGAGTCGGAGTCGGAGTCAGAAGAAGAGTCTGAATCGCTGGAGCTGGAGCTGCTAGCATCGCTAGAGCTGGAGCTGTCGGAGTCAGAGTCGGACTGCAGTATTAGAGTCAGCAGAAGCCCAATGTTGGCGGCTCATCAGTCCAACTTACGCTCTTCTTTACGGTCTTGATGACCTCTTTCTTGACGGCGGCGGGCTTCTTGGACTTCTTAGCCTTGGCCTTCTCGTCCTCCGAGCTCGAGTCACTGTCGCTATCGCTGCTGTCTATCTTCACTGGGACCTTCGCGGCGATTTTGGCCTTCTTCGCCTGGGGCTTCTCATCCTCAGAGCTCGACTCGTCGCTAGACTCGTCGGAGCTGGAATCGCTGTCGGAGGAAGACTCGCTGTCGGAGTCAGCCTTGCGCTTAAGTGACTTCGCGGCGGCCGCGGCGGCAGGTGCAGCAGCACCGAGGCCACGGGTAGCGGGGGCCTCGTCGTCGCTTGAGGACTCAGAGTCGGAATCGTCCTTCTTGACCTTGACCATCTTCTTGACCGCCTGCTCATCCTCTTTCTTGAGCTGCTTCTTAGCTGCCACGGCGTCGTCCTCGCTGTCGCTGTCGCTGCTGTCGGAACTGTCCGAGGTGTCACTGCCGACCTTCGGGGCATCCTTCATCTCGGCATCGCTCTCGTCCTCGCTGCTGCTGCTGCTGCTGCTGCTGCTGCTGCTGCTGCTGCTCTCGTTCTCGGAGCTCGAAGATTCGGAGTCGTCCTTTGCGGGCGCGGCAGCGGGGGCGTGCTTTGCGACAATGTCAACGAGGGTCTCCCGTCCGGTCTTCTTGCCAGCAGCGCCCCAGCCCAATGCTGTTCGCTCGGTCTTGAAGGCAGCGAGCGCAGCTGGGAATTTGTGGGCGGAGAGGAAGCCCTCAATGAGGTCGAGCGTTTGGGTGGGGGCGGAGGAAGTGGGCGTCTTGCTGGCCTTCGGGGCCTTCTTGACCTCGGTCTTCTTAGTCTTTCCCATTGTGCTGGCGTTGCTCAGGGAGGGAGTTGAGGTCGGGCGGGAGGTGTTGTTTGTGAAGAGCCAAGCGGGTGGACCTGACATGAGGGGAGGAATAAGTAGAAGGATCCAGTAATAACGCGAGACTGCAAATACTTGTCAATGGTGGTGGTTCTACTTTGAGCTGAGGGCGAGAGAACTTTTTAGCAATCGAAAGAAAAAAGTTAGTCCCACTTTTTTCCGCGCTGATCCAGACAGGGATATATCCCTGGACCAGGAAAGATACCTGCATACCTGCGGACGACGTCTTATTCAGCAGCACTTCCAATATCACCACTTCCCCCTTCAATCCTGCCAGAGTTGAAGGAAGATATCGAGTGTTTGCGATATCTGTTGTTGAAATTCAATGAAATCATATCTATTGAATCGTCCAGGGTGAGATTTCAGAGTCTACAAAAAAGATATAGGATCTGGAGGCCCAAAAGCCCAAGATGCTCAAAAGAAATGCACACTCCAAAGCAGCCAGTTTTCTAACCTTCTGATATGCTGATCTGGTGAACTGTGAGTCTCAATGAAAGCATTACTGAGTAGAATGTCAGGCATTGGGGATTCCAAGTAATCATAAAGATTGTAACATGTTCAGGCTCTGAAGCTATTTATAATCAGCTTTGAAATTGGTATCTCGAGATTTCATATTGTGCTCTGGACCACTCGCATCAAAATCTGAATTTAGAGAGAAACACGCGTATGGTAATCAATGCCGCAAATTGTCTGCTTTAGACGGGCCTACCTCCGAATTATCTGCCTTGAAGCTAATAAGGTCGAGGCCCCTCTCATTAGCAAGTCTTTTAGCAAGCATGTATGGACACACAACCAGCTCAATTTTCTAGTTCTTAGGTTCAGGATAGATATTACATTCAAATAAATTCATCAACGGACCTAGATGGAGCACAGACTGGGTTTGAAGTTAACAAAACAAAAAAAAAGCATGTTTGGGAGAAGTGAGGACTCACCCAACAAACCGAAAGCACACAGAGCACAAAAAGCATGCGACTACCTTAAAATCATGCAAGTATCTTTACTGTGTGCAAATGGACTCAGCTGACCGGCCGGTTGTACCTGAGGTCACATGAGACCTACTCAGACTCGCAGCCTGCTGCTGTCAACCCAAAGACGACTCTCATAATAGAAAAGGGGAATAAGCGAATGAGGTGGCACAGAGACACTCTTTGAAGAAAGAGATGGGCAAAGAGAAGATTTGCTGAAAGTGCCTGTCTAGAGGTGAACCACAGCCATTTAATGAGCTTCAGCTGGTGATGAGGAAGATGAGGTGGCCCAACAGAAGATCGTCGCACAAGCAAGCCACCAGGAGATCTTAACGTCTCTCAACATATCATGCTAGCTTGAGATCCAAGAAGCCGTCGGAAAGCTGACTACCACATACAATGTACTAGGAATTATGGGTTAATTCAAAGTGAAACCGCCATGGTCCATCTCCGATGGACTAGACTTTACAAGTGAGAAAGTCACACACATCAAGGTGAAAACACAAGTCAATGCAAAGTGCTCAAGTACCTGTACCAATAATAATCATGGTATTGCTGTCTAGTCCTAATAAATCCTGTGACAAGGAGTATCTCCCTCCGTGGTCGACATCCTCACCCATCTGCTCTAGAGGTATCATAATCGCCGGGCACAAGGCCGTGTAGCTAGGCCGTATCCATAAAGCAAGCCGCATACCGCTTTAGCTCCCTTTGATCTTCAAAAACAATGCAAGGCGTGCTGAAATGCATGAACCAACTTGCGTTCGTGGTCCATGCACCGTGTCTCTCACACCATAAACTCCGAGCTTAGCCAATGGCCGTATAAAATGTAGTGTAACCCAAAGAAACCGCAAAGACCCAGCTCCTTGGTCTCAGCTGAGGAAAGAAGAAATGTAAGTATTAGTTGACCATTGACAGCCCATTCAGAACGATGCTTCGCCTGTCTCTACAAGACGAAGAGCGCGAACATAGCCGCGCCCAAGAAAGCAAAGTTGATAGCGCCCTTCGAAGCGCCAGCCTGGACGATGGAGGTCTGGCTGCCGGAGGCACTGCCAGTTGCCGAGGAGCTCGAAGTAGAGGCGTTAGTGGCCATAGTGGCAGCGGCAGCAGCACCGGAACCTGACGCAGAGGGACCAGCGGCCTGGCCGATGGGAGATCCACCGGTGGCAGTGGCGGCGGCAGCGGCAGAGCCAACACCGGTACCTGTGGCAGTCGACAGGGTCGTAGCGGTGCTCTGAGCACCAGTGACGGCGCTGCCGGACGACACAGAGCTGGTATCATCCTTCGAGTCGGATCCAGTGTCAGCATTGGAGCTGGTGGTTGAGCCAGAGCCAGTGTTGACCTTGATGGAGGCCATGCTGCCAGTCTGGTCGGTGTACTCGTAGGTCTCAGCATTGGCGACACCGTTGGCGTTGTCGGTGATGCTGATCTTCTGGTAGTAGGCGATGAAAGGAGCCTGCGACCAGTCAGGTGCGCCGCCGGCCCATTCCACGGTACCTGGGGCGTCGGAGCAGCCAGCGCACCAGGTGCCGAACTTGACCATCATGGGGGTCTGAGGGTAGGTTGCCTCGTTGCCGGCGTAGGTGAGGGTTCGGTAGGTGGTGCCGTCGATGATCCACTCAAGCTTCTCGGGAGTCCAGTCAAGAGAGTAGGTGTGGAAGGTTTCGCGATCGTCTCCGCCGGGAATGGCAATTTCGGCCTCGAGTGTGCCGTATGTCGCAGTGTCGCCCTTCGAGAAGTAGTTGGACTGGACGGAGCCAGCGACACCACCCAGCCACTCCCAGTCGATCTCATCCAAAACATCGGATTCAAGGACGATGGTGGTGATGATGCCGGCGCCCTTTGCGACACGCAGCGTCACGTCGACTCGGCCGAAGAACATGTACTTGGAGGAGGTGAAGGTAGGGGCCTGGCCCTTCTGGGCGATCGAGACCTCGGCTCCATTGGCGCCGTAGGTGACAGTGGTGCCGGTTGCAGCGGTGAACAGGCTGCTGCCACCCTTAGTGAAGTCAACGTCCACGCTGCCTCCGAAAGCAGGGTTCTTGGTGCAGGCTAATGACTTTGTTAGAAGAGTTCAGGCTTCGGTATGTGATAGGACTTTCGACACTTACTGCTGGGGTCAACTTCCAAAGGATTGCAGGCGCTGAAGGTCTGCGCAGAGACAGTGGCGGCGAAGGCCACAAATGCGGCCGAGGATAGCCTGAAGAACATTTTGATGGTGTGATGTGAGCGACTGGTGGGTGTTGAGCAAGGTGAAGCCAAAGCAACAGACAACAGCTTTCGATCTTGTTGTATTTACGGCTTGAGGAAGCGAGGTAGGCTTGACTCGTGGTGGCGTCTCAAGTGAGGGACAGCTGGAATGAGGTGACGAGGGTGTCAAGCGAGCGACTGAATAAGATGAAAAGAGAAAAAAGAGAGCTGTTATGGTCCGGGTGAGGAACTTGCAATGTGATATTACTCGATGGACAGGAAACAGCAAGTGCGAGGAGTGAGGTCTTGGGAAAGGGGACCGGATGTTTTAAACTGAGTGAGCGGTAGGGGTTGTGTGGGTGTCTTGGAAGGAGGCCCTGGGGCTTGGCCGGTACTGGCGCGGGTGTTGGCACAGTGCCAGATACTAGAGTGCCATTGCCAGCCCACACAATATTTGTCGGTCGTCCTGGAGTCCTTGACAGGCAGATCCGCACTAGGCGCACAGCCATGCAGACCTTGAGGGCGGCATGGGGGACCCCTAGAAGTACCTGGGTACTTGCCAGGCAAGAGCCTGCAAGTGTCATCCGCCAGCCCGGTCAATTCATTCCTGGCCAATCAGCCAGACCGTCCCGCAGGCCTTTGGCGGATCTGAAGGACGCTGAAGGGATTCAGAGCGAGATTGCCAGAGGATGTCCCCTATGGCGTGCATGGCGTGCATAGGGCACGTTATACAGTGGTGATGGCGCTGGTGGCTGCAGGTGGGCATGTTGCAGTATCCAGCCACTCAGCCATTTTGTGGATGTGGATATCAATTCAACATGACTCCTCATCCACGTCCTGTTCATTTGATGGATAGTAGGCTGCCAACTGCGCGCCCAGCACAAGCTCAGCTGGAGGTGGACTGAGCGAAGAAAACTCGTATGCAATCATTCTCATGTTGGCGGCTTGTCAGTGTGGGCACCTCGATCGACTGAGGACTCGAGAGGCTTGGAAGATCATCACTGCAGGGTCCAACCTTTGCTGCACGATCGTTCCACTGTAACCATGGACAAAACAGGTGCAGTTGCAGTATCGAGCACGGATGGTGCAAAGATGCTTGAGCAATCGTCCAGATTCCTCCAGTTTCGAGCCTTGTGGGTCATCTTTAGCGCAGTCTTTAGAGCATTTGAATACGATCCCGCTCTTGTCTCGTGGCGGGAGCACGGATGACCAAGCAGGACACTTTGTTTGCTGTGGAATAATGCGATTTGCTTTGCGCAGTATGCCACCAGCCAACTTTGGGATTTCAATTAAATCAGCAAGTCGTAACAAAATACTCTCCTTCTGATAACAATTCTGAGTCAAACAAAAAATGCTACGCGCTGTGTTGGTATTGAGTTATTGCTAATTGAAAGGGCTGAGTTTTGGTGGTAGAAGTCGCAAATTCGAAAGTGTCCGGCTTGGTCATCCGTGCTCCTGCGTGGCAAGAAGTCCGACTGCCCAAGTGATCAGAATTAGACACACCCTTTTGGCATGAATAGAGTGGCGTGGTCCGTATTCGTCGCTGTCAGACTGTATACGGCGTCGTGATGATTGTGAGCCACAAAAAAATGATGACAGTTACGTTGCTCCCGTTTGGATAGTGACGATGATGGTGACCTCGGTAGCCCCCCCCCCGTCTGACGGCCCTGAAGTGAGCCGTGCCGGCTCTGGTAAGACAGCTTGTACGTCGTACGCAGTCAGACATCATTTCGATGTTCAATGATTTATCACGATTGCTCAACTTGCGGTTCTGGCAGTGTGTTGCCCAGGTGAAATTTGTGTTTTCCAAGGCATATACAGTACACAGTAAAAGTAAATAAGCGCTCCGGCAACACATCATCTCAAACTAGGGCCTTGTCGCTTCAGCTAGATGCAGCCTATCGAAAACCCGGGTGGGTCGGCTAATGTTTAAAATTAGCATAAGGATGCGCCGGCCATCCCAGCAAATCTTCTTTGATGGTGACAGGTCCCAGGCCGTCGGGCCATCAGACCACCGCGAAGCCGGGGGGCCCGCAACACACATTCCAGATACAAGTGCATAGTCTGTGCTCACTGGAGCCTCGGTATCGATGCTGTCGTCTCTCTGGGTCCGCACTATGTTCCACAAAAGAAGCTTAAAAGAAGCTCCTTCATGATAGCATCGCCTGGCTATATGACAATGCAATAACAGCAGCGAACGAGAAGCATTCGCTCGCGCTCGACGAGCTATCCTGTCACACACCATGATTCATCTGTACTAGCAGAAGCTCACCACTTGCCCGTTGGCTGACTGGGCGCCGAGGATGAAACAGGGGAGCCATCCCTGAGATCGCCATGCCACAGTACCGCCCTGTTACCGCACCCAACCGATTTGACGAGATCGTTAATTGTTATTGCAATGCGCCTTGTTGTGTCGTCCCGGTTGGCAGAACCGCGAAGATACCTCGTTGCATTTCCTGACCTACCTACTATGTACTGCAAATCCCCGTCGACATACACAAGGCATAAACACGTACACTTCATCAACCCTCGGGGTCTTTGCATGTCTCCGGCAGCCAATGAGGTAAGTGAGTGGGGACGGGGCTGAGCTGTCAGTTGTCAATGTGCTTCATTCTCCGTCCGTGCTTCCAATCTGGTCCAACAAGCGGACCCTGCTCAGCCTCTCTTGGCAGCCTCACGAACCACAACCTTTCCCTTCTGGGTCTCAGGATCCCCTCGGCCTCTTCCGATGTCAATTTGCACTCGGCCAGGTGCCGTCTCAGCTTTTAGAGTTTTCAGAGTTTACAATTTCGCAAGCTGGCACTGCCTTTTAGTCAGGCGACGAACGGTGTCCACAACCGGGCAGACACCTAGGTAGCCTTGCAGGTTTCATTTCTTCACTGACTGGTAACAGAAATCTCCTACACAAAACTCCGCCACGGTCGGAGGTCTTGAAACGCATCTACAGGTCCAGAGGGAGCCCACTTGAGTTGGACGAGCTTGCGAAAAGTCAAAGTGAGCGTGCACCATTCATCTACTAAGAATTGATGCTGGAGATATACTTTCCTACCGCGGTGGTGAATGCTCCACCCCTTGGCCGAGTATCTGCGTCGACAGCAGGTTTGAACGTCCTTAGTCCAATTACAGCCTGGCATGATACCCAGAGAAGCTGTGCCGCGATGCCTGTTGCGACTCGTCGCCCACGATCGCGGCCGATGAGAAAGGAACATCCTCGCTCTCTCATCCGCTGAGTACGGATGGCGACTACCACTGACAACCACTCAAGTGAGTAACACATGTCATCACGGTGATCGCCGTCGGTGCCTTCAAGACCTGCCGGTATCCTTCGCTATGTCCTTTGCTGCACAAATCCCTTTCAAAGTATTGGGCCAATGACGGGATTGTCTCATCGCCGTTGAGGCGAGTCGCAAGATGTACAGAGAACGTCCAGACATGTTGGTGCTCCTTTGCGCCACGGTCAAGTCGACTAAGAGAGGAAGGTAAAGTACGGAACACGAAACGATGCCGCGAGAGCCTTCATTTAACGGGTATCCGCGCTTCACGGTGAATACTGAAGTGCAAGTTGCACAGAATAGAATTTCCTCTCGCGGTCATGGAGACGACAAGCTTGCTGGTAGAGTAAGCAGCTGGGAGGTTCTTTAATGAATCGAGGACTATTTGGCGACTGAAAGCGACTCCTGCCATTAGAGTTTCCTTTCGCTGGCAAGGACAAATGTGAGATACATTGGTAGCTTTGGACGAAGCTCGACTTGAGCGATCCATGGATCGGAGCGGCTTGAGCTGGGCGCAGGTCGGAGAGGAGACGGTCAGTCGGTGCACCTCGAGAGGCTGGGAAGTGGCGGAGAAGGTCTCTCCACGTTGCTGTGATGGTGCAACAGTGCAGCATTACACAGGAGCATGGTGTTCTGAGACCTTTTTTCAAATACTTGGGATAGGACGGAGCTAAAAGCCGAGTAGTGCACGCTTGACCGCTCCGTCTGCCGGTCTGCCGGTGCGGAGATGCTCCCCGCGTACCAGCCGTGACAAGTAAAGACGTTGAGGTCACATCCAGGAACAGCTTTTTTGCTTATCAAGGTTTCACATTTCTTTTCGGTCGTCCACCAATAGGGCAATGTCGATGGTCTGCGAGATCGGTTGATCTCATCTCAAAGTCTACGTGCAAGCCTCCGTTGCTGCAGTGCGTTTGTGTTGATCCGAACCAAACGGTAAGACAACCGCGGTGCCACTGTTACCGCATCTCATCAGCATCAGCATTAGCACCTCAAGCCTTTGGTAACTGCCGCGCTCTGAAGTTTTACACACAGCAGTCTCATCGCAAGACACACTGCCTTAGCCGAAAGACACGCACGCACAACCATGCCCGCAGAAATCACGGCCGTCGCGCCGTACGCCGCGCCAGGCCAAGATGCCAAGGTGCCGGACTGCGCGCCGCCCCATGCGGCCGTCGAGTTCGACAAGACCACTGAACGGGGTCTTCTTCGGAAGCTGGACAACAGGCTTGTGCTTCTCGCGTTCTTGTGCTGTGCGAATTGCCGTTGCTGCAGAGGCTGAACTGTGCTGACATGGACGCCCAGATCTCGCCGCTTTCTTGGATAGGTCCAATATCGGAAATGCTCAGACGGCTGGCATGGGCAAAAGTTTAGGGCTCAGTGCGGAGCAGTATGATGTGAGTGCTTGCAAGGACCTGTTATTCAGAGAGGATGTGTGCGCTGACGTCTGATAGTGGCTCTTGACCATCGTAAGTATATCAATGCTCGTAAAACGGAGTGCTGGGTGTTCTACACCTTACATGTCTAGACCATCGTCCAGAAAGCCTCGCTCCACGCATGGTGAGAATTTTGCAGCTTTTTCTGGTGGAGATGTTGCAAGGCTGTGTTACTCCAGGCGCAGATACTCGCCTTTCCCTTTGAGCCTTCAACAAAAGCTCGCTTTGAGTAGTTAACACTCATCAGTTTTACATCCCATATATCCTTTTCGAATGGCTCGCTTTGATGTGGAAGATCTTACCTCCGCATATATGGGCCTTCGTCACCGTGTTCATCTGGGGATGTGCGTCGATGTTGCAAGCTGCCGCCTTCAACTGGCAAGGCCTCATGGCCTGCAGATTCTTTCTGGCCACAGCTGAGGCTGGATTCGGCCCAGGCATGCCATATCTTTTCTCCTTCTTCTATAACAGGAAGGAGCTTGGTTTCCGCTGCGGCATCTTCCTCTCAGCTGCACCCCTCGCCACCTGCTTTGCGGGAGCGCTTGCATATGGAATCACCTCAGGGCGGTACATGATCGCAAGCTGGAGGCTGCTCTTTATCATCGAAGCGATCCCGTCCTTGATCTTGGCCTTCGTAGTCTACTTCTTCCTTCCCGACTCCACCGCCACCGCCAAGTTCCTCACCCGAGAGGAGAAAGCCCTCGCCCAGGCCCGCGCCGTGCGCACCACCGGGCAAGAAGACAGCGGCACCACAAAAGGCTTCTCCGTTGGGCACATCGACTTCAGCGAGGTACTCGACACCCTCAAAACGCCACAAGCCTGGGTCCAAGCCCTCATGTACTTCTCCTGCAACGTCGCCTTCGCCTCCCTCCCCGTCTTCCTCCCCGCGATCCTCAAAGGCATGGGCTTCACCTCCGTCAACGCGCAAGGCCTCACCGCGCCGCCCTACTTCCTCGCCTTCCTCATCTGTCTCGCCTCGACTTACATCGCCGACCGCATCCAGCAGCGCGGCCTCGTGATCGGCACGCTTTCGCTCGTCGGTTGCGTCGGCTACGCGCTCCTCGCGACGTGCAAGCCCGTGGCGGCGCGCTACGTCGGCGTCTTCCTCGCGGCCGCGGGCGTGTTTCCTGCCATTGCGAATATCCTCTCGTGGATGCTGACGAACCAGCGCAGCGACACGAAGCGCGGCGCGGGGATTGCGGTTATGAATATCATTGGGCAATGTGGCCCGTTGCTGGGCACGCGTGTTTTTCCGACGGCGGAGGGGCCGTTCTATGTCCAGGGCATGGCGGTTTGTGCGGCGTTTATGTTTTTGAATGCGTGTTTGGCGTTTGGGTTGCGCGCGTACTTTAAGACGAGGAATGATCGGTGGGATCGTGAGGCGGCGGCTGGCGGGATAGTGAGTGATGGTGGGACTGCGATGTCGCTTGGGGAGAAGGCTGATGCGGAGAAGGTTGAATCGGCATCGCATGCGGCTGGGTCGAAGGCTGTGGGTTGGGAGAACTTGAGTGACTGGCGTTATGCGCTGTGAGAGGCAGAATGTGGCAACATTGGCTCACATATGGGATGGACCGTAACATAGAAAGGGTTGTAGCGCGAACAGTTGAGCTGATCATATAGACTGCAATCAAGCTACTGTCACCTCACAAGTATACTCGACTACGACAGCACGAAGAGAATGCAAAAACATGGCCAGAAGGAAGCGCAGACGAGAAGCCGCAACAAAATCCATTCCCCATGCAATGCAGCGGCGATCACGACGCCGCTGCCCGCGAAGAACGACGCAAAATATCGTACAGTCAGCCAGCTGGGCTCGCATCCGGCTCTACTTTCCGTATACAATCCCACAGCTCTCCGCTGTCTTCCGTCTTATGATTGAGCTTTACCGGCAGCATGGTCGCAGATAGACGAGTGCCACGTTCCGGCCCCTCGGTGTGCGGCTTTCGACATCGAAGCGGGCGTCAGCATGGGACAGCATGTGCTGCACGGCAGAGGTGGTTGGCTCAGGTCTGTGCGATGTTAATGCAAGACATGCGAGCACGTGTCTTACCGATGATCTTCGATCTCGTGGCACGTTGTACAAAGTTGACGATCGCGATATTGCGATGTCGTGACCGCCTGGAAGTGCATTGTTGGCACGGTGCTAGGACCTCAGGCGATTACGAGGAGGACGAGGTTCTGGAGCCCGAGTGTCTTTGCTTGTTTGCTGTGATACGTATCTGCAGTGCTGAGAACTTGCCGCCTTCTACGCTGACGTCCCACTGTCTTGATGTAGATATTCACAGATAATCTCAGACGGCCTGACCAAATCCTAGGCCCGGACACCCTCAAGCAGAAGCACTAACAGCAGTGCCAGCTGCCTCAACCCGCGCATACGACGTCCCTAACCTCTCCAGCATGTGCTCCTCCACCGTAACAACCTTGCCTCCCACCGGCTCACTGCCATCAAACGGACTTAGCTTCACCTCGGGGTTGCCATCGAAGAAGAATGGCACTGAATAGCGGTCCGTGCCGCTCTTGTTGATCACCCTATGCGTGGCGGACTTGTAGATATTCTTAGTCCACATCGCGAGCATGTCGCCGATATTGACAACATAGGCATCCGGGTTCGGCGCCACGGGGTGCCAGGTCTGCGTGCTTTCGTCGAAGACCTCGAGGCCGCCGGCTGTGTCTTGGAGGAGAAGGGTGATGGCACCTACAGGCATATTTAGCAGTGCTTGTTGGGGCTTGGCGGAGGATAAGAGACGTACCGAAGTCTGTGTGAGCCCCTGCGCCGAGCTGCCTCTTATCGCGGGAGACTTGTGGGGGGTAATGGAGGAGTCTCATGATGCAGACGGGGTCGTTCGAGACGAATTCTCGGAAAATGCCATCGCCATATGGCAGGCCCTTGGCGAGTATCTCTAGCACTTTGAAGGAAAGCTCGAGCACAGAGGCGTAGTACTTTTCGGCTGGTCTTTGGAAGTCTGATGGCGAGAGACTACGTGGGAAGATGTTCTCGCCTAGTAAATGCGGATGTGCTTTTACCTTCTCTGAATCTGCCGGGAGATGTTTGCCCACGTAGAAGCCCTAGATGAAAATAAGCCTCCGCAAGTTCTTCGAATCAAATAGAAACAATCTGTAGGTAGCAGTAGCTGTACCTCTTTTAGATCCGGAAGTGTCTCTTCCTGCAACGCCTGGGCCCCAAGAATCTCGTAGCCTCTGTTCTTTAGCACTGGATGTGTGAGAGCCTTCTTCTCTTCCAACGGCAGACTAAAGAGCTTTTCCGACGCCTTGAATACGTTATCCTGGGTCTCTCTTGATATGTTGTGCCCAACCAAGGAGAAAAACCCCACGCTCATAGACGCACTTCGTACATCTCGAACAACCTTTTGGCCGGCTTCCGATGTGGGATCCCGGAGATAAGGTGCGATGTTGATGGTCGGAATCTGGAAGGGCTTCGTTCGTAGACCCATACTTTCTGTTAAAATATAAATATCTTGATCATAGCAACAAAAGTGTTGTGCCAGTTCTGGTCTGGACCCTCAGCTTCTCTTATGGACGTGAATTGCGAGCGAGCCACGAGAAGAAACCCATGCAAGAAGTAAGCCACCGCATGCAGCGCCCTCGAAAGATGCTGTAGAACCCTCCACGACATCGTATCACCCTCGATACCACATTTCCGGGCCGCTGTTGATAACGCAGACCAGCGTTCCCCGCAGGTACCGCGACCGGCTTGGCCTGACCCCTAGTAGGTGAGGCAGCGGTGCCCTATTAAAACAGCCGGACCACTGCTGCCGGAGAGCGCCGGTCGCCTATCATTTCTGGAATGCGTCTCCACGACCTGTCATCTGCATCACTCTTTGCGTCTGTAACCCTTTTCCCTTTATTTCAGGTACGACACCTAGCAGTAACTGCTTCCTCATCGCATGCCGTGGGGAGTGGGGATGATTCACTTCAGAAAGTGACAGGTCATGGCTGTCTCGATGATTCCTCGGCTCCCGCATTTCGGGTCGCTTTTGTGGTGTTGAAGGTGGTGGCTGCTTGATGCAGTGTCACCGTCGACAACCTCTCGCGAATCGCAAGTCCTGCACGTAGCCGGGATGAGAGCAAGCTTCCAAATGTTCGGTCTGCTGCGGAGACGAGGGCCTCACAGGGCTTCATTGGGGCGCAAACCTGTAGTCAGCTCGAACGGATGCATTCCCTCATGCAGCAGGCTGCGCTTGGCCGCTCGCTTAATTAAGCATGTATGACCGATAGTTGGGTGTAGCTTCGACGCTTGAGGACCGTCAGTGGTGGTTGTGCTCGTGTCTCTGTGTGCATTGTCTCGGGACAGTAGCTCGGGTGACTATTGAATAGCATTATTGCTTGAGATCAATTTTCTGTCTTGCTCTTCCAACGACACAGCGATATAGCGACAAGAATGGTACTTGATAAATGACATAGAAGGTTTTCGCGAACCCGTGTATGGCGAGGGCGAGGCTCCCTCGTCTGATAGGGTGCCGAACTTCTTGTTGCCATCATCGTCCAAGCTGGCCACCGGTTTCAATGACTTGAGCCTCCCACTCTTTTGAAGTAGCTGTTGCAGCCTATTCTACAGCGAACCTCCCATTTGAGGATTACTCTGCACTCGGTTGTCCTGCAGCAGACTATCCCAGGGAAGACTAACCCACGGAAGACTTTCCCACAGAAGGTCCTATGGAGGGTGTATATCGTCACTTTCGGTGAACATCTGGTTAGCCACTTCACGACAGCCATCGATTAGTAAAAAGCAAGGGCATCCCGAGGTCACTTCTCATCACCTGGGTACGGCATCCATCTCCAAGGCATTGAACCTGTACCTCACTGCAATTATTCCAAGCTCCGAACGAGGACATCTTCATGAATCACCATATCACTCAATCTGGATCATAGTTATCTACCTGGACTCATCACGATTGATCAGCTCCAGCGTTTTCCAAACCTCACTTTGGTCCTGTACTACGCACTTCCACAATCATGGCCTCATCTCGATCGAGGGTTGCCGCTACATTTTCCAACACCAGACTTGGCCACAGTCGACAACACATCTGATCTCAACGAGGTCATGCCCAAGTGTCTTCGCTTCCTCTGGATAGGACACGGACGAGAGAGACTCTGCCACCCACAGCGCATCCGGTTGTACTTTCGCCTTTCCCACAATCCCCGGGTCGCCTGTCTTGTCGCACCACTACAGGCGACTATCAGGAAACCCCATCGCTCAGTAGGAGCACTTTCCGCAATATCCACAATTGTGTGCCGAACACGCAGTATAGTCAGGCTCGAAATCGTCCTCCCAACCATCATCTCCAGAGCCCTCGGAGGACTCGCCACCATGTTGGGGACTTTCATCCGAAGACGAGACCCTTCGAGTCTCCTGGTGGATATCATTCTCCCACATCTCTCGCACACTTCTAGACAGGGCATCACCGGCACCTGCCAACTGCTCCCGCACCTCGAGGATACCGGCCGCATCTAGACGGAGCTCCAACTTCTTGTCGGGCCTGACCCTGATGAGGTCGATGATGTGATGCATCAGAGCCGCGAGACGGGATAGCTCGTCGACGTGGTCGTTCTCCCAGCTGTTAACTTCATCTTGAACGGGCTTGACGTTGATATCGTCGAAGACTCCGCGGGTGTGGTATGCTAGGATGAAGTTGGGAATCTGGGCCACCCAGAGCCGCTTGAGCTGATCGTTCAGAGTGAAGTCGAATGTCTCTGTCTCTTTCTTTCTGACCGAGCGGGTTTTGAGGTCGAAAATCTTGGTTTGACTTATGAGCTTCCCGCCACGAAGCACTTGCAAGTCGCCATGGTTGTACTCCGGCACTTTGGAAGTAACCCGATTCTCAGTCAGCGCAGCTGACAGAAGGTCGAGGTCAGTGTTGATGTCAGAGATACGCGGATGAGGAGGCTTGGAGATGGCATCTTCATCGTCGCTGTCGTCGTTGGCGACATATCCATCCCCTTCGAAACGAACAAGAAACCCAAGTCCACCGAAACGATACGAGATGATTCGTTGATGTGAAGTCGAACCCTTGACCTCCGGTTCCCAGGTAGTGTACGATTCTGGGAAGGTATGACCGTATCCATAGACACCCTGGATCAGCTCGCGGGGCGTGTTCTCCCTGCGTATGAAGAAGAGCGTCTCTCCTACCAGCTCTACCAGTATACGGAAGGACTTGTCTTCACCCTGCAGAAAACGAAGAAGGTTGCCGATGGTGCTGCCGCAGGCGACGATGTCGATCTGTCGGGATACATCGGGATTCACTAGAGGGTGATCAGCGGATGTCTTCGATCGGAGCGGGCCTACCATGGCGTGATTGCGTGAATTAATTACTCACTGGTCACAGCGGCGATGATGGTGGGCTCCATTGGATGCTTGGGAAAGTTTGCCGAGTTCACGTCGCGAAAGTACTGGCCATCGTCTTGTTGCAGCTGGCGGGGCGAGACAAGTGGTGTCCACTTAGGTGGTTTGCCTAGACACGTCAGTTCAGAGTGACGCGACCGAGTGTGAGGAGGACCTACCAGGGATGACGATGGTCGGCTCTGTCCTATCAAGCCAGTTGTAAGAAGCCACAGTCTTCAGGTTGGTGATGAAGGACTTGGGCTCGTGATCTTTTGCCTCTTTGTTGAATTCGTTTCTGGTCAACGATGACAGCAGCGGGCCCAGAGGAGGCTCCTGACTTGCAGCGATGGCTGACTTGGGTGCGCTTGAAACAAAATATCCGCCTCTTGCGGACGAGCCAGTCGAGTAGCTTGCTCTGCCTCTACCTCCAACTGTTCCTCTTCCGCGTGGGCCACCGCGCCACGACTGCGATTCGAATGTTTCAGTAGTTCTCCACATCGTCGATGTTGATCGATGCACGAGCTGAGATGCTTGCTGAGTATTTAAGGATGCTGTCCAGATTCGATAAGCAGCGGAAGAGACAATTCATGAATGAGAAATAGAGGGTGGGGTTGTTGGGTGTTGTCTGGCAGTACCTGTGATGAGCTGTTTGGACTTGCGCCAACATCCTGCACCTCAATAGCTGCGCCGTCGGTAAGGCTCCCATACAAAGATGAGGAGAATGAATGCGCAACTGTCTCTCCTGTGCGTTGTGGATCTGCCTCATGCAGCGCGTTAGACAAGGCTCTTTGAGCGGGCAAGCGAATGCTGTGCTTTGTGATGCCATTTTGTGTTTGGTCCAATAAAGCTTGCCTGTCTTGGCTGAGGCAGGAGGCCTACCCTCTATCACCAGACCATGCGGAGCCAGCCAACAGCTGCATATTGAAGTGGCCGGGATTCAGACATGGACAAAAAAATCTGACGAAAATTGAGACTGATAATAAAGCCAGTCCTATTACAACGTTGAAAGATGATTTGATCACCAAGACTGTCCTCTTCAGTTGGCTTTTCTTTCCATTGCCAATATTCTTCTCCTACAGTGTCACAAATTGAGAACTACATTCAAACCATGTCTTTGGTCACACCAGCGGACACCACTGGCAGAGCCAGTCGACTGGCTGGGCTGTTTCGCCACATCTTGAAGGGCGATCGGAAGATTCGGTCCGCCAACGATGCGAAATTGTTCTTCGAAGCTGCTCGAACCCAGTCAAAATCGAGTCCGTGTATCGAAGCAATCATTGCCAGCAGACATGGCGTCGAAGCTCTGCAGCTTTCCGTCAGGGTCGACCTCGGTCCTCCTTTCATCAGAGATCACACGATGCGGTTCGTTGAGCTGTTGGCCGATGACCAGCTCAAAATCCTCGCCGACGGACAGATACTCAGACAGGCGCTGATCACCATCGTCGCACCTCCTACGTTCTGGAACGCTCTTGTCAATCTTGCAATCACCGATGAGCTCGAAAGCGATGACTTCAAGATTTTCGCTTGGCTCTGCCTTGAACTCCTTTCTTTGCCGCTTTCCGCAGACCTCGATGTTACCGCCGATATTGAGACGATCATGGAGGGCGGGAGCCTTGTCACTTCGTCGTGCTCCGAGACTCGACGACTGGGTTACAAGATCCAGCATTTACTTCAGCTCAGGAGAGGTCCTACCAACAGGACTGGGGAGTCTTATGTCCCGGGCGGCAGACATGACAACGACTTTGAGGACTTCAGAAAGATCGCTGTATACCCTACTGCCGATGAGTTTCTGTCTACAGAACGGCCTTTCTACCGCCGGGCCAACGAAGTGTTCGAGACGGAGATGTCCGAGAGGTCAGCAGCCCACCTCGACAACATTTACCGGCTAACACGCGAGGATCTTCTGGGAGAGTTGCGAAATGATTGGCAGAATGCTCAAGTCAGCAAGAGAGGGAAGCGGTCTGCTCTGACCCTTCGCAGACTCTGGCTTCATCGCCTGGAACTTGGTGACGACAAATTCATGAAATATTGTTCTCTGAGCATCAGCTGCAAAGAGGGCTTGGAAGAGCTCATAAAGAAACCACCGTCTTCGCGTAAAAAGTGGCTCATCGACAACAAGAACTACCTTCGGCACGACGCATTTGGCGCCTTGTACCAAGGACAAGAGATATTCGGCTTCGCTTTCCTGGAAAGAAATCTTGACGCGCTTGTTGGCAGCCCGCCGGTCATCAGTTTGCGCTTCACGAACGAAAAGGCTTTCACGAAGGCTCTGCTAGCATTCAAAACTGTACCGGATCTCATGTTCACCCTGGTCCCTACTCCTGTCTTCGCATACGAGCCAGTGCTGGAGCGGCTCAAGAAAATGAACGAGCTTCCTTTGCAGAATAGATTGATGAATCCTTCGATATCGATTGACGAATTTGTTCCACATGTCTCACTGCAGGCGATTTTAGAGCGTTTATCCGAATCATCAGAGCCCGAGTCTCCGACTATCCATTTGAGGGTTGGTACACAAGTCAAGAAATTCAGCCTTGATCAATCCCAGCGACAGTCGTTGAGCAATGCCCTCGGTCGACAAGTCAGCATCATTCAAGGGCCACCAGGAACAGGCAAAAGCTTCATTGGAGCTCTCGCTGCACATTGCATTGTTCGAAAGACGAACCTCAAGATTCTCGTCATTACATACACCAACCATGCGTTGGATCAATTTCTTGAGGAGCTTTTAGATCTCGGCATTGAGGAGCATCAGATGGTTCGTCTGGGATCCAAATCCACCCCCCGGACAGCCAACTTGCTGCTTTCTGCCCAGAAACACGGGCACCGCCGCAACGTAGATGCATGGAACATGATAAATGGCTTGAAAGAAGACGACGAAGACCATAAAGAGGGGCTTACCGAGGCTTTCGAGAAGTACTTGCAAGCCAACCCAAATTTCGACGATTTGCAAGACTATCTCGAGTTCTCAGAGGATGGAGGAAGGTTTTTCGAGGCCTTCGTCGTTCCGTCCCAGACAGATGGCTACAAGATGGCTGGCAAAAAAGGAAAACCGATCAGACCTGACTACCTGTACAACAGATGGAGGGCTGGAGATGGACCGGGCGTCTATGGACGACAAGCCTTGAGCCAGCACAAGGCCATATGGGACATCGAGCCAGCTCAAAGGGAGAAGCTGGTCAACAAATGGTTCTCAGATATCCTTCTGGAAAAGGTCGAGAGAGTTCAGACCCTGGCCCGACAGCATGACCTGACCAAAAGCCAACTGGACATCCTTTTCAGCGATGGCAAGGTGCACACCGTGCAGGAGAAGCGTATCATTGGGGCCACTACGACGGGTGCAGCCATGTTCACTAGACTTCTGGAGGCAGCCCAGCCAGATTTCGTGATTGTGGAGGAGGCTGGTGAGATCCAAGAAAGCCACACCCTGACAGCATTGGCGTCCTCGGTGAAACAGCTTGCTCTCATTGGGGACCACCAACAACTTCGTCCAAAGATCAATAACTACAATTTGACCGTTGAGAAAGGAGAGGGTTACGACCTGAATCGCTCTATGTTCGAGAGGCTTATCCTTCAAGGCCACGACCACACAACACTACGAAAGCAACATCGGATGCACCCAGACATCTCAGTCCTCGTTAGAGAGCTCACCTACCCGGACCTCGAGGACGATCCCAAGACAGAATTGAGGGACCCGATTTGCGGCCCGTTGGATAGAGTTGTATTCGTGAATCACACACATCCTGAGGAGCTGACGGATAAGCTTGCAGATCGACGAGATCAGGGCAGCAAGGGCAGCAAGGAGAATGTCTTTGAGGCGCTGATGGTGCTCAAGATCGTAAAGTACCTGGCACAGCAAGGATATACTACGAAGAACATGGTGGTCCTGAGTACGTACATCTTTCAATCTCAATCGCTCCATTACTGACCACCCACATGACAGCCCCCTACCTAGGACAATTGAGACTTGTCAGGGATATGCTTATGGATGAGGTCGATCCGTTGTTGAGTGACCTGGACTCGTTCGAGCTCATACAAGCTGGCCTATTGTCCCAAGCGGCTGCAAGTGTCAATAAGACATCATTGCGCATTTCGACCATTGGTAAGCCGCTCAAATCCTAGTATGGACGTCGCCGCCAGAAGTCTTGAGCAACTGCTCCACTCTTCTGCGAACCCTCCCCTTGCGCATAGAATACCAATTCCTCTTTGGGATAACCACCTCTGGGTGCATTCCCCTGTATCCTTCCGTCAAAACTTTTGGCAGAGACCTCTATATGCGGCAGGAGGCAATACTGACATCGTCTCAGACAACTACCAAGGCGAAGAGGCGGACATCGTGATCGTCTCCCTGACCCGAAGTAACAGCGACGGCGACATCGGCTTCCTTGCAGCACGAGAACGTCTCAACGTGCTGCTGTCCCGTGCCCGTAACCTTCTCATCATGATCGGCAACATGGAGACTTATATGCAGAGCAAAAAAGGTGGAGACACCTGGATCCCCTTCTTCGAGTCGATGAAAGCGAAAGACCACTTGTATGATGGATTACCTGTGAAATGCGAGAGACACCCAGAGAAGCGATTTTTGCTCAAGGAGCCTCAAGATTTCGATAGGTGTTGCCCGGATGGCGGCTGCTCAGAGCCTTGGTGAGTCTTGCTCCCCTCTTATCCGCCGCACAAGTTCTACCCTCCTACTACTCATTGTCTTCTCTATGGCTTGGGGCTATTCGTTTCATTTCTTCTCCTTATTTTTGTCATGAGATTACCATCTCCTGCGATTGTCTCGAACCGCTGTGTCAGTTCGGACTTCCTGCACTGGATCCCTAATCATTCATCGACTAATTCAAGCCGGTCCAAAATCCTGCGAATTCATACGTCACCAAGTCGCCCCGTTCTTTCATGACTAATTTATGTAGTGGTGTTGCACTCAACTGCGGAATTCACAAGTGCGAGAAGCGCTGCCATCGCTTGATAGATCACTCCAAGACGCTTTGCTCCTCCAAAATAGAGAGAACCTGCGATCGTGGACACAAGCAAAGAATCTCATGCCACGAGCGCCAAGATCAGTGCTCCAAGTGCATTCAAGAAGACTTGGAGGCCGATAGACGCATCAAAAGGGACCTGAAGCTCGAGCGCGAGAGGCTGGCACGCCAGAAGGCCTACAAGAGAGAGCTTGCGGATATTCAAGACGAGATTGATCATCAACGGCGAATCATCAAATATCGTCAAGACGAAGAAGATGCGAAGAAGACATTGGCTCAGCAACAAGCAGACCTGGCATCCCTGAAAGACACCGCGAACAGGATATTGAACGCTCCAAAGTCTGCATCCAATATGCCTCCCACAATCCTTACTGCCGATAATCCGACAGCTGCGGACTCGAAGGACGGTCTTGATTACCTCGATGGTGCAAAGCAAGAATGGGAACATTTGAAGCAATTCGAGGGCGCCAAGAACAAACCACTGGATGAGCTCATGAGCATGATCGGGCTGGAAGAAGTCAAGCTTTCATTCTTGGGCATCAAGGAGAGAGTGGACACCGCACTTCGACAGGACATCTCGCTTCAGAAAGAGCGCTTCAGTTGTTCCATGCTAGGCAATCCCGGTACTGGAAAAACGACCGTGGCACGGCTCTATGCCACATTTTTGACTTCTCTCGGCGTCATTCCTGGATCTTGCTTTAAAGAGGAGACTGGTGCTGGTCTCGCCAACGCTGGAGTCAACGGATGCAAGAAAATCATCGACGACATGCTGAACGATGGAGGGGGTGTGCTTTTCATCGATGAGGCCTATCAATTGACCTCCGGTAACAGCTACGGAGGAGCAGCGGTGCTGGATTATCTCCTACCGGAGGTGGAAAATCTCAGTGGGAAGGTCATCTTCGTTCTTGCGGGTTACAACAAACAGATGGAGTCCTTCTTTGCACACAATCCTGGCCTTCCGTCTCGCTTCCCCATCGAAATGAAATTCGAGGACTACACCGATGGCGAGCTCTTAGAAATATTTGCACTCAAGATTCATCAGAAGTACAACGGCCGCATGAAATGCGAAGACGGGACTAGGGGGCTTTACTGTCGCATTGTGACCAGGCGAGTCGGCCGGAGTCGTGGCAGAGATGGTTTTGCCAATGCAAGAGCGACAGAAAACACTCTTTCGGGGGTTGCTCATCGTCAAGCTGTGAGACTGAGGCGAGAGCGCCGTAGCGGGATGAAGCCAGATGATTTCTTGTTCACCAAGGAAGACCTCATCGGCCCAGAGCCCACAGAAGCCCTGGAGAAGAGTAAAGCGTGGAAAGATACTCAGAGTCTCATCGGCCTCAAGTCAGTGAAGGAAGCTGTGAAGTCACTGATTGACAGCGTGGCCCAAAACTATCAGAGAGAACTGGACGAGCAACCGATCATCCAGTACACACTGAACAAGGTGTTCCTCGGCAACCCGGGTACCGGCAAAACGACTGTTGCCAAATTGTATGGCAGTATTCTTGTCGACCTTGGCATGCTATCCAAAGGTGAAGGTACAGTTACAATCCCGTTGCAACGCTTGTTCGAATATGCGAGCGTATACTGACCAAGCCACAGTTGTCGTCAAGAACCCCTCAGATTTCGTTGGATCTGCCATGGGTGAATCTGAGAAATTGACCAAGGGTATCTTGGCCTCGGCCTTGGGCAAAGTTCTTGTGATCGACGAGGCGTACGGTCTCTACGGCAACATTGGCTCCAATGCCGACCCGTACAAGACCGCAGTCATCGACACTATCGTCGCCGAGGTCCAAAGCGTGCCTGGTGACGACCGTTGCGTCCTTTTACTCGGATACAAGGATCAGATGGAATCCATGTTCCAGAACGTCAACCCAGGCCTGAGCAGACGATTCCCGATGTCTTCTGCATTTGAGTTTGTAGACTTTACTGATGATGAGCTTCGAAAGATTTTGGATTTGAAGCTCAAGCAGCAGGGCTTTGGTGCTACCGATCAAGCGAAGAGGGTCGCCATTGAGCTCCTCAACAGAGCAAGAGATCGGCCCCATTGGGGCAACGGCGGAGAGGTCGATATCATGCTCAACGAGGCAAAGTCGAGGCATCAGAGGAGGATTTCGAAGAAGCAGACAAGTCTTATCAACACACTTGATGCGCGTGATTTCGATGAGAACTTCGACCGGGCTGAGAGGGAGGACACCAACGTTGCCAAATTGTTTGCAGACACTGTGGGCAACGAGCAAGTTGTGTCACTGCTGCAGGAGTTCCAACAGAATGTCAGGGCGATGAAAGAGCTAGGCATTGACCCCAAAGAAAACATCCCGTTCAACTTCCTCTTCAAAGGGCCTCCAGGGACGGGGAAGACGACGACGGCGAAGAAGATGGGCAAAGTTTGTACGTCGATGATCGCGACCTGTTTGCCGTTCCTTTACCCAAGAAATTCTGTGACTAATCGTACTTTCACGCAGTCTATGATATGGGCTTCCTCGCGACCGCCGAGGTCATTGAGTGTTCCGCGACGGACCTGGTCGGCCAATACGTCGGCCAAACAGGGCCCAAGGTCCAGCAACAGCTCGACAAGGCCCTCGGAAAGGTCCTGTTCATCGACGAAGCGTATCGTCTAGGAGAGGGCCACTTCTCGAAAGAGGCCATGGACGAGATCGTGGATGCTACCACAAAAGATAAATACGCCAAGAAGATGATCATCATCCTCGCAGGCTATGAGGAGGACATCAACCGACTGATGCATTCCAATCAAGGTCTGACCTCTCGATTTCCCCAGGCCGTCAACTTCCGCAGCCTCGATCCAGATGAGTGTATCAAGCTCCTCATGCACAACTTCAAGGCGCAACAGACGAGACTGAGAACGAATCAGAAGAGTCTCGACCTGGCAGCTCTCGAAAACATGTCCGAATCTTGCAAGGGTATTCTCGCGAGCTTCTTCCGCCAGCTCTCGCGGCAGGACAGCTGGGCGAGTGCCCGCGACGTGAAGGAAGTGGAAAAAGCCGTCTTCAGAAACGCTCTCAGATATGTGAAGGACGGATGCATGACCATCACTATTGACATGGTTCATGCGGAATTAGGCATGATGCTTCAGGAGCGCACGAGCCGCAGCCAGAAAGTCTCTGTCCCGTTGCAAGTACGCTCTGGTCTCGTGCAACAGCCTGCTCCTCAGTTTGCCCGTCCAACCTCAGATCCCAGCATGAGTATCGTAACAAGTCGATCAACGGCCCTCAGACCGCCAAGTCCAGAGCCCGAGGACCGAGAGCCACCCGACCAGACGCCCCATGTATTCGTGGAGACCAAGTCCATCGCGAAGCGAGGTATCAGAGATGCTGGTGTGAGCGATGAGGTGTGGGGACAACTGCAACGGGATAAAGAGGCCGAGGACGAGCGCGAGAAGGAGTATCAAGATCTGCTCAAGGCACAGCGGAATGCTCGGGAGGACGAGAGACAGAAAATACTGGAGAAACTCCTGGAGGAAGATGAGCGTCGTCGCAAAGAGGCTGAAACACGGAAGAAACTCGAGACACACGGTTTGTGTCCGATGGGGTTTTCTTGGATCAAACAGTCTGGGGGCTTCCGATGCGCTGGAGGCTTTCATTTCATGTCGGACGCGGCTCTGGAGAGGTTAGCTTGAGTTGCTGAGAAGTTGTTGGCTACTTTGGAAAAGGTACGATTAGATTTTAAGCCGCATTGTCCTGAAAAGATGTCGTGAGATTGAAGTTGAAGTTCTCGTCGGCCCGCGCCGTCATACAGCAGCCACTGGCGGGCCCGGGACCCCGCAATTTGGCCCCCTGCTCCCCCGGCGGCCCGGAATCTTGGGTTCGCGGACGGCCTCAGCCTCTTGGAAGCAACAAGGGAGTGGGAGCTGCATTTCATTTCTCGTCAATTATTAACAAGGAAATATTCAGTCCAAGACAACTTGAGACTGTGAATTCGCTTTGTAGTTCGCTACAGAGATCCCAGCCAAAAGTCCTTGACGGAACAATACACGGGAGTGCATTCAATGGGTGATTGACCCAGCGGTGATTATCCCAAGAATGGTTATCCCAGAAGTGGTTATTCCAAAGATGAATAACCTGTGGACGATACTGCTATTTAGTATGTAAAAGCAGTACTATGTGATCCAGCACTGGAGACTTTAGTGGAGTAGGTAGTCAAGACTTTTGGCGGCGACTTCCATACTGAGACCACACTGCCAGCCCTGCCTCACGCGATGGGCATAGAGACTGCCAAAATAGGATAGAAACCGACGCTATGGATATGATGTCAGAGACGACGGGCCCGACTCCGATCCTTGATCGTTGGGCGAGACCATGTCAAAAAGTCCAACTGTCTTGTGACACCTGCATGAAGGATGGGGGTTCCATTGTGAGCGTGGCAGCTGCGTGGCAGCGTGGGGGACGGTGCCTGGATTTATCAAACTTTTGTTTCTGCGAGCTTGAGCCTCTGCGTCTATCACGGCCATGCACGGCTTTGACGTGCAACATCGAGAGTGTTGCGTTGGTGATGCTTTCTCGCGACCCGCTTGGCCGCCACTGCACTGTACCAGTAGCTACCACAATACATAGTACACACTACCCCCACTACAAAGCACTTCACGACTGGAACTTCATCACATCATCGGCGGCTCTTGGAGCGGTGTGCGCTCCAAGCTCCCAACATCTCGTGGAACTGATCGGCTTGCCTCCGATGCAAGTGGGTCGCGGGGTGCGGAAGGCGTCATGAGCCGCATACTGTGGTATCGCCTTACGGCCGTACCCTACTGATGTGCGATGCATATTCCCGAAGAAAACCGTGCTTGTTCGCCAGTGCCGCTAAAGTACAATACAACGAACGACACTCCGGATGACTGGTAGGGCGAAGGCCCATACTTTCCCCAGACTGCTCATCAAGTCGCCGCCGGCCATCTCCACTGCATTGCCTTCCAACTTTCAAGCATGGTTCGACTCAAGCCTCGTGAGCAGGGCTCATCACCATTGCCGCCTTGACAAAGTTTGCTGGATTACGATGATAACGAAAATGCCATGGGGGTTGCACAACAGATATCCATGGTTCAAAGTCAAACGCCGAGCATAAGATTGGTCACTCTGACTCGACTCGGCTCCGGGGGCATTACGAGAGAAGTATTCACCCTCCTGCGCTACACCCGGCATATTCTTTTTCTTTGACTAATAGCCACTCCTGTTCCGGCAACCCATCAATGGTCCGACCCGTACTCAATACCTATCATATGCCTGCTGCATTATCTCCGTCCCATTCTCAGCCTCATCCACTCGCCGCCGCCGCAGGGCAGCGATGTGGTACCCCCGTGGCGTCTTGTCTGTTAGAGATTCCAGCACGGGCTGAGTACTTGCGACACGGCGTGCAAGAACACGGCATGATCCAAACGACGACACTGCCAATTGTCATTATGAATTTCGTGTGCCAATCCGGGCCATGATAAGGTCGTGCGTTTGCTTGCCCGTTATCTTTCACATAGCACATCAACGGCGTCGCTGAAACATCATCGGCTGTCGGCTGTCCAATGCCAGCAGCAGGAACACCAGTGACGAGAAAGTTCAGCCACCCTAGAGTAGCGAACGCCCACTAGAGCTAATTCGTTTTGGCGGGGCCCCAGCAATAGCACATGGTCCTCGACATGGATGATTTATTACGACTTCTTCACCTCCCTGGCCGCGTCTCTTGCGTGTGCGGCTTCAACTGACTCTTCATACCTACCCCCAACGACTGTGTCACAAGCCACAAACTTCTTCACAACACATATGCACCTTGTTAAAGAGCCGTCCGTCTCTTCTCATGGTGAACACCGAGCTTCATCTTAGCACGCCGTACTTTACACGCGACCATCCTCCGACCCGGCCCTCAACTTCACGTGCTCGCTTGCCTCATCTAGAATTGCTTCCAGAAACGGCCAACCACTTCTATCCCAAGCCATAATAGAATCTGGATCTCCCCCTGACTGTCGGATCCGAGTAGAGCACTACCGAATTCTCATCGAGCCTGCTTGTCCTACAATTCACTGTTCGACCATAGCATCTCCCCATCCACAGTCGCCGGGAATATCTCTCGTCAATACAAATGACAAAGATAAGCCAAGCTTATCTCATCCTGGTTTCGATCGTCACCTAAAGATCCCTAGCCAGGAGATCTCACTCCCGCAATCCCCACCATTGCCCACCCGAGAAACGCCTTTTGACATCGCCCGAGGCGTCTTGGCTGAACGACTGGAAACTCTCCCATACGATAAGGACTCCACGGTTTCTTTTCACAATCCATTCTCGGCTATTATTTTGGGCTTGACACACAATATCTGGGCCAGCCTCTCTCCACCATCAAATAAGGAACTCAGCATAGGGGTTGATAGGTGACAGTGCCCATTCTCTATTGGACCGGATCTTATGCTACCTAGGTATCATCATTGTCACCGTACCAAATCAAGCTGGTGTGCCCTCCGGAACCGCTTTGAGACATTACTACACAGCTGGGTTGTGGTAAATCGTTGGATATTTGCGTCTGTACTGGATTTGTACTCACTTGCCTCTGCTTCTCCCACGAATAACCAACGTCCCTTGTCGCCACAACACTGCCATCCCGCAAACCGTACCGGCTGAAGTTGTTCAGGATAGACAGGTCACTTTCCCGGTTCGCACAACTCGGATATAATCACGTCGAGCTGCCTAAGGTGGTCTGGCCCTTTGAGTTGGTTCGTACGACAAGCAGCTGCAAGACGTCTGCGAAGCCTATCTGAACGTATTGGTTCTACACACAATCCTGGAAATTGCCGTACTCTGGTGTAGTGTGCCGGAGGCGCTGTTATCAGATTGCTTCCTACTAGGTCGGCGAATTTGAGCCCAGTAACCGATTACTCGGGCAGACTCCCACGCCATCCCCGGGGCATCCCACATCGTATACATATCCACGGCTGCTAGCACTACACTTCACACCCAGCCCTCCATCATGTCGATACCAAGCGCCATACCCAGGACGGCACCCATAGCCATCGCTCCAAAACCAACTCGCTTCGCCACCGCCCAGCATCAGGACGCCTTCTCCGGGAGCTTCACCAACCACAACGGCGGCTGCGACACACCGGACTCGGTCGGCTCTTTCGCGGCTGGCTTCCCGGCCTGGCCCTGTGAGGCTTGCCAACAGCGACGGAACAAGTGCGTGATGAACGACGACGAGGACGCGTGTCAGCCTTGCCGAGCGCGCGGGACCGAGTGCTCACTTGTTGGGAGTCCGCCGCCGCGGAAGCGAAAGCTACACGGCGACTACAGTGAGAGCAGGAGCAAACGAGGGTAAGCTTAGTTCTTTTCTCACGCCACCCACACATTTTCACACCCCACGCTGGTTCCAGAGGGTGCCATGTGGGTTTCCTCGGGCCGCATCTGCATCAAAAGTCTTATCTGCTCCTCGGGAATGTCATTGCCAGGATTACACACCGAATACCGGTTGTTTTTGATCGTCTCAAATCTGATTGGTCAATGCAGGTCTCCAGGTCTTGATAACAGTAGAGGCGGACGACAACACCGAGGAAGTCTCTCTAGCACTGCTGCGAGCAGCTCGTTCATCGAGGAGATGGCTAATTTTGGCGGGCCGACGCTTCTCAAGCGATCTCTCGGTCTGCAGACGGATCGGTTCAGTCAGTACATCGGACCCACAACGGACTTTGAGCCGTCACTTATCAACCTATCACACTTTGACCCGCATGATGAGAGCCTGCTGTCACGAGGCACGCTGCGTAAGGTCAGTGAGCAAGATGTGTTCTTGCTTCTGCCTGACCAGAACACGCCGGGGTACGAGCACATTACCGAGGACATTGACGAGGTCGAGAGGATCGTGGCGCCGCACGGCAGGAAACTCATAGACCTCTACTTTCGTATCATCCATCCGGCCTTACCCATCATCCAGAAGAACGTCTTTTACGAAAAATACGACCGATCACCGAGAGAATTCTCACCACCCCTCCTCGCGGCCGTATACATCCTGGCCATCAACTGGTGGGACCAAGATGACGACTTGTCACATCTCCCCCAGCCCAACGTCCGAGATCTCGAAAGACTGGTGCGCACAACCCTCGCCGACGCAATGTACCGTCCCAAGCTCTCCACCGTCCAAGCCGGCCTCCTCCTCTCCCAGCGCCCAGAAGGCGACCAATGGGCGCCCACCGCGCAACTCATCGCGATTGCCCAAGAGCTCGGGCTGCATCTCGACTGCTCGAACTGGAAGATCCCACTGTGGGAAAAGGGCCTGCGCAAGCGGCTCGCGTGGGGTCTGTACATGCAGGACAAATGGGGTGCGCTCGTGCACGGACGGCCGTCGCACATCTTCGCCTCGCAATGGGCCGTGCAGGCGCTGCATAGCAACGACTTCCCCGACGAGGACGAGGACGACGACAGCGACGGCGACGAGGCCAAGGCGGACATCAAGAAGGGCCGCATCCTGTTCACGCAGATGATCCAGCTGTCGCAGATCCTCGCCGAGATCCTTGAGACCTTCTACACCCTGCAGGCGCTGCAGAACGTCGCCAATGCCGGCGCCCAGGGCACGCACCTCGTGCTCTCGCTCGCCAAGCCGATCCAGCTCAAGCTCAAGGAGTGGTACGCCGCGCTGCCTGTCGCGATCCGCATGGACTCGACCTACCAGACGCCCGTCGCCAACTCGATGCCCAACCGCCTCAGCTCCATCGGCTATCTGCACCTCGCCTACTTCGCCACCGAAATCACACTACACCGCCGTATCGTCCGCTCCCTCGCAGCGACCCATCCCGGTGGCGGCGCAAGCGGCAGCGCCTCCGAGCCTGTGCCAACGGCCAGCCCGTCGGGTAGCGCGGCCAGCGACAATTACGTGCTGCACATCTGTCGCAATGCAGCCAAAGCGCGCCTCATCTCCGCTATGGACTTTGTCAACCGACTCACACCGTCCCACCTGCGAGCGTTCTGGTACTTTGCCAGCAAGACGAACTTCGCGCTGATCGGAACGTTTGGCAGCTTGCTGTGGGCGACAAGTCCCGGCCGCGAGGAGGCGGAGTGGTACGGCCGCCGGCTGGGCGAGTATCGCTGGACGCTGTCGATGTCATCGAAGCCCGGCGAGGGAAAGGGGCTGACGGTGTTTGCCATGAGTATGCTGGATATCTCGACGGGTTTGCTGAAGAAGTTGCCCGAGAAGCCGAGTATGAGCCGCTCGGGGAGTATGACAGGTATTGCGGGCGCGGGTGGCGGTGCGAGGAGATCGAGTTTGCTTGCGCTTGGGGGTAGCTATGGGCTTGGAGGCGGTGGGTTGGGCGGTGCTGCGAGTGGCAGTGATAGTAGGAGTGGAATGGATATCGATAGTAGTGCGGCGCCGAGTGGCATACCGAGTCCGAGAAGTCAGGAGGGCGGCGAGGGGAGTGAGGGTGACGCGAGTGGGAGTAGCGATGAGGCCATGTATGGCGAGTATGCGCCCGTGACTGCTGGGAGGTGATTTCCACCAACTTTTGAGAGGCTGAGCACCTTTTGGCGAGAGCCAGGCTCGGGCACGGGGTCAAAACTCAGGAAAGAAGGAAAGTCAGGAACGTCAAACCGGCGGCTATTTGCCTTCTGCGATGCGGATGGCACATAACAGCACTGCCGCTGGCGACATATGACGTGCTTATGGTGAGGCTTGGGGCTTGTCAAGGCCCGAGTCGTAAATCGCAGGTTACAGGTGTGCTGCCTTGGTTGGCAGTCGAGTTTCTCTTGCGTAAGAGGAATGGTGCCATTCCCCCAGGGGTTTGGCGGCCTACTCGAGCCAGTCGGGTCTCAAGATTGTGTTATATGAGTGTTATGACGAGATGTATTGGGATATCATAAGAGGCAAGGGATGGGAAGCGAGCATTTTCATTGTCTTTTGGGTTGTCTGGACAGCATTTGTTGCTTCGTGGCATTGGTTAGCGTTGCTGGCTTCGCAAATACCCATCACCCCCACCCCCCTGGCTAGATTAGAGGCGCTGCGAAGTTTGTATGGATTTATCTATTATGATCCAATTATGTGCTGTCTCCGCGTGTATGATACTGAATGCGTATATTGAGAAAGTTATGTCGGGCACGTACTGGTCGTCAAGCTATGAAATGGTGATGTCGATATAGTTACTATTTTTGACTAGTGTTGCAAGGTGGTTTCATGGTCTAGTTGGTTATGACATGAGCTTAACACGCTCAGGGTCCGCGGTTCGAGCCCGCGTGAAATCATTTTGCCTCCTTACCATATTTTGGCCGCGAAATAGGTTGTTGCCATTTTCAATTGAGCTTTAGAATGGATGACGGAAGTACTATGTTGTGACCTTTTTGCAGATCCCTTCTTATATTCACTAATAGTACGTGGCCTACGTATAATACTACCGCGCAGTTGTGCGACTTCTGTACGCCTGTGCATCAGAGTGCGAGCGGAGGAATTGACCCATTGCCTCGTTATCGGTCATTGATAGTTAGTGATCATCATCTACAGATAGAGTCGGTGGAGGGAGGAATTTTAGACTTTTTTGAGGAGACGGTGTGCTTGATACTTGGAAGCATAGCGTGGGTCTCCCACCCTGGACATCGCCGGTATGCGTAGGCTGCATGCTCCAGTGTCTCTATCTGTTCGCTGCTGCGATACTTTTGTTTTATTTGTACTTACCTGCACTTAAATTCTACCCGAATGCGACGTCTATGGACAGCTCCTAGAACGCAGATGACCTAATTGAGATGATTGTAAGGATATGTGGCCGGCAATTCCCATTAGTGTTTTCTTGATGCGCACTTGCGACGTACAGCGGAATGAGGGGAATTCGTCGGCGGTGACTCAGTGACTCGTTTCCACAAACCCTTTAACATGAACGACTGCATGCATACTCTTACTTTCCACCACTGTTACTGTCAGACCAAAAACTTGCTTGAATTTCTTCATAATTGCTACTTCTACTACTACGCGGCACGTCTGCCTCATGATGGCGTCACCCCGAAGCTGGACTTACCAAGGACAAGATGGAACCACATATACTTGCTCAAACGATCCCAGCCTCCTTGACCTCCAAGCTTTGAACGCTGCACTCGGCTCAGACATGCTCTGGTGGGCGTCCGCGCTGCCTGATGACAAACTTCAGACGATGGTAGACAATTGCCTGATGTTGGCTGTCTACCAAGTCGACCCTGGTAAGTACTACCATCACATCTCGTGAGTCCATTTTTGATTGCTGACACAACTCATTGCAGCTACCCAGAAGCGCACAATGATTGGTTCATCCAAAGTCATTACCGACCATGTCACCTTCGCATATTTGACGGACGTGTACGTGCTGAAGGGGCACCAGCAGCGAGGCCTCGGAACCTTCATGATGAAGTGCCTCAACGAGATCTTAGACGAGTGGCCGGAACTGAGAGGAATGTGGATCATGTCCAGCAGTGCGGACAGCCGTAAGGTGTATGAGAAGATCTTCGGGGCCACAGACTTCTTTCAGGCGAGAAAGGGGCACGACTTGACTTTACTGGAGAGGAGAGGGCCGAAAGCAGCCAGTTAGTCGAGTCAGCCCCGTATTGAAGCATGAATCCGAGATCGCTTGGATTGCGTGGATGCATGGGTGGGACATAGGCGGGACGGCACTATGGCTCAGCCTTTGACAGTCTTTCCATACGCGCCTCCGGCTGTCCGTCTCATCTCGATGGCTCGCTTGTAGGGTGGTGCGGTAGGTGGCTGAACGGGGTCCAGAGTGACATGGCCATGTGGTAGCTGGTAGGATGCATCTGAGTCAAAGGCAGATAGGTCGCCGCAGGCAATGAACGGTGCGATCCACCGCACGTCCTGCTCGTCCTGTTCTGTCTCGTCTTCGATCTCGACCTCGACAATACGGTCAGCTCGCTCTTCGGAGCTGCCTTGAGGAGACCAGTCCCAAGCACCGGTCGTAGGGTCTTGCATTGTCGTCTTCCCAATGATGGGCAACTGTGCTGTCCGCTCCTTGATCATATCCGGTAGCCTATTGCCCACGCCAAGCGGTTCATCCAAGCTGGCGATAAAGCCCGGTGGTGGCTGAAAGTTGAGGCAGACGATGAAGGCTTCGATACTGCTTGCTCTTGACGAGCGAGGCTTTGCCACAATTACTCGGTCAAAGAAGAGCTTCAGCTGCGCGTAGAGCACGTCGACATTCTTTCCTCGAAAAATCTTGGCGACGAACTTGCCGCCCGGCTTGAGCACACACAGTGCCAAGTTGAGAGCGGCGAAGAGCAGTTGTGACTGCACGTAGATATCCAGGTCATGGAGGCCAGTCACGTCTGGTGCACCATCGCTCAGCACCAAGTCCACCGGGTGTGAGGCCTGCTGGGTCATGGAGCTGGGCTCGTACTCCGCGTCGAGAGTCTTCAAGAGCAGCGGCACAGTAGCTGGATGCGTAATGTCTGCGCGAAGCGTGATAATGCCTGGCAAGGGGCTGATGGGCTGCAGGTCGATGGCCACGATCTTGACGTCTTTGCAAGGCTTCAGCTGGTCCTGCTCTTCGTTTTCCGGTTGTCGTAGACTCGAGACCATAGCGGTCTTGTCGGGCGCAAACACGCGCAGCATCTGCTGGCGGAATTGGGCCTCCTTGTCCTGCCATGCTGATCGGCCGAACTTCTCGCCCTTGATGAGCACCCGCGACAGGACTTGTGACCAACTTCCTGGCGCTGCGCACAAGTCTACCACTCGAGTAACATCCGCGAACAAGTCGAATTCTGATCATCGTCAATTACGATAGCAACTTCAAGAGGAAAGCTCGAGTCTCATACCTTCATCAAGCTGGAGTAGCTTGAATGCGCTTCTGGCTCGCCAGCCCTGCTCTTTGGCGAGTCGGTAGTAGGCATCGCGCTTGTCCTTCGAAGACTTCCCCATAATTGAAGATTGTGTGATTTTCTATTGATTTGATAGAGTTGTGAGATTGGATAGGCGACTTTGGCTCGCTCTTCCTCCAGTATGTGAAAACTTCCGTGCAGCGATGGTAAGTGCCCTGATCCCTGCTCCACCTGTCAGCAGGGATGCTCCTAGTCCCAAAGGTTCTCCATTTCGGTCATGCCCATGTCCAAAAAGTTCGCTCGCGACCTCACTTCTAGATGCTTGGCCAGTCTTAGTCTTTCACGCCGAACCGTCCACACTTGCCAGACCACATTCGAGTACCAAGACTACAAAATTGAGGACTATACACAGTCGACAGCGAAGAACCTCATCGGTTTCCATACACTCAGATTGCCGCGCACTTCGAAATGGGCAACCCAAAGAAGAGAAAGCTCTCGGCGCCCGCCACCAAATCGGCTTCATCGAAAAAGAGGCGGACGGTCGCCGCCGATTCCCTGGAATGGACAACAGTCGAGCTCCCAGAGATGTACGACGATGCCGAGGGCTTCTTCGGACTGGAGGAGGTCAAGGGTGTCGATGTCGTCCGCGATGGCGACATGGTCAAGTTCGTGACTGCCGTGGACACCGACAATGAAGCCAGGAATGGTGCTGAGAGCGAATTTGAAGGATTCGATGATGAGGGCGATGAGCCTAAGAAACTCGAGGCAACGACACAAGACGAGTCGAAAGCAGAATCCTTAGCCAAGACCGAGCCCAAAAAGACCTTGAAGCAGAAGAAGGCCGAAAAGAAGAAGCAGGATCAGAAAGCAGACACCGCCAAAACGAAGGCAGAACCAGCACCGAAGAAAGAGAAGGTCGAAAAAAAGCAAAAAAAGAAGACTGAGTCCAAGCCAAAGGAAGATGCCGAGCTGGAAAGCAATGTCTTCGCCACGGTCGGCGGCGCGATTGAAGAGGACGCTACAGAAGATGTGGATATGTCCGCATGGATGCCGCTTGATCTCTCTACACAGATGCTGACGTCTCTCGCGCGACTCAAATTCAACAAGCCGACCGACATACAAGCCGCATCGATACCGAAGATCCTCGCCGGGCACGATGTCATTGGCAAAGCGTCCACAGGATCCGGAAAGACGCTGGCGTTCGCGATACCTGCTGTCGAAGCCTGGCTTGCGAAGGAGGAGGAAGGTGGCGCAAAGGAGGATCACGCCCCTATCTGTTTGATCCTGTCTCCGACAAGAGAGCTGGCTCACCAGCTCACAAATCATATCAAAGCACTGTGCGAAGGTCTTCCCACAGCGCCGTATATCTGCTCCGTCACCGGTGGTTTGTCTGTGTTCAAGCAGGAGAGGCAGCTTGAAAAAGCCGATATTGTGGTGGGAACGCCCGGCCGTCTGTGGGAGGTGTTCAGCTCCAGCGTCAAGTTGATGAACACCTTCAAGAAGATCAGCTTCCTCGTGGTGGATGAGGCTGATCGCCTGCTCTCCGAGGGCCACTTCAAAGAGGCGGAGGAGATTTTGGGTGCCCTAGATAGGATACAAGTCGATGAACACGACGACGAGCCCGAATTGTCACCCAGACAGACACTTGTCTTTTCTGCTACTTTCAACAAAAGCCTGCAACAGAAGTTGACTGGCAAAGGGAAATTCAATCTGATGGATGATGCGCAGTCTATGGAATATTTGCTGAAGAAGCTGAACTTCCGCGAAGAAAAGCCAAAGTTCGTCGATGTCAACCCAATAAAGCAGATGGCTCAAGGACTCAAGGAGGGTTTGGTGGAATGTGGTGCGATGGAAAAGGTATGATCGACTCCCAACATTGAAATTGCTCTGGGCGTTCTACTGTGAATCTCAACTAACCGGACTAATGACAGGACCTATATCTCTACGCTGTCCTCCTTCTCAAACCTAGCTCACGCGTCCTCGTTTTCACCAATGCCATCGGCACAGCCCGCCGCCTCATACCATTCCTCCAGAACCTCAACCTTCCCGTCCATGCCCTGCATTCCCAAATGGCCCAAAAAGCTCGTCTACGGTCCATTGAACGCTTCACAGCAGCCAAACCCGGCGAGTCCTCCATTCTCGTAGCCACAGACGTCGCCGCTCGTGGTCTTGATATTCCAGGCATTGACATCGTCATCCACTACCACGTACCGCGTGCTGCAGACGCCTATGTCCATCGTTCAGGTCGTACAGCCCGTGCGGACACCCGCGGTGTCAGCGTGCTGCTTTGTGCACCCGAGGAGGTTCAGTCAACACGGCGCCTTGTCGCTAAAGTCCACGCATCGGCGAAGATGGCATCGAAGAATTTCTTCGTGCAGACGATCGACATCGACCGACGCCTCGTGGCTCGTCTCAAGGACCGCGTTACGCTCGCGAAGAAACTTGCGGACACACAGCAGGCGAAGGAGAGGGGCACCAAGGACGATGACTGGCTCAAGCAGGCTGCGGAGGAACTCGGCGCAGATAGCGATGACCTAGAGGCAGCCGGCAAGTGGAAGGGCAAGGGCAGTGGGAGGAAGGCGAAGCAGGATGAGGCTAGGGAGGTGCCGAAGCACCAAATAGCAGTTTGGAAGGCACAGTTGAGGGAGTTGTTGTCCAAGAGGGTGAATGCCGGTGTCAGCGAGAGGTACATCTTTGCTGGCGGAAATGTTGACACGAATCAGGTGTTGAGCGGCAAGGGAGAGTTCATCGGCAATGTCGATGGGCTTGGGCTGGATGATTAGGTGGAGCAATGCCGCCCAGTAGGATTAGCTACGTACCAATATTCAGGGACAGTCCTACTGCGGGCGGCTGTGCCATCCCACATTCACTGTGTGGGCATTCATGAGGATGTTTCATGGGTATGTGGTACTGACATTTACTTCAAAGCTTCTCTCACCAATACTTCGAGTCTTTGACAGACAAGCATCTCACATCGTGTATTGAGAGCGCATTTGGTGATCGCTGCCTACGCAATTATCATTCCCTTGGTCCCCTCAAATCCTGCAGATCCGGTGCCATGAATTCTGGTCAAGCCCTGGGTATCAATTCCAATCCCACTCGCTTCACAGACAACTCGAGCGTCGGCTCCGAGGCGGCTGGCTATAGCCAATGGAAAGGCTCTCACTCAGCACTCCACCAAGCCGGGAAAAAACGGACGACGATGCTGGCTCCTGAGTCCTCGTCTCGTAGTATCCATAGCCAACGAAGAGATTCGCACTGAGCACTCCGCCGATCTTGGACCCAACATTCCCCACAACAGACCCCAATCTCACTGCAAGATGGCCGCCCGTCTTGTGTACGCTCGACGCGCCCGAGTCCGTCCCATGCTCGCGATACCAGTTCAAAGTCGACGCACGAGTGTCGTTGCTGTCCACGCTGAGGCAGCCCCGCTGACACTCCGCAATCGGCAGCAGCGGAGGCAGGCTTCTCCCCGACCGCTTCACTACCTTTCCTCTCGTCGCCTCCAGCGCCTCGCTGTGGATCTCGTCCAGCTCCGCCGCATGCTCGCGGCATTCTTTGATGCTATCGTACGGGCAGAAGTTGCACGCGTGCGATGCCCGATGCCATAATTTCTGTGAGTCGGAGGACTGCTCTTTTCTCTCTCGCGCTTCCACCCTCGCCGGCTTGTCGAAACGGAAGTTCTTGTCGATACCTGCAAAGGAGGCGTTCATGGATTTGTAGCGGATATCTTCGCCTGCTCTAGAGTATGCGATCTGGGCGAACTTGGGTCTGCGCGCAAGTGCGGCTAGGTGCGTCCAGAGGAACAGACCCAGCTCGTCGTGAATGACGGGCACGCGGATGAGCCTGCGGCAGGCGGGGACACCTTCGGACTGCGAAAGGTAGCCGAGTGCGTGGAGCTCAACGAGGGTGTAGGGGCAGTTGATGCGGATGGAGGGCACATGAGGAGCCCAGCGGTCGTGGTTGCTGATGGCATCGTGAATGAAGTCGCGGGCGTCGTAGATGGAGGCCTGGCGTTTATCTCGTTCTTCCGCTTCTGGAGACGGGATCCGAGGCTCACGTGGCTGTCTGTCTTTGGACTGAGGCTGAAGCTGAGGCTGAGGTGAGGAGGCAAGACCATCGCGACTGCCTCTTCGGCTGTGGAGGTAGAGACAAAGCTTCATTCTGGAAGCCGTCGCATCTGTCATATCAGATCCGAGGTGTTCTTGGGTTGATTCCTCGATGTCGCCGAGAGATGGCTTAGGCAAAGTTAGTTCGGCGACTTCCTTTTGAAGGGCGGCAAGATCTTCAATCCCAAATTCGGTCGCAAGTGAGTCCAGGGCCTCTTTGAAACAGACATTGCGATCCTTTGGAACTTTGCTGAGCTCCCTGGATGCCAGTGGTTCTGTAGGCATATGTGCGCCACGGCTTCTCTTTCTGTGTAGTATGCTGCTTTTGCCCTTGCTGAGGGTTCTTTGGCTGAAAGCAAACCTTTGAAGCTGATCTTGATGCGAGCAAGCTCCTTTGCCAGGCACCGAGTCCTCCACTAAGCCTCCCTCCGTTTTGTCCATCTTAGCGACTTGCGGAGCCTCGCTCGGTCTTCAAATTTTCCTTTGTCCCTCGACCGCACTGCCTTCCTACACCCAATGTCTTCACGATCGATCAAGCGAGTATCGGATCGAGCCTCTGAGCCGAGGAAAGTCAGCAAAGCCTAGTAGGGCCCACCTCTAGTCTCCTGTTGTGCAATCTGCAACGGCCACAATCGAGCTTGCGGGCCTGAGCTGATATGGGCCACCCGAAGATAGTCTGGTGCTGGCCTTTCTCGTTTCACGAAAAGTGGCGGGCTGTCAAACAACTGTCAACGATGTATGATTTGCGATCGCGCCGGACGGTCGCTCGCCACAATGACAAGTGCCCGCTGTCATCATAGTCCGCCAGCTGCCCTAGCCCACATGCGCATACGCTATTTTAGTTTCGACAACTCAACAGAGTTGACTACCACCAATGGTTCAAACGTAGAGCAGCCGCAACATCATAATTCAGTCGAGGTATCACTGGCCTCGAACGCCTCGTTCACACGGCATTGTGGCCAGGGAGGATGGCCGACACACTTCGATCTCGACGAGAGCAATGCTTTAGGCTAGACCGCCTTGACGCCTGCTAGGGCTCAGAACTTGTCTTAGACAATTTAGATTTGAGATCTCTTCATACCAGCTCGCACAAAACAAGCGCTATGTCGCACTCAATGGAAACCCAAGTCCTTGAGGCACTGGATGAGTATCGAAACACAATCAGATCATATCACCGCCAAGTATTCGAGGTCGTCATTCGGTTTGTGGAGCGAGCTCAACGGCCAAGAGATGGCTACGATGGCCCACCTCAGGACGAAAATGTCTCCAAAATGCGTTACCTCAGCTACATGCTTGGAACCGACTGGTCTGTGTTCGGCGCTATGATAAAATGTCCCACCAATATTCTCAACCGCTTCGACGCTATCGCTTCAGAGCTCGACCTCGATGGGACAAATGTCTCTTGGAATCCTTCCGATAACCATGACCGCTTGCGGCAGGAGTACCTCGACGGCTTCGAGGGCGCCCTACGCGGGAAGTCGCTCGAAGAAGTGCGAGATACCATTACATCTCCAGAGGATTTCCGCATTATGGCTTCGCATGTCGAAACCCTTGTCTGGTGGGGCACTACTTGACTCCCGTGGGAAGGCCAGCTCACGTTCTGGGAGGGCTTCCAACGAATCGAGTCGCCTGAAAAAAGGGTAGGGAGTCCAGATAAGCTTCCCGAGGAATGTGTCTATGCGCTAGATGACTTTGACGTCGCCGGCATCTGGACGCCGGCTGGCCCTGTTGCGGATGCGGATTGTTATATCGCATACTGCCGGCCAAGTGGTGCGACTGAAGAGGATTGGAAGTGGCGATATGCTGTAATTGGCGTTGATGTGGGTGACAACGTGTTTGACTCTGTTCCGGAGTTATTGCGTTGGTTAGCCACCCAGCGGTGACCAGGGTTCTTCTCCTGAGGACGAGGCGGATTTAGTTGAGGAGGACATTTGGCGCTTCTGACTGTGCGACGTGCTTACTGGCCCTTTTTGTCGACTTTCTGGATGAGCAGGCAGACAGACAGCAACTTGGGTCGCCGGTGGCTGAAACTCTCATGGATGTTGCGGCAACACTCCGACGGTTGTGATTTTGACCATCTGCGAAGCTATGATACACTGTATTTGACCGCCAAATCGGGCCTCATCAGGACTGGAGCATGGCGTTGAAGCGAGGACATACTCACCACCGAGAACTGTCAAGTTCTGGACAAGTGTCATCTCTGAGATAATCCAGTACTACCTACTCCGTAGGCAATACTAACGTGGACACAGAAAGATCCGTCTTCTCACCAGCACTCACCTGTCATTGGCGAATCTGGGGACCAGGTTTTGGGCCGTCCTGGGAACGGCGGAACATCGTCCCCCGAGCATCCAAGGGTTACGCGGCGCCGCAATTTAACGCCACACCATTTACTCCTGTGGAAATTTTCCCGAAGGATATTTCTTCTAGACAATTTGGTAGACGACGCGGTCTGAGCCGTCGACTCAGGAAATACATACCGCTTTAAGGACGAATCGGGCCGGCTACGTTGGACTATGCTGATTCCTTCACCACTGACAACGGCGCTCCAAAATCCGAGTCTTTCTAGGACACTAGGTCAATATAGTGACGAGCACATCATATAAGAACGGTGAGGCCCGAGGCTGGAGCTGCTCAGCTGCCAAGCAGAGTCCAGAACCCCAAGGACCATCATGACAAAAGCCAAAGTTGTGCTTTCAGGCCTTGGTCTCGCGGTAATTAGTGCGGCGCAGAGCACGGCCGGCGCATATGGACAATGTGAGGCACCTATCCCGGCAGGCTACTCAACGGTCTCCTAGGCTGACATCCGTAAGGTGGTGGGAGTAGCTACACCGGGCCAACGGCCTGCGGAGCAGGGTACGCATGCACGAGCTACAGCCCCTTCTATTACCAATGTATCCCTGGAACGGCGGCCAGCACAACAGGAGCGAGCACATCCAAATCCACCACGTCCTCGGTGGCGTCGGCGACAGCCACGACCACCTCGTCACAAACGACAAGCAGCTCCCTCGCGACGTCGAAGGCGACAACCACAGCCCAAGCATCCACAAGCGCTGGGATAGGCACACCTACGACGCTCCTCCCAGACTGGTACTGGATCCGTGCCGTCGAGTCACCCTACTACCACTCCTACCTGCAGACCCTCCCCACTGCCACGCCCGGCGGCGCACTCCTCGACTCCGCTGCAACCGCAGGCCAGTTCAACATCGTCGACGGCCAGCTCGTCTACAACACCGGCAGCGCGGCGCCGCTGTATATGTGGGTCGAGGACGCGGCGGACAAGACACAGCGCGCGCTGGCGACTTGGTTCAATAGCACGGCGAGTACTTACGGGAGCTTCGCCTTCTCAGGGGACACGGTGACGTGGACGGATCCGGACGTGGCAAGGCCGAATACGGCGGCTTTCTATGTGTGTCCGGGAGCGACCGGGGAGCAGGCGTTGTTTGTGAATACGGGTGCGTATTTGTATCAGACACCGAGTGGGTGCTACGATGTTGATGTGAGTTGAACTGTCCTATGGGCTTCGGAAGGTTAAGCGGCTTTGACTTGAGGGCATGATACTGACTCGACTCGCAGATTCATTACTATGGAGGCTCAACTGCTGTTGTGTGAGCATGTAGGGGCTATGTTGCAGTAGAACTTGGCAAAATAGTCTCGATTGGGCTTAGAATGACACTCACATACCTGGTGGTTTCTCAAAGACCTGTTTTGGTGTTGCTGCTGCTCGATTTGTGGACTTCCAGCCGAAGGAAGAGAAGCATATTATCAAGCGAGCATTTCATTGAGACCAATACGTGAGAGAATTGGGCTTCATCTCCTCATAACTAGCCATAGCTTAACAATGCCATCGGGCCTTGGTGCATATGATGATGAATTCGTGGTCCTCAAAGAAGATCACTGGCGCCGAGCTACCCTTTCGCGCCCGTGGAATGCACTACTCAAGGACTAATTGCCCACAGGAATACTTTGGGGGTTCCAGAAAACGTTCCCAGGATCAATTTTCTTCTTCAGCGTTTTCAGCTTCGAGAAAAGCGTCGTTCCATAGTACATCGTCCCGGCGGCCTCGGCACTCATTTGCGAGTCCACATACCCTTGGTAAGCACCGTAAGTTCCTTTGATCAGCGGGCCCGTGACCTGCATGGTCATGTCATCCACGAGTTGAATGCCCGTCGGAGGAAACGCAGTTTCCAGATCGTCCGGATATCCCGAGTTCTCCATCACCCAGGTAGCGTTGCGCCGGAAGAACGCCGCTCCCGCCTGCTTGCTATCCAGGAAAATCTGGCTGTCGTAGCCGCCCTGCAAGCTCAGCGTGAAGTACCAACCGACAGGTGGGTTGACTACTTTCGCTTCAGCCCATCTGGCTAAGTTCATTAATGCCTGGGCCGGAATTGCGGGCAAGATAAGACTTTTGGTGTAGTAGTTGTCTTGAGCTGGAGTGGGTACAAAATCCGGGTCGCCAGGCTTGGGATAAGCAATTTGGCCTCCATAATTGGCGTCAATCAGCGCATCTGTCCAGCCGTATTGTTTGACGAAACTCGGGTCAGATTTATCGGAGCTTGGCTCGGGGAGGCCTCGGATGAGCTCCGGGAGGACTGTCTCGTTGAATTTCTGCGTGGGACCGAGATACACGCCTTTAACCTGGAAGGTCCCACTCGAGTCCACATTCATGTCGAATTGTAAGTTCCGGTCGAGTCCAGAAGAGGCGTTGTTCGCGAAGTTTTGCAAGTGTGTCAAGGCTGAAAAAAGGGCGGCTGCGTCCGCACCCAGTCCTGGATAGGTCAAATAGATGCCGGTCAGGACTTTGGGCTGCACGAACGTCTGCCCATAGAATGTCGTGGCGATGCCGAAGGAGTTTCCAGCACCTCGCATTGCCTGAGATGCACCAAGTTAGTCATACAGGCGCACTTTCGTGGAAGCAAGAGACCAACTCACAAAAAAGACATCCGGGTAGGCTGTTGGCGTGGCGTGAATGATCGAGCCATTGGCCAGGACGACGTCCATCGCCACGAGAGAGTCGATTGCCAGCCCGTGGGCTCTCGCTGTAAAACCGTCTCCTCCTACTGTGAAGTGCCCTCCCACGCCCACACCGGTGCAGGTCCCATGAGGCAGCGCTCTACCATATGAGTGAAGCGCCATCGCGAGGTTGCCGAGCCTCAAACCCGCGCCGAAAGTCGCAATATTAGTCTTCTCATCGAAGCTGACGGCTTGAAACTTCTGTAAATCAATCACGAAGGCACCGTCTTTGCCACCGGTACTGTAGGAAGCATCTGACGGATCATAGGTTAGAAGGATTATCGCGGGCTATCGACTGTGAAGTGGATCTAATTTGATTCTAAGACGCGAAAGACTGGTTGGGAATTCAAATTATAAAATGCAAACTTACATGAATGCCCTCCTGATTTACCTTGAATTTTCAGGTTATATTTGGTGGCGCATAGGACGCTCCCCGACACTTGCGCATTGGTCTCTGCAAGAACAATAACGAGCGGTTTATACCGGAGACGGACATTGTAAGGGGACGAATAGTTCGTATAGCTCGCATTGGAGGCGGTTAGAAACGATATTTGCTTGCTTTTCAAACAGTCCGCGACCGAAGTCTCTGTTCTCGTAGCCACATGAGGAGCTTCAGCATTAGTGACTCTTGGGAGTCCTGAAAAGAGACTGATGAATCCAAGTCCCCAGAAAATCTGGCAGAAAGCTGCTACATGCATTTTTGCGGGTCAAACGTGGCACTGGAAGCTCGCACTCGAAAGGCTGAGGCCTGGAGTTGTCAGAAAGAGAGCTCGATACTGATTATATACAGAATGCCGTCATTTTGGGTTGCGGCGAGAAGCTTGGCGATGGCTTTGTTCGTGGTCATGCGCCCTTTTGTCCTACGAGACATGCATGGCTTCTTCAGCCGTCTCCGGCGAATGCGCAAGGAGCTGGAGCCAAGTACGCCCAACCTGGCCAACAATTCCACCACTTTCACGACTACCATTAATGTAGATCAATTTGGCCCATGCGCATTTATTCCACTCTACATCAATAACACCTCCCTATCAGTCAATTCAGTTTAATATAAGGCCGAGATTAATTAAATTAACTTAGAATTTTAAAGTTTCGGGTTAGATTTAAGGTTGGATTTCGGCCCCGTAACTAGCGGTTAGGCTAGCCTTCCAGCTAATTCAAAGCCCTATTTCGCAACTTTAATGCATTTTTCCAGCAACTTAACGCGTTTTTCAATTACGCTAACCGGGTTTAGTTATATCATTACTTTTTAATTTTTTAACCTCCTTTTATGCTTTAATTACATTATAACTCAACCCTTTTCACAAGCTCGCTAAACCTTAATTTTCCCCCCCAAAAAGATAGTACTAATACCTTAATAATATATTTTACCTTTAATCTTAGTCCTACCTTTCCTCTTAAGACAATACGCATATCGAAGGCTAAAAACAATCCCTAATAACCTTTAGCAATTCCATTATTTACCTTTAGCAATCTAGTCCTTTTAAGCATTAATCTATGAGCAATTTACTAACAAATGCTAACAAATCTAATGATCCAATTACTACAAGAGGCCTAGGTTGATTGTATGGGATTGTTGGTCAGGTTGAGTACGCCACCTCACAGATTGGGTACACACGAGGTATGGAGGTCGCACAATCTCTGATATATGCGCCACTTCGCTGACGTGATCTTACAGTTCCTGACTAGTTTTCCTCTTTTTGAAGGCCGGCGCATATTGTTCGGAAGTCACGCACAGCATCTTGCAGCTCTATGACCAATTTAAACGATCCAATGCAGCCCAAAACTTTTCCAACGCTTCGTGTTGACGGCAGCAGGAAAGCTGATGCAAACTACTGGGTTGAAAATGTGATAGACTTGTAAGCGCCTCTGGATTCGGAAACAAGCTCAGATATTCTCAACAGGGGCTTAAACAGCCACGGTTGCCGCCACCACCATCTGCACATGTTCAACTGGTTAATTTGCTACAAAGTCGCATTATCGAAATCGTCACGGAGCTTCAGCTGTGAGCTTTTACTGCGTTAGAAAAGACGTGGGCACGTACTAATCCTGGGCATCGGTCACACTGTGATTGTATGAGAACTTGGGCAACGACATGCGGTTGTACTGTCGTAACATTGTTGTTTTCGAATCTGCTCAAACTCAACTCGCTTGACCGCATTGTTCACGTGCATAATGCGGCCTGTCAGAATGATTACATGGTGATGTGCTACACATGCAGCCAGGGTAGCTGCTGGCATAGCTGACGTACTGGCGGCAGGTAGGCAAAGCTGGTTTACTCACACCCTGAAACAATACAACCTGGAGAAAACGCGGCAAACACCTTACATCGTCTTCGAAAGAGTGTTCTTCAATGATATTGAAGTGTCCGAAGAAGCAAATTCTCGAACGTAGATATTGAGCCATGGCTTTTTCAGGAGGATCGTGCACGAAGCTCGTCCGTGCACGGGGTGGGTGTTTGGACATCGGCTTGCAGCACTTAGTAAGCCGGAACCCCGCCCGGCCGAATAAAACATCAATCAGAACTCCCCTCGGACACAGAGTTGTTCCTTTCCGTCTACTTTCTCGACCTCAGCCAGTCCCACGTCAAGGTATGTCCATCGCTTCTCTCAGCTGTCGCCCAATCTTGCATCGTCATCTCCAAGACAAATGCGCACCCTTTCTTTCCCAGTCATTGCAGTGGAGGATGACACGATGTTTGTGGCCCTTGTGCACTGTGTAGAGCAGCCTCTGTAGTCTATCGAAGCATTATTCCGCAACATTGCTGTCGCCGAGACGTTCCCAACTGACTTGCTCATCTCGCATCCAGAATTTGATGTTCCCTCCAAAAACTCCAAATTGCAAATATCGATCACACATTGCTACTGTCATCAGAGTCAACTCCAGCGTCCTTACCTTTTCCGCAGTTTGTGTTCCTCATGAGGCAGCCACATCTCAGCGCCATCAAGCGCGTTTAGGACGAAAACAACGCGACAAGACGCGATACAAGCGCCCCCCACCCCACTGAATACAAAAGCTGAGGCTGTATGCAGTAGTGCTGTTCAAGTGCGTCACTTATCCAAAGGTGCCGCAGCCTCTCCGGCTCTGGGATTCGAAAAGATTTCGCGCATGGACCACGACACGGCGACGGCCAGTGGAGGTCCCGTTGCCGACGATATCGCCGCGGAGCAACAGCAGCCCCACAACGCTCAACCACAGTACCAATCTCATATTGAGGAAGCTCACGCATCCTTCTTCCAGGAAGATGATCAGCTTGAACCTCATCATGGACACGCGCAAAACCAGCCACAATCACCACCGCAGCGTGCATCACGGCCCGACGTGGCTGCCGAGGACCTGGAGCTGGGAAGCCATGGCGATGACCAACTACACAAGTTACAACTGGCGGCGCAAATGTCACAAGCCTTGCAAAATGCGACTGAAAGTCCCGCCGTTGCTGAGCAAGATCATTTCGACGAACAGGATACTAATTTAGACAGCCTTCGAGAATTGCAGGACGTTGACCCCGATACGGACATGCACAGCCAAGATCACAATCTCCCTGAGGACCATGGCCTGCCAGAGATTCCAGGTAACAACCAGGCCACCCTACATCAGGAAATCGAGCGCACTCTGCAGCAGATTGTATCGCAGCCGGGACCTCAGCAAGAATCCCAACCGCAGCACACGCCGCTGCTTCCCCAACCTTCACATACATACATGCCAAGCCCAAGGCCACCCATCCTCGCACCAGCCGCTCCAGTGGGTGGCGTCCAAACGCAATACACTCTGGGCGATATGACACCTCCTCGCAAGCGGTCCAAAGTGAGCAGAGCTTGCGATGAGTGTCGTAGAAAGAAGGTGAAGTGCGACGCCAGCTCGGAAACTGGTGACGATACATGCTCCAATTGTCGTCGGTCAAATGTCAAATGCATGTTCAGTCGGGTTCCGCAGAAGCGAGGCCCGAGCAAAGGTTATATCAAAGAGCTTGCCGACCGCATCAACTCAATCGAGGGCAAGCTGGGTGGCGGACAGAGTGTAGCGGAGGCATTGGCAGGAGAGCTCGCTTCCAGGAGGAATGCTGGCGAGGGCTATACTGCTTCCGCTGCTGCCGCTACTATACAAACAGAAGATGCTCGAAAACGGAATTTCTCTCAAATCTCGAATGCCACATTCCCGACGCCGACGCCAAGTCGACAGCCTGGCTGGTCTGCGGATGCTCGGTCTGTGTTTCCCCAACAGACGTACTCCGCCAATGGTCTCGCACTGAAAACTATCCTTCCCAGAGAGAGCAACAATCCGACTCTCAGCCGATATCCTAGCGCGGATGGAGCGTTGGCAGATCTACAAGCTGCTCAGAATGCTTCTGGTGTCCCTGGAGTTGGCGACCATGTGTTTCACGCGTACGTCGTGCTCTTATGAGCTGGCAAATTGGGTTTACTAATTGATGCTAACATTGTGCTCTAGATACATGCATGGTGTTCATCACGTATTGCCATTCCTTCCCAGCTCGAAAGAGACTCTTGCCGGCCATCTTGCGGAGTGCAGTCCGAGTCTTCAGTCCGCTTTCGTCGAGGCTCTCAACTCGGCTATTGGGTCCTTTCCAGGAAACACAAACACTCAAGGCAATCTTGTCCGCGCTTATCGACTACTTACAGATTTCGATACCGAGGGAGGCAATCACAACTTGGTCTCGCAACTCATACGCTTACAATGTCTGATCCTCATGATCATCAACATAGCTAATTACGGACCCTCGTCCCTGACTGCGGAGCACCAAGGACCAGCCAAGGTCGAGCTTCTGGCTCGAGCTGCTGGCTTCGCGTATCTCATGGGCATCCCCGACGAAGCTATGACCATGGGCCCAGTAGCAGACGCCGAGTCAGATGAGTGTCTCCGAGTGCGGGCTTGGTGGACACTGATCATCCTCGATCGATGGAATTCCATCTCTTCAGCAACACGTCTTGTCATCCCTGGCGATGCTGTCGTTCTGCCACATAACCTCAAATCAGTATTCGGAGAAGCCAACTACCGCTTCACTCGTAAGCCTTCCCCAGTAAACAGCACGGTTGATTATGTACTGACGACGCTACGCAGTGTTGGCGTACATCATAGGTCATTGGACGCCCGCCTCGGTCACTGCCCCTCTCAATTCGACACCCGGAAATGGTGCCAGAGCATCAGCTCAATTCAACTTGAATATGGAGATGTGGCGTGCTGACTTCCCTGGCGATATCCCACCTCATGTACAGCCTGTGCTCCACCTTTCCTACTGGCACTGTCGACTTCTCGCCTTCCTCTTCATGCCCTCGTCTTTGATCACGGACATCACCTGGGCCGTCACAGAATCCGTCCGGCTCCTCACCTCCCACCCTCAGATGGTCAGCCCTCTAAATCATCACTTCACGGCTTTGACCACGCTCTGCTTGCTGGAGATGGCCAAGGTTGATAAATCACGCGAGGAGGCTATGCAATTACTCAGCAATCTTGCCGACGCCAACATTGCTCCGTCGACGTGGAACGATGTTATTCGTGCTAGGATACGTGATGCTCTCCAGCCTCCCACAAGCTCTGTTGCCCAGACTACCGCTAGCCAGAGCCTCCAACACCTTGCCGACCTCGCGACCTCTTCCACGGAGGTCGAGAGTGTTGGTAACAGCAATGGTGCCTCCAGCGGGACAGCTAACATGCCACCCGCGGACAAGTCCGACGAGGGCCCGAAGTTCCGCGTCAGTGACAACTATGCGGACTTGGGTTTCGACCCTCGAGAGATGTTACGCACAGGCTATCTCAATGCTATATCCGAGCTCTCTGTCTAGTCAACAGACGAGCGAAAGAGGACTTGGAGCTGAGGAACTCCAGGCAAAGCTTAGAAGAAATCCGGGTGACACCGATCCAGAACTCCTCCTTGCCACAATATATTCTTTGGCGACCAAGTGTGGGGAAAAGGAGTCATTCCAATGAGCGCATCGGATCTGGTGAGAAAGGGCAATGGGAAAGCGGCGGAGTTTGAGGCTAATTTATGCGCCGGCGGCTTGGAACAAGGCAGAGCCGTGACAGGGCCTGTGTACTACATATCTGTCTCGACATATGTGGGGACTTAAGGAGTAAATATCATGTATCATTATGGCTCACGCATAACACTAGCTAGACCGTCACTTCTTGCAAGCAATAGATTCAAGGCTACGATGCCAATGTGATTGTCCGCATGATTTTCCATTGGATGTCAAGAATATGCAGACGCTTCATATGCCCATTGTCATTCATTAGTTACGGCGCGTCACGTCTGCCCGGCGTCCAAAGCTGCCATCATCACTAGCAAGGAGCTCAACATTCGCGAAGCCCCGAGCTCTCAATCGTATGCACCAGGGATTTCATGAGGCACACATTTGGCAAGCACCCGTTCACGCTTTGATTGTACAACGAGCCGCGCTGTACTTGTATCGTACGGTGGTCAACACACAAATACTCGCTCTGTGTGTCACAGCCCCAGAAATCATGCACCCACCATACTCTACCATATAATACCACCTCTTCACACTATCAAGCGTATATTTTCCCTTCTCTTCACGTACGACGACAAGATCTCTACCTGAATAAAGGTTCCTACCGTGATTTGCCGTGGCACTGAGCCTGATCTCTCTCTGCCCAGCGATATATATCATCCCACGGACTCTTTCGCGCAAACACTTCATGACGACGGGACGGTACCCTCGCAATGCACATTTGAAATTCATCCAAGTTCAAGCTCGAAGTACATTAACTAAATCGAGACATCGTGCCATCTGGCGGCTCTGTAGCCTCCAGGACACACCTTCCGCAAACAGTCACCGCCAACTGTCGCTGCTTTTCTTCGCGAGGCTGCCAGACATCTGCCGAGCAAGTCTGGTCACCGTGATGGGGGTGCTTGGCCCTGAAGTCATGACAGCTATTCGATCAGGCAGGCGTAGGCAAATGCACCGCGAGATGCCTGCTCTTGCCTCCTCCTCCGACAAACTGCGAGGGAGGAGCGCGCCCAGTGCTGATTCACGCCGTCGAGCCGGCACAAAACAGTCTCGCCCCCCATCATTGAGCTCTCTTGTCTTCTCCCTTCAACAACATTCAACATCAACAAGATGCCTTCCACCAAGACCATGATCAGTGGTGTCTGTGCTGCCTTCATGCTCCTGAAGGGCGTCATGGCCGGTGACATTTTCCTCGTCAACAATTGCAAGTATCCGATCTCCTGTCTCGCCGCCATTGGAGGTGATGCTCCACGTTCAACACCTTGGTTAGACGTCCAGCCCGGTGACGAGTGGAAGACTCCAGACGACTTCAAGGCCGTCATTGTAAGTGTCATTTCACACATCACTTCAGCACGAGTCGTAGATGTTGATACACCACACCTATCATTATCTTGCTTCGACAAGCAGAACCCTTCCATTGCCTACACCCGCACCAGAGTTGAAGTCCCCTGACAAGTATTATCAGGGTGGCGGCGGCGTTACGCTCAAGAGCTGTCCATCACACCTGGACCACGGCTCGCACTACCAGTTGGAAGTGACCGTCGATGCAGCAGGCGCGTGGTCCCACCTGTCTGACTTGGATGGTGACCCCTTCCACCACGAGGACTACGTGATGGCTATTCCAACTACGCCCAAGTGCCATGTGGAACGGTGCCTAGTCTATGCTCCATGCGAGGCGCCACCACACAAGTGCCCCAAATGTGACGAGGATGTCTACTTGTACATGTGCTCGTCCGACTGAGGTGGAAGAATAATGGACTATTGGGGTCCTTGAGACCGGGACTTGGGAGACCGTGGCTTAGTGTACCTGTGATCGGATCTTAGGGGGAGTGACATTGGCTGGAGGGATACACGAGACTGCAGCATGGCAGCTCATGGGCGCATTGGCTTTTGAGGCAAACTTCCGTGCAGGAAGATAATGCGTTTCCTTCATTTTCACCCAGATACGTCGAACCATGTGTCCTCAATCAACACTTGACACCTCTCAAGACTCTGCCACATCGTATTCGAGACATATCATACGCTCTGACACCCCTAGTTGCAGCGGTCTCATTGAATTACCATGACGGTCAAGCACTCTGAAGCTGTCCAGGTGTGCCTTGTGATGTAAAAGTCGTCACTGGCCTGATCTGACAAGCAATGCCCACCTTTCTCTGTTGGGGAAAGCGGCTTCGGAGAAGTCAGACACCAACATTGATCTCGTGATCACCTTGGCACAATGGTTTAGGCGTTTTGCCTAGCATTGACGGACAGAGGCGAAACGAGACTGGCACGATGTATACAAGTAGTACAGCATGGCGAGATGTCTGGGTTCCATATCAGAACCCAGGCATCTTCAACTTCACATCTGCGTTCATATCTTTTCTTTCGCCACCGCACTCGCAGCATCCCTCAAAGCCTGCATACTCCGCAAAATCGCGTACAAACTCTGCGTGTATGGCAGCTGAACGCCTTTCTCACGAGCAATGCGCACAAGATTCCCCAAAATGGTCTCCACCTCCAGCGGCCTCCCAGCGTCCCAGCCTCCCAGTCCTGTAGCATGCTTGGTCGCGACCCAGGGAAGTTCTTGAACCTTTCTAGGCTTGCCTCGGGCGGGGCCAGCTCCGCGTACATCTTCTGCAAGCTCGATCCAGGCTGGATGTCGAGAATGCGCGGCGTGGCCGCCCAGATCTCACGCATCACGCCCGTCATGTGCGCGTGCAGCTCCGGATTGCACGCCATGTTGCCGGCGCTCAGGCCGCCGGACAGGATTGCGCTCGGGTTGATGGCCGCGTTGATGGCGAGCTTGTGCCAGCGGATCAGCTGGATCGCGGCGGCATCGTGGGACTCGATGTCGGGGATGGCGCCGTGCGTTGCGAGCCAGGTCGTGAGGGCGGTGGTGGCTTCAGTGCTTCTGAGGGTCACGACTTCGGCTTGCTCGGCGCCGATGTATGGGCCTAGGGGCAGGCGGGTGCCGAGGATCTGCCTGATGGTGCCGGGCGAGATCTGCTCTGCGCTGAAGAAGGCTACGCCTGTGACGACGGGCGTGGTGGGGAATCGCATGCGGTACGGCTCCTCGATGCCGATACCGTTTTGGATGAGTACGATGGCCGACTTCGGGCTGATCAGCGGCTCGATCAGGGCGGAGTCGTCGCCTTTGTCTGGAAGGGCCTTGGTCGTAACCCAGACGTAATCCCACTTCGTCTTCGATGCTGCCGCGGCTGCCACCGAAGGGTAGACTGCCGATGGGTAAAAGTCATAGTTGCCGAAGGTGTGCGTGGTGAGATGGACGCCTGAGGCTGCGATCTGCGGGTAGTTTGAGCGGGCGACGAGGGAGACGTTGATGTTTTGCTTGGGCTGCGAGGTTGTTAGTAACACTGTTTGGTTATAAAGGGTTGGAGGATGGTACTTGCATGATGCAGCCGCGAGGCGTAGAAGCACCCGATTGCACCGGAGCCGACGAACAGTATGATTACTGGGGTTCTGGCAACATCAGGACCTACTGGTCAGCCACATATTTCCCTGTGAAGCAGTCTACAGGGCGCCATCACCGATTGCCAAACAGTAATTCAGCGCGGATGATAAACGACGAAGACGACTACACTCACAGACTCATGGTTGGAGTTTCCCTGCCACCTCTTCATATTCTAGATCTGTTCAGGCGAGGTCACGATCCTAGAGATCCTTAGCGTATGGAAAGATGTCCGCTTATACCTAGACCGAGACATGGCCATGCTGCTCATTTGCGCACGAAGGGCCGGTGAGGATCGTCGGCACCGGGGCCCAGGTAGCAGCACCTCTACGCTCGAGGTACTGAGACGAAGCCCTAACCAGAGCGAACTGGCGTGCCGTCTCAGTGCTAGACGTCTGCCTCGTCCAAACATGTAGATGATCTACGGGAGTCCACAGTACAACGACACCAATTGCCTGCGCTTCGCATCGCGTGTCTTGCACCTTTCATCCCGATATGCGCAGAGTAAGATATGGCCGTGATTACTCATGCGCTGACGTTGTACTTCCAGCGACTGAGGCGCATGTGGAGGGAAAATCACACGGCGATTGAGGTGGCTAACCTCAGAGTGACAGACTTCGGGAAACTGCTCATGGTTGGCATATTCTGTCATCATCCGCGTCCTTGCGGCGTGCAAGCGCATGCTCATGATCGGTCGCTGGCACTTGAGGCAAGTCTGCGTAATTCTTGATATCCTAATTGAAACACATGTCATCACCACATACTGTGACACACAAGACTGGCGGAGTAGGGCGGCACGGAGTCCATAAAATGTCGTATCATTAATTCATTGCTCAAATGTAAGTGACTCTATCAAAAAGGCAACGACAAGTTATGTCGAAACATGTAACCTCAGCTGATTCCCAACCTTTCATAGAGAATCAAGACGACCTCTCAAAGCGGGCGCCCAGCAACGGGTTTTAGGTTCCTCTCTGCCAGTGCGAAAACGTCCACGCCAACGGAGAGATAGGACAGCGGACGTCGATACACGCTGTGTAAACACAACGCGATATCTGGCAGGATCTCAACACATGTCACATGACGCACGTGTGTCATCCTTCGATGCACACGCATCTCCATCACGGACTGCATGCCCCAGGACAGACAGCTTGGGAGGCCGACGACGGCATGCATGACCTCCAGGTAGATGCGTACCATGCGTCGCAAAAACAGCTGCGGTATGCACTCTGCAAGGCTGCCAGTGTAGTAGTCCGGCCGCACGACCACCCTGTGCCTCCAAGCCACCGAAAGGGTCCTCTGCGCGCCAACAATCTCGCGATGTATTGTTTAGCCACCTTGAGATAGTGTCGGGAGCTCGTCTATACGGCGAGGCGACATTGCCTTCATTCAGGTCACAAGGCCAATGGAAGCGTAGATAAGCGCGGTGGGGAGAGGACCAAGTAGTCGAGCTCGGAGGCCGTCGCGAAGCTCAGGCTTGCGGCAGTAACGTGGTCGGAGAAGTCGCGCGACCAGTAAAGAAGGCATGAATGCACAAGTGCCTGTCAGCCAGGTCGTAGAGAACAATCTGGGACCATGATGGCAGCGTTCTTGGGAAAACGGGATGATGGAGAGAGTTGTGATGAGTAGGTTTTGCCCCAAGAAAATTTCTGCGCCGAGTGCTTAGGGCAGGCCTCTGACTTAGTCAGTTGTAGCGCGGTGAGTGGGGCGGGTTCAACTCTCCACCAAGCTAAGAAACCGCAGATACCAGACAGACAGCACTACTGTGTACATGCTGGAGTGAGACAAACACTGTCAGAAGCTTGGCATCTGATGCATTTTCAGACGTCACAGCATGAACATCATTGGTAGGGCTAGCTGTAGCCCGCCTGCTCGTCAGCCTCCAGGTTATATGCCTGTGAAGGCGGCTAAAGCATTGAGGGATTTACCCTTGCGGCAATCAATCACAGGGCCGCAAAGAACGAGACCTGCAAGCCCGTCGGTCTGTCGATGGCTGCGCGGTTGGAAATCTCACGATGTGCTCCTTACGGGGTGCCTAAAACTTCCGGTAGGATTCATAGTTACATTGTCCACTCTTCGGAATGCCAGATCATCGGGCGCGCCTACATCATAGGCATGGCCGGCAATCCGTCCCGTCGGCCAATTGACCAACCTGATGTTGAAGCAAGTGATATGCGCCGCACGCTTCACTGAAAGCAGAACCTTGGATCGCATGAGCCAGGCTCAAACGAGCAGCTGAATGATTTTCAATTGTGTCCTTGTGCTGTTGTTGCTGCACGTCGACTAAATTATTTTTTTGCTGAAGGATCCGAGGAAATGCAACGATGCGTGATGCATAATGGCGGGCAGACTGGATACCACATACATGTGTATATCTCGATACTTCGTGCACCATTCCACCGCAGCGCCTGTATCATATTGAACGAAGGGAAGTATGAGCTTATTGGCTTATTACATGCCACCAACCTGCAACAAAACGGCCTCAAGACGCCGCTTCACAGACCTAACGGAAGTTTGCGAAGTCTGGATTGTCAGTTACTTAAGCGCATGCCACACAGCCTGTCAAGTAGTGTCAATCGAACTAAAATAGACGCGGCTGTCGCTAGGTCACAATGCTAGGTAAGCGATGCACCCGTTAGGCCCTGGATTGTGATGGGTTTTCTTAGTAGGATTGTTGTCAACGATGTCACCTGGAAACAGAGGGGATCACCAGCCGGTCTGCAGTACTGGCATGAGCGAGAAGAGTAATCCCATCACGTACTGCTTGAAGGAAAAGTGGGCTCATGACCCGCTCATTTGGTCCCGCGAAGGCGACGAGGATCGAACCTGTTTTACCATGCGATCCACTCCTGTCACGTCGGCGCAGGTGATGAGGACAGGATGGTCGTCCCGCTCGAGAGCACAGAAATAGACAGACCAACACATGTGCATGTGCAAGCAAGATTTATTGGTACGGATAGCTTTGGCTGCATTGGCGAGAAGCAATCGCCCCGTTTTCCGCCTAGAAACGCAAAGATACGGGTTGACAATTTGCAGGCTGCTTACTGCTGCTATTGCAGTTCAGGTTCCGGCTACTTTGACGGGAGCCAATCCGTCGGAGGTTTGCAATGTAGTGAATACAGTGCCGCTGGAGCCCGAGAAGGCCCGGGCTCACGGCCATGCCTCGATGGGGAAGGGGCAATCGAAGCTCACAGCGGGGCCTAGCCCCCGAAGGCGCGATTTTCACCACCCCACGCCGCTATACCACAATTTACCAAAGTGACGATGGTGTGGGATAAAATGCCTTCCGTCCGCTCGCTCTATCGTTTCAGTTCCTACTCTTTCAGTCTTTCCACGTTTTCGGAAGCTCTTCATTTTGCCACAACTACTACCTTTCGACTTTGGGCGGCGGACGTCGAGTCAGTCAGAGGACTGTTTCCTCCCGAGGCTCATCCTTATTCCGCCCTTGACCTCGTGGTGTCCTCTCTGCTCTATTGTCTTGGGTGTTCGGCGCAGTGTCACGACGTGGCTTGACTCTGATCTGCGAACATCCTCTCGTCTCAATACCTCATACCCTTTCGTCAGACTCATTCTACCGCTGCGAGTTACATAAATCCAACTCGGTCCTCTCTGGTCTCGAATCTCCCACCCAGTTCGTCACTGGAAACACTTCACGCGTCGTGCACCAACCTCGACAGTACCACTCGCCATTCATCAACGCAAGCACGCCGTCAGCATCCCGCCAGTGTCCACTAAGGGTCGTCGTTTTTCTCGGCTAAACACGCCCCAAGTCCCTTCAAAGTTTTAGATCCCCAGCGATCACTCCGTCACTGCAGCACTGCAGAGCCCGAGACAGGACCCTCGACCGTTTCCTCCACGAACAGGGTACATTGTCACATGTGCACTGCTGGACCCTAGCTCAGACGACATCTCTTCATCCATATCACACAAACATCACACTCATCTGTTTTCAGCTCGTTTGGGGGTAGCTTCTCAACCTTCTGTTCTGACGTGAGCCGTCATCTACCCACTCATCGGCAAAACCTTCCACTTGTAGGTGAAGCCTTCATATTTCGCGGCCGGCGGCATCAACGCCACCACCAGCACCGCCACTTTAGACATCGCGAAGTCTCGCTCCTGCGGGCTCTCCAAAGCCCGAACACAGTCGCCAGCGACAAATCTCCACTCAATCTTTTCTTTCAACGGCGTGTTGCTTTAAACACGGCCTGCATTCTCAGGAGTCTTGGCAACAGGATTTGCAAAAGTCTGCTTTTTTACGAGATACCCGATTCGGTCCAATGGTTTTTCTCTAACAGCGATCCCATTCTTTTGGGATTGTCTTCTCATTTCTCGGACATTCTTCCTGCGATTGTCCTCAATCCGATCCACGAATTACATCTCGCTCCCCCTGGTCTCCTCTGGGCACTACGACGGGACTCAGTCGTCATTTCTTGTGGCCCACGCTCCTGCAGGTGCTGTCCACGCGCCCCACCAACAAGGCGCTGATCCACATCCGACTCGCGACCTTGCAGCGCAGCGCCGAATTATTCCCGACCAATCCTCGCCTGTTCACGACTCTCGATCTGTCCTACACCGATTTCTGCGGCGCATCATCATACGAAGCTTGACAATTTGCGCCGACTGCGTACCAAATAGTCAAGATGCCCATCTACGAGGGCAAGAAGTATGCCTGTGGCCGATGTATACAAGGGCACCGTGTTCGCACTTGTAATCATGCAGGTGAGCACACTCGCACACTACCCTTGTCGACTCGGGATCGTGCAGCTGCAGCTGCAGCCATGCAATAAGTCCACAAGAGCCTTGATGAATGTCTTACTGACAATTCTGTAGATCGCGAACTAGTACATGTCAGGGATAAAGGCAGGCCTGTCACACAGTGCAAGACTTGCCGTAAAAATCGACAAAGCAACGGATCTCACACAAAGTGCGACTGCGGTCGCTGGACAGCCAAATGTGAACATCTCTCGACCGCAAGCCATCGGCACACCTGCTGTTGCAACCATGATGGAATTTGCACGTGCTGTTCGTCCAAAACAAAAGTCGCGCTCGACCCTGTTGCACAACCCGACTCAGATCACGAGACGAACACGAATTCCAGCACCAAAGTTCCGACCAGTGTTAAAAGTAGTCGATCCAGCGCGAGCCCTCCGCCCAGAGTTCCCACCACCATTCGAAACCATAGATCACGCGCGAGACCGCACCAGACATTGGGTCCTTACACGCTCAGTCGTGGGAACTCGAACCATAGCATGAGCAGCATGGAGGATCTAGACGACGAGGGTCAGATCACGTTCTATGAAGAGGATGGGCTGCCACGAGCAGAAGATCAGCGTCTGGCAGAATCGGATACGTCCTCGCCTTCGGTGATTGCCGTGCAATCCACTCAACAGCTTGTCACGCCGCTACGCCTAGACATCCCGGAAGACTGGTCCTTGCCCGCTTTCTACACGAACGATGGCCTGTTTGGCGAGATTGAGCCGCCGCTGATGAGTGCCAGTCTCAGTGCCGAGGCTGTGAATTGGCCATACTCTTTGCCCTTCCCCGCGTTTTCTGAGGAAAGCAACCTTGGGAACCCCGCGATCGGTTTCTCCCAAGACAGCCTGTTGAGCCTGTCGCCCGAAGAACAAGCGGGCTTTGAGGCTGCTGCGGGTCTCGATCTTGCCCAGTTGAACGAAGATATGCAACAGAATCTTCTCTTGCAACAATCTTTTCTGGCCCCTCCTTCTGAACCAGATTATTTTGCGAATGCTTGGGATGCTCAAGAGTACGCGGTGGTGAACGACAATCAAGAACTCAATGACTACAACTGTGACCCTTTCTTCCCGTCGAGCTACAGCGGCTCGGTTGCTGAGTTTCCATAAAGATGATATCTTGGCTCGTACAACTTTGCACCTACTGTATATTGGCGACAACTTCAGGGACCGGCGCATCAGAAGTGGGCGTTCGAGAAATCAAGGGTCCCGGCGCAGCGCATTGTTGATTTTGAGGGACTTACATGACCTCTGAACCAAGCAGACCTGCGGGGAGCGAATAGTCATTGCCATCCTGTGGAACAGAGACGTTTTCTGGGCACATTGCCATAAATCTTTTTTTGAGCTTGAGGAGGAGTCTCAGTGCCCCTGAGCCTTCAACAATTTGCGACAATTCGGGAGCCAGACGAATGGAAAGGTGCATACACATGGCTACGTAGATAGATGGTCACATAGTGCGGAGTATATAGACTAGAGCTAGGTGTAGAAGATGCGCATATCACGACCTTTTTTGCATATAGGCATCATACACTTGATGCTACGTGGGCTCGAGAGAAGAAAACAACAATGATCAACTACTTTATTCTTCCCCCATCATGGCTGCATCTCACACAGTGCCGACACTTATGCAAGGCCGCGACCGTACGTTTGTTAGAGTTTCATCCATGTGAGAAGCCTGCGAAGTCTTCCAATGATGATTATACCACTGCGTATGCACAGCGCTGGCCGCCTCGTGCTTGCCACCTCAAGACTACCTCGCACATTATCACCTACTTCATGAGCCGCTCTCCTCTGCTCGCGTGGTCTGCGACAAGCACGGGTCCCCAGCAGAGCGCCCATGCAGCGGTGCCTGCTATGACGTCTTGCGGCTCCATATTTTGGAGGGAGTTGGCGTGGCAGGGTGGAGCTGTGGCCATCAAGATGTGGGGACTGGCGAAGCAACGCCAGGAAGAGCGAGAGAAATCTACGCGAGAGTCTTCCACTCTTCGCCGAGTCCTCGTCTACAATGGCATCGCTAGGCTTGTCGTCCGTTACCTTCACAGTTACAAGCGCTTTCCTCCTCAGATTGAGTTGTCCACTGCTTGCTACCAGGAGCAACGGCGTGAGGGTTCGCCGCTGAAACCTCCGCGTCGGAAGTTGAGTGGGTCAACATTATTCAGGGTGAGCGCATGTTCCGAACTGGGTATGATCGAGATGGGGGTGGAGCCAAGTACCTCAGCTGACGAGCAGGGGCGGTGCGCGTGGAGGAGCATCGCAGAATGTGTGAATGGCCGGGGAGGAGTGCGGGCGATGCGCGATGCGGTTCCGTTGCCCTGGACAACGATTACATGAAGTCGCTAGAAGCGCAGTGTGGCCGCTTCTCGTCGGGGATGCATTTCAATTAGATAGCGCGAGCCCATGGACGTGATTCATCAAGATCGTGAGGGCCAGTGGAATCGGGACTTCGAGATGAGGCTTAGACTCAGGATGCAAAGGCTCCCGTTTACGATGCTTTGTATCGGCGTCCTTGCAACATGTAAGACTGGATGTCTCCGTGGGGTGTATCTTCACAAGCAACATCACGGGCATATTAGTGGATGACTACTGGCAGAAGACAGATAACCTCACACTGACCATTGCCAGACACAAATCCGCAAGACGATAGATAGCCTGCTCTCGCCCAGGACCTTCATTTCCACCTGTGGCCCTCAGTATCAAAGTCAATAATCCTCGGTGGATACCACTTTCACCTATCAAAACTCTCGCTTGCCTCTTTTCCCTTGCATCTTCTCCCTGGCCTCGCCTCGGTATGGCACCTCGACTCATGGACCGTGATGAGCTCTTCAGCATTGGACGGCGGCCTTTCAAGGTCCGTCGGATTGTTCGTGAGGCCGAGCAACGGAGCAAGCCATGCTCTGGAAAAGAGAAGTGGCCAAATTGGCGAACTTGACAGCCTCGACATGCAAGGGCACATTGTTCAGGATGGGAAATGCTTTCCTTCAACACCCATCCAAGCTCAACCTTCACGCACCGCGGTAGGCGGTGACATTTGTGACTTCGAGGTAGATGTTCCTGTGCGAGTACCGCCATCAACGGAATGGCAGGACTGGACCAATCGCCCATGTGCTTTGAGCAAGACCCAGATGCCTGCACGTTATGTTGTGCATCAAATTTCTGAGGCAAGTCAGCCCGAATTACACGGTATTCACCATCCGCGGCTGGACGACTCTGTGCTGTATGCCGGACCGCCAAAGCGGTCCTCAGTCTGCCATCGGATGTTGGACAACACAATCCGAGCTCCAACCATGCGCTCTGGGACACACGGGTTTCGCCAGTGGAGCTGAAGTGATATTCAGATTCTGTAGGCCGAACGGTCCATCAAGTGCTTGTCGATTTGTTCAGAGCTGCAGAGTATGTCGAGATATTTCGAGGCGGCCAACGTCAATCCTGTACTTGCTGATGCCAAATTGAGTGCGATTGTTTGAATTGACCAAATGCACTCCCAGCGAACGACAAGGTTATGAACAGCCAGGGCGAAGTCTGGGCCACACCAGAAGCGCCTCAGAATCACCAACGCATGCACTGTTGCCACACCTACTCGGTGGAGTCGTGTTCCCAAAAGCAATTGAAAGAACAACTTGGTATGATTCGGGTATCTATTCAAATCTGACCGACGGCAACACGTCGCCAGTGGTATTAGTGCAGGAAAGGAAAAGCAAAAGCAGGAAAGCAGAGGAACGAGCTCCAAAAGCTGAAACGTCCCCATCGCAACAAGCAAAACTCCCAAATGGGCCCAATCGCACCGCATCAAACTCCCGTGATGATTCCTCCCAATCTTGCTCCATCATCCATGCATTGAGCACAATATGCTTCACCGCTGCGGCAGACAAGCTTGCTTCGTCATCTATACATGCACGATAGGGTGCCCGCTGTCGCAAGAACAAACAAATGCTGCTTAATCGTGGTACGCTGGCCGAAACGCAATGCAACTTCCCACTCCATGCGCAACGTCAAGTGGATTCAAATTTCGGCCCTCTACTTGGCCTCCTCAGTAGCAGCGGGTGCAGCTGGGGTTGTAGTCGCGGGGGCAGTTGCAGCCTCAGCCGGAGCAGCAGCAGCAACTGGAGTAGGGGCAACCTCCGTCTTGGCCTCCTCAGCCGGCGTTGTTGTGGCGGCATCCTCAGCTGGTTTTGTTGCGGTGGCCTCCTCAGTCGGTGCGGCAGTGGTGGCAGCCTCGGTGGGAGCAGGTGTCTCCGCGGGCGCAGTTGCAACCTCGGTCGGGGCAGCAGCAGCAGCTGGAGTGGGAGCAGCCTCGGTCTTGGGCTCTTCGGCGGGCTTTGGTGCCGCGGCGGTGGACTCTGTCGTAGCCTCGGCGGCTGGTGTGGACGCGGTGGCAGCAGCTAGAACACGCCTCGATTAGCATGTAACACGAGTCGCTGCGTGAGTCTTTCTATCTTCATTTCAGTCACATACCAGCTGGTGCGGCGGCGGCGGCAGTGGACGTCTTTGCGGGCTCGGTAATTGCTGGCGTAGTGGAGGAGCCTGCAGCGGCTGTCTCGGTGGGTTTGGCCTCTGCGGGTTTGGCCTCGGTCTTCTTGTCCTTAGACTTCTTGAAGGCGGCCTTGAGCTTGGCCTTCAAGTTGTTGAGCGCGTTTGGGGCTAGAGACCGTGGAAGTCAGCAAGATACCCTTTGTGCGAAGTATTTTCTGATGATTCGTCCTATGTTGACAGCCCGCCTCCAAGGACTTGCCTTGGACAGCAGGGGACGTGCTCGAGCTGAGAAAGGCAAACGGTACTTACGAACTCCAGGCATGTTGGCGATTTGTGTTGATAGTAGTGGACGATGTAGTTGGTGATGGACTATGCCGTGATGTGTGTGAGCTGTGTTGTGTTGAGTCTAGAGTCAAGTAAGTGCTGGTGTTTCTTCGATTGACGTTGCAATGTTGGAAGTCACCTGAGCAGTTAATGCAGCAGATAAAAGGGGAACAAAGATGAGACACGCGGCAAGTGACACCGAGACAGATAGACACGTTCCTGCCAACGGCGAGCTGCAGGACGTCGGGTAATTTGCGAATTTTCGATATCCTGATTGCTTATTCCGTCTTTCCCTCCGTTCCTCGCCCATCCCGCTATCCACCGACAATCTCATTTCGTTTGACCGTACATTGTCTATCTGTCTACTTTCCCGACTCCCGGAATTCATCTCGAGGTATTTCTTTTGATAACGTCGATACGGCTGGAAAGTCCTGATAGTGCACTCAGTAAATTGGATCCACCATCTGGTATTGGCCTGCGCTTACCCGACATTAAAGTCTACTCTAGCGGCATTAGTGGGTTGCAACCCTGCAATTCTAGGCGGGCTGACGGGTCGTCGCTTCTTTTCCGTAAGTAGCCTAGCTCAGCTACTAATTTTAGTTTGCCTGGACCCACAGGAGCTCATAACCTTATTTCCTCTACCATAGATCGTCACTGTCTTTCGTTGTCGCTGGCTGCACTGTGCTCGAAATGCAACTGTGTCATCTCTTCTACCTTCAACCAGGGTGGTGACAATTTGAACAGCAAAGAAGGTGGTATTCAAATGCTACCACCAGCTACTCATACTCTCTGATGACACCCTCGGCCGCAAATCATCAGCTTGGATTCGGCAACTTCCTACATTTAAAGTGGAGCATATTGTCCCCGTGGACCTCCTGAGCACCTTGGCAGACCAGTTGATCCTCTGCCACGCAATATTCATCAAAACTTTCTGCTTCTTGGCTCTGAAGAAGTCATTCGCGCAATTGCCGCCTAGATGCTGTCAAACGGCACAGAGTGCAACCACAATACTATTCTGAGACCAATCCAGTCTACCTAGCCGCCCCAAGCGCACAGCTTGACAACCTCGAGAAGCCACGTCAACCCGGTGTACACATGCTACGATACGGCGGTGCCAGCGCAAAGAGCGCGAAGTTCGGTTAAGCTCTGCAACCACCGGCTCTGCTGAGGCATTGTCCTAGGCCGTTTTGTGTTGCATCCCGCAGTCGTTTCAGCAGGCTCAGATCAGCACTTTGTGAACGTACCCCACAAGGTACTTCGTCGTGCCGGCTGAGTTCGGGGTCGTCGCAACAGGCAGACAGTCAAAGTACTTCTGGAAATCTGCTGTCCCACTGCAATATCTGCAGCCACCACATGTCGTCATGCTCACAATTTCGATGAGCTATGCAGAGGTTGCCTGAATGTGGCAGTGTATAGACGTGCTCCGAAACTCCAGGGCTTTCAGCCGGACCATCAAGCCTTTGTTTGTCTTGAACAGCAAAGGGAGCAGGTGAGCTTTTAGATGGCTGGTCAAGGCAAGAAAACAATTGAAGATGCGTGTAAGCTTATTTGGTGACCGGTGGTCCAGTGCCAGATAGTGGTGGGTTTTGACATGCCCTCCTCTGATGGGGACAAGTCTGGTATCTTTGTTTCCCCCAATCATCATTCTGAGCCGACACTGAGCACGATAGACTCCTTCCATGAGCTCAGAAGAATGGAATCTATCCGCGACGGCTGACATCAAGGAAATCGACAACATGTAACAATGTGCCCGTGTCTGGTCTTTCTTGCACATATAAGATTGGAGCTGTGCACAGAAACCAGTGGCAATTTAGCTCAAGCTTCTGCACCGCATAACCCGACTGTGTGCGCGTGAGCACCATCAATAATTTGTGCGTAGTCCGACTCGTCCGTCCACACAAGACATTTGCAAGAGATTGCTTTGGCGAGGACTTCTGGCGCCATGACCCTCGATGCGGTTCCTCCGGTCAAGTCTGGTCATCAAAAGTACCGCTGAAAGACAACGTTCTCATACATGGTCCGGTGCGCTTCTTCTATTGTTCCAATCTGACGTCTTCGGGGTTACTCGGGACGTCCTACAACGTCGTGAAAACAAGCTATGGCTCTAAGGCGTACCAGCCGGACAATGTGTGGTTTAGCTGTGCTCATTTGTCAGCAGAAGTCCATCAGAGTAGTCAGCAAGTATGAACAGATTACCTCTCGCGACAGAGCTCAGATCCATGCAGTCGTAACCCTAATTTTCCATGTAGGGCGAATGACGAGATGTGTACGCAACGTGCGTCGGGGTGATCTGGTATGAATGTTGCTCTCTAACGTAATAGTGCACCCCTAACTTGAGGAAAGAATTGACAACTCGACTTCGTCTACGGGTAGTTGACTCGATGACGTTGCGGGCACGTGAAGCTCAGAACGATACTTGGTACATACAGACCGTGCGGCATGAACTTGGCTTCGTTCTTTCGCTCATCTGCCGAGCATATCCCCTGCTGAGTTGAAGACTAGCCACGATTGGGTCGGAGGAAGAAGATCAACGGAGTTTGATTTCGAGATCTGACACACCGGATAGATTGTCGAGCTGCGACAAGAGAGTCTGCCTCAGATACATGGTTTAAGGGTATGGCAGCAACAGGCCTGTGAGAGTTCTCAGGTATCACACGGAAGCAATGAAAAGAGTTTCTGGTATTTGGAACAAAGGATATATTACTATTCACTAGGTACCTAGTGCAGGCTCTTACTCTTCATAAATCACAGATAATGAAGTACCGACGCTATGGTCGGGCCGGAAGACGTTGACGTTTCTTTCACTAGGGTCAAGTGCATAGGCGTGCGGGTGAGCCGTTTCTTAGCGCTTGAAGACCCCTGTGATCGAAGCCACCCCTGGCAGCAAGTCAAGCCAGGCCTTCTTTGCTCGCAACTATCCCGGCACGACTGCCGCAGTCTCACTTCCTGCAGCGTGCCAGTGAAGGTGTCCAGTACCAGCTAAAAAAGGTGCCCAATCTACTGTGTAATCTCCAGCCAAAGAAGCTTTGGCGCAGCGTCACATCTCACATCTCTCTCTTTGTACTGCCAGCCACCCTCCAGAACAGGTCCATTGAGACGAGGGCAGGTGTCCCCAGCACTTGTCTGTTGCACATCAACGCGTGTCCTTCTTTACTTCGCCATTTTCACTTGTCGACACACAGTACGCCAACGATCGATCGCATAGCCGGCCCGCCCCTTTTTCCAAGCAGGCCACCGAGCTCCTGTCAAATTCAGAAGGTGAGCAGCCAACAGCTGGGCCTCTAACAACAAGCTATTAGGAAGCCTGCACTTTTCTCGCGCGCTTGCCAATAGAGCTCAAGCAAGCTAGGATGAATATCGCCTGCTTATCTACTCATCGGGAGCTGTCTGGCTAACACTACTCGTTGTACACAGATAGATCCGTCCAACCTTGTCACTACCGTTTTGTTCGAGTTATCCACGCTACAATGTCTGATACTGAGGGCTATGAGGTCGTCCAGCACGGCGATGCGCCTCCTGACGCGCCGACCGAGACGAGGCCTGCAGAGTCCCCCGCTCCTGTCGCCGAAGATGCTCCCGAAGCAGTCGAGGCTCCTGCCGAAGCGGCTGTCGAAGATGCCACTGAGAAACCTGCGACCCTAGCTTCTGCTGCTGCGCCCGTGAAGAAAACGGCTACCTCTACTGGAGCCAAGACCGCGGCCGCTGGGGCGAAGAAGCCCGCACCCACCACCACCACGGCGCGCCGCCCCGTCGCGTCCTCTACCGCCACGAAGCCCACGGCGTCCTCTACACGCGTTGGGTCTGCAACTGGTGGGCTGAGCAAGCCTCCAACGCGTCCGGCCGCCACCTCGACCGCTGCTAAGCGAACCTCTACCGCGACTGCGTCTACCCACCGCCCCACTTCCTCCGTGTCCGAAGATGACAAGCGTCGAACCTCTACCCTGGGCGCTGCGTCTCGACGCACTTCGACCATGTCGAGCACCACCTCGACCGCAGCTAAGCCGAAGCCCACTGCCGCCACGACCACCGCTGCCCGTAAGCCTGCATCTGCGTCAGTCACCTCGCCCACCTCTGCCACGCGGCCAGCCGCTACCAGAGGTCACACCAGAGAGCCGAGCAGTAGTTCAACAAGCACGACACGCACTGCGCCCAAGCCTGCCGCCATTGGAGCTGTTGCTGAGGCCAAGAAACGCCTCTCCTCCATGGGCGTGGGAACCTCGTCTAGTGTTGCTGCTAAACCTGTAGGTCCTAGGACATCTACTTTGGGCGCTGGCTCCGCCGCTGCATCTGCTGAAGCTGCCAAGGAGATCGAGGAACTCAAGACAAAGCTCTCGGACGGTGAGGGCGAGATCAAGACCTTGAAGGAACTTATTGCATCCTCGGAGGAGAAGATATCTGAGCTTACTGAGAAAATCAGGTCCGCACCACAAGGCGATGACGATGCCGCAGATGCTGCTCGCAAGGAGTTGGCCGATGAGCTTGAGAGCGTGAAGGCGAAGCATCAGGCTGAAGTGGAATCCCTCGAGAGCCAGATCTCAGAGGCTCAAGCGAAGCTGAAGGAAGCCGAGGAGCAACTGGAGAAGCAAAAGACAGAGTTGTCCGAGCTTTCGGCCGCGAAAGAAGCGGCGGATTCCGAGATTGCGTCCCTCAAGGATGCTCTCGAGTCCACCAAGGCCGAGCACGATGCAAGGTTCAACGAGAGTGAGGCTAACCTGGCCAAGGCGAGCGAGGAGCACTCTTCCAAGCTGGAGACTCTGCAAAAGAGCCTGGTTGACCAGCACAACGACGCGCTTGCTGCTCTCGAAGCCAAGCATGCCCAGGAGCTGGAACAGGGCAAGGCATCCTCTGGCGACCACGAGAAGGCTCTCGCGGATCAGCAGACCAGCCACCATGCGGCTTTGACCGATCTTCAGACGAACCACGAGGCGACTTTGGCCGAGCTTCAGAAGAAGGTCGACGAGCTGACCGAGTCTCAGGCTGCCTTGGAGACCGCGCACGCAGCCAAATTGTCCGACGCCAGCTCGGCGAACACTGCTACAATCTCTACTCTAGAGAGCGATATTGCTGATCTGAAGGCCAAACTCGAGATTGCGGAAGCGAGTGCGAGCAGCGCCACTGCCAATTTAGAGGCAAAGATAAGCCAGCTATCCTCTTTCGAGGAAAAGATCCAGAGCATGGAGACAGAGCTCAAGTCCGCTCTGGAGACGATTGCCAAATTGGAGGACGATGTGAAATCCAAGGACACTGCGATCGAAACACTGAAGACTGAGCACGCTGCAACGGCAGCGAAGCACGACCAGCACTTGCAACAGATTACAACCGACTACGAGAATGAGATCAACTCACTTCAAGGTGAAGCTATGTACAAGCGCAAATACGAGGAGCTCGAAGCGAAGCACAACGAGCTGGCGGAGGCCCACTCCAGCACTGTGGATGGCCACAGCAAGGCAATCGAGGAGCTCAAGGCAAAGCACGAGGAGACCTTGGCTGCTCTCGAAACGGTCAAGACTGAGCATTCTGGCGTCGCCGAGGCTCTGGCCGCCAAAGAGGCGGATCACCAAAAGGCTCTAGATGCTCTCCAGGCCAGCTTTGCCATGGAGCTAGAGTCAGCTAAGAGTGGAGCCAATGCAGAGCGCGATTCTCACATTGGTGATCTGGAAGCCCTCAAGTCCAGCCACGCCGAGCAGGTTGAAATCATGAAGGGCGAAAGTGAGGCCACGTTCGCCAAAGAGTTGAAGGCCTTGAAGGCATCTCATGCTGAGGTTATCGACGCGCTGAACGAGAAGAGCAACGCAGAGAAGCAGCAGCTTCTTGCGACCCACGTTGAGGAGCTTAATGCCGCCAGGTCCGCAGATCAGGGCGCTCAAAGTGCTCAGCTGGCCGAGCTCGAAGCGAATATGAACAAGAAGCACGCAGCCGACGTGAGCAAGCTTACACAACAGCTCAAGGACCTTGAGAGTGATCTCAACCAGAAGCATCACACCGAACTCGAACAGGCCTCTGCTCATATCGAAAAATTGCAGCAGGAGATGTCTGCCACACATGCGGCAGAATTAGAGAGCCTGAAGAAGGAGCTCGCCGGTAGCCACTCTGTGGTCGAGGAATTGAACACACTAAGGGCCCATTTGAATGACAAGGAAGAGCAGCATGCGTTTGCTCTTCAGCGGCTGAAGAAAGAGCTTGAGGATGAACAAGATGCGGCTATTGCGAAGCTCTCCAAGGACAACCAGGAAGCTATGCAGAAGCTACAGACTGAGCTCGCTGGCGGGTCTGCTGATGCGAAGTACGAGATCGAGAAGCTGCAAGAGCAGCACGAGAGGTCTCTCTCGGAGCTCAAGTCCCAGCATGCCTCGATGCTAGACGCTCACGTCGCCAAATTGCAGTCGGAGGCCGAGAAGACTATCTTGGACCTCAAGGACAAGCTCGTTAAGGCTGAGGATGAGATCAACGAGCTCAGCTCGCACCTGGCGAATGAGAAGTTCGCCCGTATCACAGCCGAGGCTGATCTTGACGCATCCAAGTCTCCGTCTCCCAGAGACAACTCTGCTGAGGTGGAGGGTCTTCGTGCTGAGCTTGCTAGGCGAACCCAGGCGCACAACGAGGCCCTCTCTAATGCAGGCGCGCAGTCTAGCAAGGCTTCTGAAGAGCTTAATACCCTCCGAGAGGAGCTCAGTCTTGCACGCAAGGAGCTGGAAGCTCACAAACTTGAGACTGATGCCAAATTGAAGACTGCGGAGGCGGACTACAGAGACATGCATGACTCCATGACGGATATTGTCAATGAGCACTCCAGCCGGGCCGAGAAGGCGGAGGCTAGGGTCAACGAGCTCGTGGGTCAGCTCAAGGTGAAGGAGGCAGAGCTAGCCGAGGCAGAGGTACGCGAAGCCAACCACGACTCATCTCAGCGACCATTTGTATTGACGGACTCCTTCAAAGGCTAAAGAATCAACACCGACGACGGCAAAGTCCGGACTAGCGGCGAGCCGATTCGCAAGCGACGCACCGCCTGCGCACGAGGACGCCGCCGCTGGAGAAAAGGGCCTCCTGGCGGAAGGTGAGCCCGATAATTCTTCCGCGGCACTAGCTTTGGTGCGAAAGCCCCTCGCTACTTGCAGCCTCTCACCTCCTTCTCCCCCAGCTCCTGCACATGTTCACAGTTCGTCCCTTCGTCTCCCTCCACCTATCGTCCTTTTCGATCTCGCGAAACAACGAACAAAGAACGAGGACTGACAATCTCGCGAATTAGTTCGCTAGAATGCGCGCGACGCTGAATTCTCTGGACAACCTTGATACCGACATGAGGGAGCAGAACCTTCGCCTCTTGACGACCATGGAGGATGCCCAACTTGAGAGGCTGTCAAATCGCTCGGATGTCAGCCAGGCAGCTTAGAAGCGCCTTCCTGCATATTCCTGATACTGAGTCTCCCGACGGTCGTCGTGTTGATAGATGTTGGCCCGCACGACCCCGATCTCAGGAGCTACTTCTACCTTCGAGGTCGGACAGAAAATCCCTCCACTTGATCGGCACGACAGTGTACCTTTTCGCGACTGTCTTTTCAGACTTGATGCAGATGCATTGGCATCTGCAACGTACACTTATACCCTTTCTCAGCTTGTTCGATCGAGGCTTGTTTGTTGTATTGCGGAGAAGTTGTCGGGCAATACACTATGGATCTCGTGATCCTTTAGACACCTGCTCCGCGCGTGAGAGTGAGCCATCAAGGGAGAAGCAAATTTTGTTGGTGTGTTCAGGGGGAAGTGGCTTGGTGCTACGCGATTAGACCGTTTCTTGTGTGCGCAAAGTCCAGCTCCACGGCTTATGGACAGCTGCTGTCACTCACGTCAATGCTGTTGCGCGCTCGTGGCTGATATCATAGCAGAGTAGAATTGAAGTTCAGATACCCATTGTTTTCAAGGGACCGGCCATGTGTGGACGGACGACTTTTGGCCGCGAATTGCAACCACATTCCTGCGCGAGCAAAAAGGCGTTTGCACAACCAAGCCGGACATTCCGATGACCTCGTGGACCATATAAGTTCAAATCCGAGCATCAACTGACATTTGGCCCAGGCCGTCCGTTGTCGTTTAATATCCTGCTCCGGTCACACAATGTTGTTTTATCAGGTCTTAAAACTTGACCTTCAGTATCTTGCGACAGGTCTATTTCAGCAGCATGGGCACAGTACTTTCGTCCACCTACGCGCCTGTAGGCCCACAAATTCAGATGCAAATTGTGGGCGGTACCTACGACGGCTTCTTCATCGGACCCTACGCCGCCAACAACTCTTACCTCACCGCAGTGCCCACTCTCGCCTCAGCGACGACTTTCACCCTCGACCAAAGTGCCACCAACTACTTATTCATCAACAGCGCCGCCTACAACCCCTCAGGCTGGGCCGTCCCAGCCATCAACACCTCCACCATGCAATACGGCGTCCTCGTGCTGCGCAACGAGACCGACATCTCCCAGGACGTGACCTTTTTCTCTGCAGTCGGCGGTACCCCGGGCGAGTTTCTGTATGGCATGCGCTATATACTCTCGAGCAACTACAGCGGCGCGACGGTGAACGTGACAGCTAGTACGTATCAGAACCTAGGGCTGTGCGCAGCTTTTGGCAACGCGCTGTTTATCTACAGCGCCAGCGGCCACAATATTGCTACCGGCGGTTGTGGCGCGAGCTCGGTTGCTATTCCCGCGTTGCGTGCTATTGGGTTGCCTCCTGTACCGTCGCCGTCGCCGTCTTCATTGGCGCCTTCGTCGGCGTCTTCGTGCTCTGTTACGACGATGCTGTATATTACGCAGACGACGGTGTGGGTCACACCGGGTTTTAGGGCTCCGGATTCGTCGTCGATTTTGAATGGAGATGGGCAGTATGGGTGTGTACCGGTTACTAGCACGGTGGGGCTTGTTTGACAGGATCAGTTCGCATCGCAAAGCATACCTTCTACGCACCTCCGTGCCTCACGTCGTCGTGTCAGACTTGATGTTCCGACAAGGTTCTCCAGCAAGGCAGCGAACACGCAAGCCGAGGATCACGTATGTGGTGGGGTATATCAAGGGAAATCGGCGCATTCGAGGTGGGATATGATCTGTCCGCACTACCTGCACCACTCACACTCAGCCCCAAGCCCGCATCCTCGAGTCATCAAATCGTCACTAGTAACACAATCTAGAAAAGACCATTCCAGCCACATCAGTGGCAGCCCGTGGAAGAAAGCTCATTTCTTCCAGTTTCCAGCATCCCGGCTGCCCTTGGCCACATCGCTGAGCCCGTTCTCGACACCTGTGCCCACTTTGGCCACACCATCACCCAGAGGCTTGGCAACGCCTCCGGTAACGCCGTTGACAGTCTCTCCGACTCCGCGAGTGAGGCCACCTATGTTGGGGGTTTGATTAGCATGTGACTGGCATGAGCAGCAGAGTTCTTGCGTAATTGTAGTTATCATGAGACGGCGCGACCGCAGAACGAGTCCTTGGTCCTTATCCATCTCAACAATATGACCAACACATACCAACGACGCCTCCCAACGTGTTTGATACACCTGAGACAGTGTTGCCCAGAATCCCCGTTCCAGTCTTCGCGATGCCGGTAACACCCTTGTCTTGATCTTTGTTCATTTTGGCGGTGGTGGTTTGTAACTTGGAGGAGTGACTAGTTGTAAACGCTTATTTGTAACGGTACAAGTTCGTGTGATGGGTATTTATTGGACTGGGTAGATAGTCAGGAGCTAGTAGTTGTAGTGTGAGATGGACTCAAGAGAAAGCTGTTTACTTATACGCCTGGATGTGCTACGTATGTGCCTACATCATAACCCAGCGGTAGCATGGCAAGAGGGAGCTCCATCCCTGAGTATGATGTCATCTTGCGCCACATTCTGGTCAGCTGTGCCACACCTTCTTCGATATGTTTTCACGCCGACCAGGTACTACCTAGGTATGTAGGCACCATTCATGCCTTGGCGAAATAATAATGCTGTCCACAGGAAGACGAGGTTTGCCTTGTGGACTGGCCCGCTTGGTCATGAGCGTTTTGTGTTCTAATCCATATCGCCGTTTCATGATTTGCGGGATCTGCATTCCGATGTGCAGCCAATCAGAAGCATGCGGCACGCAAGGCTGACAGCCGTGTCTCCGTGGGGAGTGACACTTAATTGTGGGTTTCTTGTTCAAGTCGCGCCGGAGTATATGTACTGCAGATCGCATACGGCCCGAGCAAATTCGACATTCAATGTCTTTTATTCGCTTCGATGAACTATGGTGACCTCAAGACGCACCTCTTGCGCAAGCTGGGGAGGAAGAGGCAGGGGAGTCAAGCTGACAGCGTCGCCCTTCTCTCAGGACATTATCGGGGTCCCTCACACTTCCTGATACCGTCTTCCAGTGCACAAGCTGAACTATTTCTCTAAGTCGCTTGTCGTGCACAACTAGGTATCAGGGTTAATTACTCCAGGAGTTACTCGCTTCCTATGAAGCGCAACACGAGAAAAAATCGCAATTAGCCCACGCTTTGCTGATATGGCGCCATCAACCATGTGTACAGCGCGAGTTGCAGAAGTAAGTGGTTTTCCAGACCTCGGACAGATGGCCCGCCACGAGAGATGCACGGCCCCACGCAAGTGCATATCGAGGAGCACGCCATCGGTTCGACGCAAAAACAAAGATTGGACAGCTGCGCGATCAACTTGTCTTCCGGCTCCGAGATTTCCACAACGCGCCCATCAGTAGCACGGGATCGTGCGGGACAGCAAGGGTGATCCGAATCCGGCCGTGCAGACCAAAGAACTTGGGCATGTCTTCAGGGAACAGGAAGAGCTCGATCCGAACGACTCGCAACGTGAGGCTGTCGAAGTGGACAATATCGACTCAAAAGAAGAGGGCCCTCTTGTGGCGTCTAGACTCGGGCTTTCTGACAAGCGGATTTCTCGGCTACATGTTCAAGCATCTGGACCAAGTCAACATTAGCAACGCATATGTCTAGGGTATGCAAGAGGACGTAAGCTCTACGGGAACGAGCTTAATTATTTCACCACTCATTTCAAGTAAGCTGTCTCCTGATGATCATAAAGACTCGAACATAGATTAAATTCTTCACGCAGCGTCGGATGCATCGTGATGCTCTTCCCTTCCTGCATCATCGTTTCTCACTTTGGCCTTTTCAAGCGACTTCCAGCGTGCGAGCCGCTCTGGAATGTTTGCACCTGCTGTCTCTCACTCTTCACGAGCTCCCAACGAGTACGCGGGCTTCTATTCTCATCGGATTTTTCGAGGGGACAGCTTGGCCCGGATACAACACCCTGATCAGCCAGTGGTATCCCCCACACGAGCTGGCGCTTCGCATGGCCATCTACAACATGGCTCAGCCGGCCGGAACCATGTTGTCTGGCGCGATGCAGGGAGCTTTGTCTACAAACTTCAAGGGTCTCCATGGAAGAGCAGGCTGGCGCTGGGCTTTCATCATCAACGGCATCTGCACGCTTGTCATAGCGGATGCGGCTTTCTTCATCCTGCCAAGCTATCCTGATCGCCCGACCCATTGTCGAGAATTTATCTGACGCCGATACATATCGAGATCGCACAAGCACGGGCAAAACGTGTTTATCGGAAGCCTCAAATTGGCATTACTTTGAAGAGCTTTTCCCGGTGCTTCACGTACTGGAAAATCTGGGCGGTGATGATTGCCTGGCGTTTTGGTGGCAATTGGGAGCCTCCAATCTACTGCAGTCTTTGGCTCAAGGCTCTGACGAATGCCCATGGTACAAAACGTTACTCCACAGCTATGCTGAACTATTTGCCTATTGACGGCCAGGCTGGGCAAATTGTCACTCAATTGTCGTTCAACGGTTTGAGCGATTTCTTCGGAACATGGCTGCCATTTCCGCTGACGCATTCTGCAAGTTTGATATCACCGAGCGGCCGCGGTCCGCGGTTTATATGCCGAGGTGGCAGGTGCTGATAAGTCTCCTTCGTATCAAGGTCATCAACATCACTTCGCTCGTAATCCTCACGATTCAGCCTGCCAATAATGAGGCATACATGGGGTAAGTGCACAACTCCTTACTATGAGGATAGTCAGCGGGTGGAGCATCATATTCCACATCCCATCTGCCACAGCCCTTGGTTTCCAGGACTACGTTGTCTTTTAAGCTAAGCTGACACTATGACGGCAGCTGGTTGGTATCTGAACTTCAACGGCGCTTTGTACACCATGTTGATATGTTCATAGGCCTCACAACATCTTGAAGGAGAGCCCGAGCTGCGCACAGTGATGTTCGCGAGTGGCCCTGTGATGGCTTACTTGCTGAGTGCGTTTGTGCCGCTGGCGGCGTTCCCTGCTTCCGAGGCACTGAATTGGCGGATCGGTGCGAAGCTGTATCTGGGCTTTGCAGTATTTGCAGTCCCAGTATTCATCGCGATGCACTTCGGCTTCAGGTGGGAGCAGAAGAGGAGAGCATGGCGTGGAATGAAGCAATGATTGTGGGACTCGACGAGCTTTCTGCAAAGGGACAACCCAAATGCAGGAGACAAAACTCCGAGTTTTGAAGTCAAGTCAACAAATATTGGCACACAAAAGTCTCCGGCAAAATAACCGATGCCACTCTCGAACGGACCAGCAACAGGGCCATGGTCTAGACCGCATCCACATCTTTCAGTGCTTAACTAGGCCATAATTTTACGGCTATCGGTCAGTGTGGTGGTATGCATCGCTTTGTTCCCACAACAGTGCGTTATCGATGCGAAATCCGGAGCCGACGGACTGTCTGTCGCACCCGCGTCAGTTCGTGGGGTTCCATGAGGCAGCGACTTAGGAGTTCCGAAATGCGTGTGCGTTTGAGTAAGATCGGAACCCAACGCTTGTTTGCCTAGACACTACTCCCGCCCACAACCAATTTTGATGCATATTTGTTAGCCGCGCTGGATCATGTCACCATATCTATATACTTAGGTCGCGCAACGATATAAGGCGGAAGGCAGCGTTTCTCTCCATTACAAACCAACATGCAGTCGATCGCTATGCCCCTGTACAGTTATCACCATGTATGTAATCGTAGATTACTTGAGAGAAATGCTGCTGGCGAAAGTGAGCAACATCACTAAATTCCTACTCGATTGGTAATGGACGGCATCTTCACCATTCCGCAATAGGCAAATCGATACCTCCTTCACAAGGAAAGAGTGGAAAATATTTAGTCACTGTGCCGCAATACACTTCAGTTCCTACGTTCGAACTTTGTGGGGACAACGCAACAGCCGTGAACGTGGCCATGACGCCGAATGCACAAGACACGACCTCGGGAGGGACTTCTCTGGTTCATTGAACGACGATATGATGGAATCCTCCGTGGTCGGTTGCCGCAGTGACTCTCGATTTACCATCGGGGTTTTCATTGCAGATTGTGTCTCCGCGACACAGCGTGGTGTCTGGCAAAACTGGTGAGGTCTCTGTGTTGTCTCTGCTCCAGCCGGTGGCTAAGATTTGACATTTAAAGCACGTCAGGTCACGATTGGCTTTTATTTTCCACTCCAGTCGGGGCTTCTCATTATCGCAATCGTTGAAAGCGGGAGAATCAGGGCATACTTCGACTCTTGTTCAGCTCGGGCGCGGACCAAGAGACCTATAGTGCCATGCAAAGATCATAGCGGGGAAATTCGCCTCGTGCACCGTCGTGATGGTAGATCACGGGTGAATTATGGGATTACTTTGGGTATTACGATTACGATGGAGGCGGCCTCCGACGTTGATCGAAACTTCTAGCTCAACATCTAGGACGCTCTGGCTGGTGGACAACAGAGCAAGGAGTGATGATCACACAGGCAAAGAACAGAAGTTTCGAGACAGATGAATAATGGTCACCTAGAGAACTATCGGATGATTGATCTTCCTCAAGATTTTCGAGATTGTCTTCATCAAAGTCGACCATGGAGTTGTTGTTGTTGTTGTTGTTGTTGTTGTTGTTGTTGTTGTTGTACATAGCCAAAATCTGAAAGTTTTGCAATATCACTATGCAACCAGTCAGGACATCCAACGGATTTGATGCTCGTCGTTTTACACGCTAATGATTCACTTCTACGTCCTGACCGAGTCACCTTGTTGGCCGAATGGTGTCAGACAGCATGATCACTACGGGACTGCAGAGATGCTTAGGAGTTCCAATTTGAGCGGGAGGCTCGCTTAGACAGCACTGTAAGCTGGGAAAGTCAGCCCACGGTATCAATCCTGTGAGACAGCAATTACACTTATATCTCAGGCTACTGAGTGGCACTTCGCCTGTTTGGGGATTTCCTGAAGAAGTCTGACAGGATGTTCTTGGCAATACCCACGCTGTAGATCATTGAAACATCGTGAACATGAACAATGTTGCCGAGATGAGTCTCCCCATCCAGTCATCGATGCTCCCTGAAGCGTGTCCTCATGACCAGCCATTTGATGCATATTTCATAGGCGAAAAGGAAGTGGCACATATGCTTCACAGTTGCCACATAGCCTTTGGTAGGGTCGACTTCTTGGCGTCAGTGTCGAGCGAGGAGGGACTTGCACATTACTTAAGTATATTTGTGCATCAAGCGGCCTGCTTGCCAGAGCTAAGATTTTCAAAGTGGCAGTGCAACATACCCCATGTTTTCTCGAAGCCCCAGGTGATCGTCCTTGCGATGACTCCGCTGATGTGACCAGGATTCCGGGAGGTAGCATCGCTAATTGAGTCAGGCTATACACGAACTCGGACCCAAAATATTCAATAAAGAATCAAGATCGTAAGATTTGCTTCCCATTTTGCGTTCACAATTCTATTTGGCATCTAAGAGAGGCATCGGACCTCTAAGATGGGTGGTGGAGAATACGATGTTGTTTGGCCACCGGGTCGCAAACTCGACCCAGTGCAGGATGGCCACGAGGTTATCCCATCATTGCAAAGCCAGGAAATCGTTCAAGCGCATAGAAATGGGCTCTCAGATTTGAAGGCGAATTTCTGATATGATATATCAGTCTTAGAGTCAGTATCGTCACTGTGCTAGCATAAAAATCCGCCAGCACACAGCTTCCGCCACGTGGCTCTTCTCCTCTGCCTTTCCAAAACATCCGACCACCCCACAGAGATCTATCTTTCGCATTGATTCGGATCGATCGTCTCGATAATACATGGTCGACGAGTCAACCCAGAGCGATAGATGCGGCCTGATCGTTCTGAAATTCATGCGTTGAGCCTGAAAACAAAGTTTAAGGGCCCTGTCTTCCATACACAATTTCTGCATTCTTTCACGGAATATAAACCGGAACATATGTAAGCCCTACGAAAATCTTCCGGCCAGAAATCCTGACTACACAATTATTGTTGCTTTCCACTGCATCGGGAGGAAGGCTAACTGCAATGGGTCTGAGCAGCCACTGCGGGTCTATACATAAATACATGCATAGCATAGCTAAACTTTATTCAGCCTCAACGGAACTTGCCGATGTACCGCTGCCGTGACAATCTGACCCCTTGTGCCAGGGAATTTTTGCAACACGGGCCACAAGAAACCTAGGAAAAGTCAATCATTTCTAAATTAGAAAATAAAAAATATATTATAATAAAATAAAGTATACTTAAGCAACTTTGATAATGTAAAAATTAATTAATTCCAATACTGGTTATAAGAATAACCTTCTTAAATAGCAATTTTTTTTTGAATTCTTTAAAATGAATGGGGGGGTTTGTTTGAAAGGGGGGGGGTTGAGGGGGCTCAATCGGAAACAGCTTCGGCTCCAAAATCTTCAAAAGGCCGAAAAAAAGGTCCGTGTTGCAAAATTTCCTTGGCAGAAGGGGTCAGATTGTCACGGCAGCGGAGCCGTAAGCCGGGACCGCGCATCCTCCCCTCCGTCGTCCGTCCTGGTTGACGAATGGGCAAGGGCCATCAGGGACAAGCTGCAGGTCGGGATTTGGCAGATGGGGGTGACAGAGACAGCAGTGACAGCGCGAGTGCTGGACCGCCGCGGGGTGGGTAGTACACGCGTTGAACAGCATGCGCCAGACCTAATCACGGTCATCTAAAGAATCTGCTTCCTCTCTTAGTAAGATATCAGTCAATGACTGCTGCGGCGGAGTCTTGATGCTCGTACATAGTACAAGCTGGCAGAAGTCACATGCCAGGAGCAATTCTTGGAAGTCCCGAGGTTCCGGAAGTCCACTGTGATGGGTCCGCAGGGAAGGCTCTCATTTCCAGAGCTCACCGTTGTATATTCTCCGGCGGGCATGTAGTGATGACCGCTAATTTCCAGCAACAGGCTTGGAAGCAGTCTAAAATCTCCATCACTTGATGAGGCTGGGGACCCAATCTCCAACGTTTTTCATTGTTGCCATCGGAGTGGTCCTCGCTTCGTGAGCCCTACTTGTAGGCCGAGTCCTCTGCTGATGCAACAAAGACGCCGCAGTATGGCGTATGCAGTTGCTGATATTTGAGTAGACGTCGTCTGATCGTCGGCATGGCGTTGAAGGTACGTTTTGGGACATTCCGACCGAGCAACGTGAGCCCGGACGCGGGTTGACGGAGCTTGGCCGTTGCAGACTATTAGCGTCGATGCGATACTCCGTAGGCACTTCTGATTGCCCGGCTACTAGCGATCTTTATGCAAGATTTTCTCAAGATGTTCAGACCAAGATCCCGGTGTCTGATCGCGGTTCTTTGGTCCTCAATCGTGAGTGAAAATTTTCACAGGGCTGAGGTTAGGTGATTGATGGATGAGAAGCGCTCTGGCAACCGACAGATGTCAAGACCACATATTAGGTTGCGATCACAATGAGATCGTTATGTAAGGTCCAAAACGACAGCAGAGGTTGTTGCTCGTGTTGCTGTTGTAGGTATGAGGGCGAATGTACTGCTTTCCAGCGTCGGTGTTGTGCACGATGCACAACTTTTATACTTCCAGACAAGGATAACATGCAAGATGGACAGGTCCACAGGGATCAACATGATCAGCATGGGGGCCGCGGAGAGATGATAGCTGTCAGTGGGCTTCTTGCCGGGCAAGGGGGCTTGACACGATCCACCTGGAGGGAAGACCCTGTCCCCATCAGACTGCAGCACATCATTTGGCACATTCCGGGAGAAAGTCCAAGCCCGGCCTGCCTCCGGGTCCGAGTCAAGTGTCGTGGACTCTGGCTCACCTAGAAAAGACTGAGCATGACTCCCGAGACCACACAAGGATACAGAAACGTGGGCAGTGGTCGCCCATTCGAGATCCATGGTGGATATAATGACACCATCCTCCATATACAGAATAGATCATGTGCCTAGATTGTCGACTGAAGTCGAAAGGAATGATATTTCGTAAGGGAGATTCGGTTCGAGGTGAGTCGCCGAGCAGATAGCGACTTGTGAGCGTCCGTGTTTCCTCGAGATGAGCTTGATACCTCGCGATTCTTCGTGGCTAGGCGCCATGCAGCTTGTAGACGGGAAAAGGTGTGGGGTCAGCGCTGGAATGACCCTTCGGAGTTGTCGACGAGACCGCTATGAAGCACCTCAAGGGCCGGGTCACCAGCGGTAATATGGTTGCGGGAGCTGCCGTGTTGTTATATGAGGCGGGACGTGGGTGAACCATCCCGATGTTGACCAGCAATTTCTGCATTCTGAGATGATCCCCGGTCTTGATGGCGCCTGGCACCTGGTATCCGGACAGGGCTGATGAGCTCGAGTGATTGTGGCTCGACCCAAGGACCCAATTCTTGCCACTGACCCCTGGCCTCGCGGCGCAGATGGCAAGTTCCATATTACCAGCCCGTTTTTCACAAAGAGATGGCCAATGACAACGCTCAGAATTCTGATGAGGCAGCACGACTGAAATCCTGCTCTAGGCTTGGGGCATTCCCATAGCAGTCACCCCACAAGTGATGCGTCCCTTAGAACGCCGAACCTGGCTGCCATGTCGTGAGAAGTCATGATTCATCGTGACAAGAAAAACTGGAAGGTCGTCCTGGAGTTGTCTCACTGCACTCGTGGAGTGTTCGGAGCAGCAGGCTTGGAATGGACAGGGCGGGTAGGTAAAGCAAATGAGTACGTAGAGAAGATGGGCAGACGCAGAATTTCGAGGACATTTTTTACAACGCTCTTGAATCAGGAAGTCCAAAATGATCCCCCACCCCTGGCATCCAGGCCTCCAGTAGGTGGGACGACAGATTATGACCTGTCGAGGCGGCCCAAGACGGTGTTGATTGATATTTTGCGAGTTGCCTGTCCGCGCCGGGACAACTGCTGAGAGCTGCGGATCAATGCGGAGTGCATGGAGGTACCACAAGACACGGGAATTTCTACTCTAGCCAGCACCGGCGAAACAAAGGTGACTGCAAGTGAAGCTGTCACGACTAAAGTTCAGAGTTGAAAGGATGAAGTGGCTCTCGAAGCTCTCGAAGTTCTCCAACTCTGTCCAAGATGTGCGTTCGTCGTTGCCTCACTAGTGGGTCCTGCCCTGGTCCTTGCCTCAATCCCCCACCTGATTGTCCTTTAGCGCGGATGATCCACCACTGACAGGCAGGGGTAAGTGGAGATCCTCGTGCGGGTCAGGCCCGTCGAGCCTGGGCAGGGACTAGGGCCAGGGTCCGAGCCTGCTTGCCTTACCGTCGGTCATGTTCATAAAAGAACCAGGCCCGTGCGTTTCCCAAGCCCTACGCCGTGAAACAGGTCTCTATCGGCCACCTTGCTTATACTACTTTCACGTTTGTGTCATGCTAAAATTGTTCAACTGCTGATTAGCTGTAACTCTTGTGTCTAAGGTGTCCGCGGCATCCGCCTGGCAAACCAAGCATAAGCTTACTTGAGCAGGGGCCAGTTGTGTCTCCAGGACGCTAAACACGCCTGCGATCGCCCTAATTTGTGCTCTTCTCCCTCCTTAAAGCCCATACAATTCACAATGCCACTCAGCCTCGTCCTGACACACCTCGACTATGTCTTAAGGTGTCGACGGAGAAATATCGGAGCCTGATTATTTCTATAGACAACACTGTCGTGGTCGGAGAATTTAGCACAGCCATTGGCCAGGCGGTAGCTCCCCGGACGACCATCCCATGCCTAACCCCATGCCCTGTCCACCACCTCATCTATCCCTCATCCAGTGACCAGACCCAGCTGTCCGACTGAATACCCTTGCGGCTATGTGCGAACAGAAATGCGCACTCTCGGGCACTCGCACAGCACTATCGCTACTTAGCACCATGTATTTCCAGGTATTCGTCCAGGCCGCCCTACACGCCAGTTTGTGCAAGCCATACGTACGCGCTGTACCTTCTTCCTTCAACCTGGAGCCCGCCATTTACTACTTCACCAATTTGGGACCCGCTGGAGCTCCAAAGCCTGTTCTCACGTTTCCCCTTCGCCATACTGACCGGTGCTAGCTATGGGGCACAATGAGATGGGTCCGGACCTGTCACTGTCACTGCGGACCGGATCCTCTTCTCCTTGCGTGCCTCTCTGGGATCGGATCGCCTAGCCTGGTCTCGAACCTCCCTGTCTTGCCCTGCTCCATGCCCCAGTGGGCGGGAAATAGGAAGAGGAGTACGTACATGCTACTCAGTCCGGGGTTCACGAGCTCTTGTCGAATATCAACTCTCCGCCAACCTGATCACAATACGGATTTCATTAAATCCTCGCAGATCCCGACCTGACCTGGTTTGATGGTGTGCATTTTGCTCGACTCAAACTGCACGACAAGCTCTCCTCTTACACACAACTTCACTTCGTCTCTGGCTGGAACCTGTCAATCTTTCTTTCATTCTTTGACTTGTGACTATTTGCTTGACCAAATTTTATCGTCACACCGACCTGGCAGAGCCCAACCTTCGTTAAATCTCTGCGATTCGCTTGTTGACCACTTGAATTCCTATCAGCAGTACCCATATCTGCGACGACTACACCATCTACGGCAACAAATCTGTCGAAGATTCTGTATTCAAGATCTATCACCTGCGTCTCCGCACTCGCGTTTGCTGGCATCAAACCTTGATCCACCATCAACACCCCGACCGTTCGAATCAGACCACTCGGACTAGACACGTCTTCACAAGACCCACCTGACCGATATCATGGACAACGAAGGAACATCGAAGGCCCCCAAGGACAAACAATGTCCTTATTGTGGCCAGTCTTTCACGTCGTCTTCGCTCGGCAGACACCTTGATCTCTACATCAAAAGCAAGAATCCAAAAGCACCCGATGGCCTTCATGATGTCGAGGAGATCCGCAAACTTCGGGGTAGTATCACTCGCCGCCAGCCTAGAGGCGGGGCTAGGAGAGACGACTCAACACCTAGAGACAGCCAGGCTGGGTCCAAGAGAAGCTGCGGGACATCCGATACCGAGTCCATCATGACAAGATCACCAGGTATGCACTTACGAGCCCTTTCCACGGGTTAGTTGGCCAGGATTCTTGGTCGTCACAAATTTGGTGTGGAAATGGAACGCATTATTAATGACACGCTTTTTACAGAAGATGGCAACGCTGGCGAAGATACCTTGAGCGGCAGATCGAATTCGCAGAGGGTCTTTAATCGACAGATGATGAAATCTTCCCTGGATGTCAAACAACGCGTTCGGGACGCCAACGACACCGCCAAAGCTGCGGAGCTAGCGTTGCGTGAGATGATGGGGTCTTGGAGAGCTGCAAGGTAGGTCATCGCCTTCGGCCTTTCTGTGCACCCATTGCATGGTGCTGATTCTATCACAGGCTTCGAATCGACGGCAAACCAACGCCATTTGACTTCAACCCTCTTGCGATGGACTTTCCTGCGCTTTGTCTCCAGTGCCTTGAATCACCACCCACCTTGTTTTCTTCGACGCCGCATTCTACTTCGACGTCCTGGTCCATCGCTCCACCTGGAGATAAGCAGAACGAGGCACTTAGAGTCTACTTCGTTGAAGCGTTTCGCAAATGGAACATGTCTCGTTCAGCCACAGCCAGTATGGTAGGGGAGGGAATGACACAGGGTTGCGACCGCCTGCCTTATAAGACCGAGGGCTCGACAGATTATGGTCTGGAGAGACAGATTACTGAGCATCTGAAAGCATCATTTCAGGTCTGGAATCTGCTGCCGACGCAGCGGCGACAAGAGCTATGGGTCTTGGAGATGGCCAGGAGCATCGACAAAAGACGAAAAGAGGTGGCAGATTTGCAAAGAGCACACCACTCTCTCAAACAGGAGAATGTGGTCTTAAAGTCGCAGGTGGACCACTTGAACAAAGTTCAACACTCGAAAGACTCTACACGGACCGCGAACATCGACGAGAAAATGGCGGAAGTCTGGAGCGAAGCCCGTTTCAGTGGTCGGCAAAGCTCCGGATCAATCTCCGAGGATCGCCGAGAACTCAACACGATGGTCTCAGGGGCTATCGAGAGGTGGAGGCATGTTATTATTGCTTCGCGAGCAGCAAATGCGAACAATGCGCAGAGGTCGCTTGATGAGGTTCCTGCACTACTGAAGACGCCGATGTCAGCCACACACCCCTTGTCACCCGACTACTCACGCTCAGGACAGCAGCAACATTTCGGCCAAAGTCAAGCGAGGTTTTATTCCCGATCCTCGCCGAACGAGCAGCCCAACGCAGCCCGCACTGCTTCCAGCAGCTCTGCTTGCCAAACCGCCACAGCGAGCGAGCCTAAGACCTCGGTTGCCAGTACCCCGGCGCAGTCTCTTGATGAGGACTCGGACGAAGATGCAGATGCCGATGGCGACGAGGACGCCGATGCCGACGTGGAGATGGAAGTAGGACAGCAGTATCTCTCGGGTGCCAACACACCGACTCACCACCACGTCTCGATTCCTCATATGACCCAGCATCCTGCTCCTCAGCAGCATCAGATGCACTCTATTGCTCGATCCCAGAATCCACACGTATCGGCGGTACGACACACTTCCTATCCACCGAGGAGTAGTTCTTATGGAGCACACAGTGTTGTACCAAGCCAGCAGATGCACATGAGCCAGCAGGCTCTCGGGCACCAGCTCCAGACTCTGGAACATCAATTTGCGGCTCAGGAGCATGCCAGCATGGGGTGGGATACCTACTGATTGTTGCGTGACCAGCCGATGACAGCCCAAACCTTCAGTTGTGGAGCAGTCGCTGGCTGGAATACACCGCTCGCACCATGGGGAGTGGCTTATACTACTCATGGACTCCTCTAGGGGTTGCAGCCCCTCTCAGCCAGAGATTTAGTCTCTCGGAACTTGCCGCTTGGTTTGAAGGACCTTATCCAGTCGAAACTTCACCGCCTCGGCCAATCATGAGCAGTGGGGCACATCGCACAGAGATCACACGAGCCAAGAGCGCAGACGATTGTGAGCAGAAGGCTCAGGAACAGTTGTGAGATTGCTGTGCATGGCTGTGGTGCACTCGGTGAGGAACCCGAGCGATATGAGAGCATGGACGTTGTGCGGAGGCTGTCTGTTGCGCAACGGACTACAAGAAATCCTGTCAACAGGCCCTGCCTTGAGGGTGGAACCAGGATTCTTTTGCCATCGATACCAGATATACCCACTTCTACCAAATTATTTACCAATCTTTCCCCCTGTTTACGAAGTAAAATTGCGACGACAGAATGGCATCCAAATTTTCCAGGTCAATGATTCAATGGCCCTGATCTCACAACTTGGCACGAGGTAGCCCATCCGCCTCGAACGCTTCCCCACAGCTTCAATCGTTAAGCCCAACACAGATCTGGACACACTGCTCCCTTCCCAGCCGGCGCTCGGCCAGCCGTACCATCGTCAAGTCGCCGGACAGCCCGTGAGTCCGTGCGAGAGGAGGTGAGGTTCGAGCAGGCTTTCGTGGCACCAAAAGAACCCTGTCTATAAAGCATCACCGCTCGTCCAGCCCGAGCGGACTCGGACGGGACCCATGCTGAAACAAAGAAAGACCCGACAGCTCGGAGCCTCCCGCTTTGGCCAAGATTTCTTTTTCGGCCTTCTGCTGCCGTGACAATCTGGCCCCTAGTGCCAAGGAATACTTGCGACACGGGCCACTTTTTTCGGCTTTTTGGGGCTTTTTGGTGGAGAAATTGTCTCCAATTAAGCCCCCCTAACCCAACCCCCCTTTTCAACAACCCCCCTTCCCGAGGGAAGTTTTCAACAACATTTGCATTTTCAAGTGCCCTGTGTTGCAAATATTCCTTGGCACTAGGGGCCAGATTGTCACGGCAGTGGAAGCTTTTGAAGCTTCTGTGGAACTTGGCACGATTCACCTCTTTGCCCACTACCGAGCAACCATTACACTTCCCTCATCTGCGAGACGTCCCACATGACATTCGGCGGACAAGCCAAGATGGCAACTTCATCACCGATTCATCAGGCTTAGGGCGGATCCGCTGCCTCCCAGCCTTGGCAGAATCATCGTCTTGTTTCTACCCGGCGCGACGACTCGTCTACGGATGTAGCCGCTGATGCACGCCCAGCTCTGTGTACCTGCGTCGTCGTCGAGCTTCCGCAATTTCTCCGGTACGGGGAATATTGTTTCAGGTTCGTCGTTTACATAACTACGCCTTGCTGACATCGAACAGCCTCACTTCCCTTCGGCAGCTCTCAGCCTCAGGGGGCGGAGATTTCTTTCCCTTCACCAACCCGATGACAGCCTGCAGACCGAAGCCCCCATTGTCACGCGTCAAGCTCCCTGCTCTTAGTAACCTGTCATAAAGCCCCAAGCTTGTCATTCACGTCACAAATTCGCTTGAAGGTCGCTTGACGAGGCGGGGAGATTGAGGCGCATACGTGGTCTTGGTGTTTTTGGTGGTCCGCCTGTGAGGCGAAAGGCGATCCTCAGGAAGATCATCTCACCATCCCCGTGACTCCGCGACGAGACTCGCGATTCCGACTCAGCGTCCTGACGTCTTGGCCTATGCTGAATACGGCGTATTCGGGATGCTACACTGAAGACGGTAATTTCCGGCAGTCGCCGCCGTTGTGTGCGAAAGTTTGGTTCGGCAACGCAACCGCCAATGCTGTCAAATTACTTTGGTTGGGTAGTGACACGGCGTTCCAGGAGCTTTATCACGGTTACAGCCTTACACCATTCGAAATGGGTCGATCGGTGCAGCAATGGCGCAACATCCTCCACTCAGCCCACCGCGCAGCCTGCATGGGAAATCACTCGGACTCCGTGCGCGTGCCCGCTGCCGTGAAGTCGCGAAAATTTCACTCCAAGATGATCTCGAAATCGAACTCCCTCTGATCCAGCGCATACTCCGGCCTCGTCTCTGGCCCGCAGCTTCCAGTGCCCACACCGTGATGCACCCAGTCCAGATGCAACGAGGTTACCTGCTCCCCGTCCTTCTCTTCCCTCTCCCGAGCCAAAGCCCGCAATTCGAACGGATGCCTTGCTTTGTCGAGCTCTTGCACGGTGTATCTGGAAGCAGAGAAACTCGCACCTTCGAAAGCCCCAAACCGGGCCCTTAGCAGCCTCTCAATACCTGTGCTAACACCTTCCACGCCGCCCTCCGTCCGGTCGTTGAGCTCCACCCACCTGACATCTGTCCTGTTCCCATTGTCCTGCGGCACCTCGTAGTCGGTAAAAAGCCCCTCTACCGCCGCAGAGTACGTTCCCGTAAGCTGGCTCTCCTTCTTGTCGCGATAGCTCTCACCAGGGCCGCGCCCAAACCACCGCGCTCCCCCACACCCGCGCAGGCTCGTCGCAAGCCCAAAGCGCGGCAAGCTCGTTGGAAACCACGGTCCTGACCCAGTAGTCTGCATGTGGATGTGCAGCGCGTCGTAGGAATCGCTGCCCGCGACCGGCGGGGACGTTGCGTTCGCCATGAAGCGGTAGGTGGTGACGACATCCATGCCCCAGGCAAGCACGGGAGGCGCGATGCGTGTCTTCACGGTGAGCTGGACGGCGTCTGTTCCGTCTGCAGTGCGCATGTGCACCCACTTCACCTCGGCGGTGTGGTTGCGGTGGTTCTTGGCGAGGTGTACGCGCGCGTCGCGCCACTCGCGGCCTTGAGAGCCGGGCGTGCCATTGGGGTCGTCGCCGCCTGCGTCGTTGTTGGTGAGGGCGCGATAGATGCTGAAGGTGAGTGGGGAGGCGAGGACGTTGGCGTGGGGTGAGATGCTGCCGCGGGTCCAGGACGTGAGTTGGCCTTGGGTGAGATCGAAAGTCCAGGTCGATGCGTTGGGTGTGCTGCTCGCGATCTGGATCATGCTAGGGGAGATGCGAGTGGCGCTTAGAACTGGCTGGGTGCGCAGTTGGCGGAGGAGAGGTGGTGAGTCTTGGTGGGCGAGGAGCTGGGTGAGGCGTTTAGGTGGTGTCAGGCGTAGCTGACCTGTCGCGACGACGTGCCCTGCTTCTGCCCAGTTTGTGGCCTCGCGAAGGGTGAACATCAGGTTGAGGTAAAGCTCTTTGCCTGGTGGTAGTGCTTTTCTGGGCTTTATTGGCAACATCGCTTCTGTGTGAGGTTTGATACCTGAGGTATGTCAGCGTTGAGCCTCGATGCGGAGGCTTGTCGATCACCTGGACAAGAGTGGCTTACATTTTGGGATCTCCACAACACCGTGTTCTATACTTCCCCCATCAGAGATGATCGAAAACTTGCACTCCAGATGGTCGAGCGTGAGGACGTCATATCGATTGACGATTCGGACGCTTTGTCCCTCGATTTTGAGCGTCTGGACGGGCTCGATGGCTTTCTTGTATTCCAGCAGACCCGGCGTTGGATTATGGTTCGAGTCAATGAGCCCATCCATGACGAAGCATCCGTCGTTCGGCTCATCACCAAAGTCACCTCCATAGCCCATGAACTCGACACCGTCTTTGGTTTTGTTCCTCAGCCCGTGATTCGCCCATTCCCACACAAAGCCTCCAATGAGTCTAGGGTATTTGTAGAAAGCCTCCACATACTCCTTGATCGCACCCGGCCCGTTGCCCATCGCATGTGCATACTCGCACAGGATATAGGGTTTTGTCCAGCCCTTCTCCTTGGCGAAGGCGATCATCGCTTCCACGGGAAAGTACATCCGGGAGTACATATCTGCCGTCTCGGCGCTCTGGTCCCCTTCGTAGTGGACCGGTCGTGTCTTATCCACGCACTTGATCCACTTGTACATAGCCTTGTGGTTCCTGCCGTAGAACGACTCGTTTCCCAAGCTCCAGCAAATCACACTCGCGTGGTTCTTGTCTCTCTCAACCAGCTGCACAGCTCTGTCAAGATAGGCAGCTTCCCAGTCCGGATTGTCGGACAGCAAGGCCGCGGGAGATGTGCCCTCCACAGCCATTTGACATCCGTGGCACTCCAAGTCGGCCTCATCCATGATATACAGTCCCAGCTCATCCGCAAGGTCATACAGTCGCGAATCGTTGATTTGGTGACATGTGCGAATGGCGTTGATATTGTGCGTCTTCATGAGCAGTAAGTCACGTCGAAGGTACTCAAAAGGGACTGCCCGGCCGTGGGCGGGGTGATGCTCGTGGCGGTTGACACCGCGGATCTTGATGGGCGAGTTGTTGACACTAAGAACGCCGTCGATGAGCTTGACTTCGCGGAAGCCGATGCGTTGGCAGATGTAGGTGTCGCTACCCTTGATATTAAAGACGATGTAGTAAAGACTGGGCGTCTCTGCTGTCCAAAACTTTCTCAGATTGTGGATAGCCATGGTTGTTGACCCTGTCGAGCACTGGCTGACGTCGTCAAGAGAGGCAAGTAACCTTACCCTGCCATCCTTGGAAATATCGTATAGGTTTATGCTGACAGAGAGGTTCGGCTTGCTCAAGTTGTAGTCTACATGGAGCAGAGGAGATGCGTCGCCTTGGCCTATCTCGGTTCGTACAAAAAAGTCCTCGAAGTGGTTCTCGGGGAAGTATAGCAAGTAAACATCGCGGAATATCCCGGAAAGCCACCACTGGTCTTGGTCTTCAATGTAACTCCCATCACACCGCTGATAAACCTGGATAGCCAGAGTATTTTGCTCTCCTGGGCTCTTTATCAGGTCGGAAACATCGAACTCCGATGGATTCCTGGAGCCTTGTGAGTAGCCAACGTCGACGCCATTGACCCAAACCGTGAAAGCGGCATCTACACCCTCGAATCGCAGTCGTATCTGATGCTTCTCTGACTCCGGTCCAACGGTGAACTTCAGGACGTATCTGCCACACTCGTTCTCATCGACGGGCACATTAGGAGGTTGGCAAGGGAAAGGATATGGCACGTTGGTGTACTGCGGGCCTTTTCCGAAGCTCTGCAACTGCCACATGCCAGGGACTTGAATGTCGGCCCATTCTGACGTGACGAAGTCTTCTCGGAAGAAATCGAGAGGCCCTGTCAGAGGACTTGCAGTGTGGAAGAACTTCCAGGTGCCCGATAGGAGCTGTGACTTGGACTTACGGACGTCGTGCGTCTGCGCGGCCTCTATCGCATCCTGCGTTGAATTGTAGAGGAAGAAATGGCTTCGAGGGGGAAGCGTGTTGCGGTGGATTATCTTGAGATTAGTGAAGTCGAATGCCGTTCCAGGCTCTCTGGACACAATGTCACCCGGTCTTGGGTTGATTGCGTCGGGACTGATGTGCAGCGTCATTGTGATCCTAGGACACGCTTTTTGACGCTTTTATGCGTAAATCCCTCTCACTCCAGCAAGAAGGGTTTACGAGACTTGGGAGTGTAGAAGTCGGTGTTGTATGTTCTGCATCTCACCCTAGAGGATGGGTATCGTCGGCCCGGATGCTAGGTTCTAGTGGCTCTCCCGGCTTCAAGGACCCTGTAATAACACCTGGGGAAGTAATGCGGGGTTCGTATTTTTGTCTCACATCTCAATTTGGCACTGACCTAGGTACCACTGTACGGAATTCTCACGCCAAATATTGTATCGGTGTACTGGTTTAGACAGATATCTAAGTTGGTCTTCAGATTGCTCATATGAGAGGCACGGATGCTCTTCCTAACTTAATTATGGATTTTCGGGGCTCATCCAGACACAAGCACTCGGTATTTTGATGTCTACTTCCTGTTAGCAATGCCTGCCGTCACTTTGAGGTGGCTGTTCGGGCGTCGGCACCAGGATGTAGGTACTAGGTAGAGACTTTAGGGGACAAAGTAAAGACACTGCTTCACAGCCTCGACAATCTCCATTCCCAAACCACAGATATTCTACTTCCATGTAAAACGGGTAGAGTAGTGCACGTATAATCTTGGAGTTGACCCTTTATTTATCATTTTCGCAGCTGATAACGCTAATACATGGATAAGTTCTCTTTCGCTTGGCCACTTGGAATTCATTTCCGTATTATTGTTCATAGTAGCAGGCATAGTAGAATATGCACAACGGTTCCGGTTGATATCAAGATGATCTCTTTGAATGATAGACATCAACGTGAATTAGTATTGGCCTCGGAACAGAACTGCTGCTCCTGGCCATCATCAGCCGCCTCCTGTGACTTAGAAACCATATTTCTTCTTCCAAGGTTTGTTCTCTCTTCACAGACCACATGATGTTCTTTTCAAAAGCTCAAGACATGGCAACACCGACTATTTTACAACTTCCCTTGCATCTGATTGCCACGATCCTCGCACAGCTCAAGAATATACAGCGACTGGGTTCAGCCATTCTCAGCAACTCACTGCTGTACGCTGCTTTCCAAAGATTATCCGGACTTCATCCTACAGTCCATTCTTGAAAGACAGATTCCACCTAGATTCATGCTGTATGCCGTAAATGCTTTTGAAGCAGGCCGTATTACAATTGAAAGGCTCGGAAATGCAGGACGTTTGGTTGCAAAAATGGCTAGCGGAGTGGAAATAAGAGAAGGGGAATACCACACCAAGGGTTGTTGCTGAACTCAGCCGTACCCACATCGTCGTTCACTACTTCTCTAGACCCTTCCTGAAGCACACCATGCCGCTCGTATCAAACGTCTTCGGTCCTCTGCCACCACGGCTGAAGAAACCAACCGGTAGAGAGATTAGAGATTTACCGAATTCACAGAGCCTTCTATCGTTTCCAGATATATTGCAATCTGGGATTTAGGGACAATAGTGGCTTTCATCCCGGGGCAAATTGGTCTAAAATATTTGATTACGCACAGCGTGCTACGCCGTTTGGTTTTTTCTCGCCTTGGGTGAACGAGCAGCTTGCCTGCATTCATGACCATCTGGAGCGGGTGATATCTAGAGGTTTGTAGTTGCTCGAACTCTTTGCGTGCTGTCTACCAAACTCCAGCTAGCTTTCGAGGATGTTGCCGCCCAAAATGTGGAATGGGGCTCCATGTCCGTTGACTGGCTTTTACGAGGACGACACAACCAACACAAACAGGCCTACGTGAGTCTCCTCAAAACGATGCCAGACTGACACCACTGCTGACAAACCCTGGCTTCTACCTAGATCTCTTACGGGCCCGGTTTCCGCTACCGGGTAGACCGAGCTGAAAGTTATGACAAGCGTGTGTCGCTTTTAGAAGCAAAAAAGCTGCCCTCTACTTCTCATTCGCTAGCTGCCTCCCTGGAAAACGCCGCCCCACCGCTTCCTGAAGAATGGTCGCCGGATGAATACTTGCTGGGAGATAATATAGAGTTCGGGATGGAATAGATACGCTTTCGAATTGATACTCGAAAACGAGCGTACCGACGGACCTGACGACCTGGAATCAGCGCCGTTCCATGCGTGGAAGTACGCACACCGCAAGCGGTATGTGGATCACTGTATTTTGTGGAGAGAACTCCCATTTACGACAGTATTCATAAGTAATGGGGGATGCGCCTGAAGGATTAGAGCGAAAGGAAATGCGCAGGTGTATCCGTCGCGCGCAGGAACAGGCAGCCGAAGACCGCAAGGAGATCAAAAAAGGCAGGGAATCGATGAAGCGGTCGTGGCGAGAAAGAGCAAATATCTACGCGAAAGGCGGGAAAGGATACTGGAGCGAGGGTGACTTGAGTCGGATCACTTGGGGCCATGCAGATGGTAGCAATGATGAAGTAGGGCTGACAGACTTGGTCTAAAAGTCTAGCTTGTGGTTGATGGTGTGGCAGTCTATCTCCTTAGCTAGTACCTGATACTTAGCTAGAGATCCCTTGATAATGTAAGTATTCCCTGGAGGAATCGCAACAAGTAGTACGCAACTGGTCATGGCTCAAGGGACCAGATGGTCGTGGCGGCAGCTACCGTGGTCCTGCACCGCAATCTATCGGGTCCCTCATTCCTCGGAAGCATACCCTCCATGCAGGGGCGGAAAGGCGGGAAGCGCAGAACTCTGGTATCCACGTGCACCACGAACATGGTCCCCCTTGGCTGAAAATGATTCGTGGGAATGATACTCGATGGACTCTTTGTTATCCGCTGGATCTCGTAAAATTGTAATAGAACAAAGTAAGCCAGATTCTTGTGTCTCCGGCAGCGGGCCAGCTATTTTTGAACCCCGAGGAGGGTGACAATGCTACCACCCCCAGACACGCAAGTACTTACAGCAGACACCACTAGGCCCGTCGGTTGACCTTCCGAGAATTCGATATTTGCACTGGTGCTACAATTTGGGTCTACAACGTTCAAATAAATATCAGCTTGTGCCCAATATTCTGTCTGCCCCTCGAAGATGATGTCCCTGTCACTTCACTAAATTTCCCTAAGCAGTGTCCAATTTCCAACAAAATGAAGTCTCTTCGGCCGCTGACCCTGCTCGCTGTGGCAGTATCGCCTGTGTGGGCTGCCTTCTCTTCATGGAGCAGCGTAAATATTAATGGTGGGGGGGGTTTTGTAGACGGCATTGTGTTCCATCCGAAAACCAAAGGCTTGGTCTACGCACGCACAGATATTGGTGGGCTGTATCGTGGGAACGCGGACGACTCTTGGACCGCTGTGACTGAAGAGATCATGACGGATGCTAACTGGTAAGGCAAATCAGAAATATGGATCGTCGATCGAGGCTTGACCATTAGCTAAAAGACATGCAGGAACCGCGCGGGTGTTGATGCCTTGGCCCTAGATCCGCAAGATGATTCGAAAGTCTACGTGGCTCTGGGCGAATACACCAACAGGTCAGTTCTCGAGTCTTTCAGCCTCAAGTCTGTAAGGTGCTAAGCAGAACTACAGTTGGGACCCAAACAATGGTGCAATTGCTCGCAGCTCTGACCAAGGTGCTACGTGGGCTTTCACAACCCTGCCTTTCAAGGTTGGCGGAAACATGCCTGGTCGTGGAAGTATGTCATTTCCTTTGAGCGATATTGTTTGGAAGTTTGAGGTCTAATCCTTTCATTTGAAGTGGGCGAGCGGCTGGCTGTTGACCCAGCCAACTCCAACATCATCTACTTTGGTGCTCGCAGTGGCAACGGTCTTTGGAAGAGCACCGACGCTGGAGTTACCTTCACCAAGGTTTCATCGTTCACTGCGGTGGGCACTTATATCGCCGACCCCAGTGATACCTCCGGATACAACAGCGATATAGTTGGCGTCGCATGGGTGACCTTCGACGAGACCTCGGCCACGACGAACGGCGCAACCTCACGCATATTCGTCGGCTCTGCTAGTAACGGGACCACCCAGGCTATTTGGGTGTCGACAGATGCCGGAACCACCTGGAGTGCTGTTGCGGGCCAGCCTGGGACGTATCTCCCCCACAAAGGCAAGATTCAAGCGGCGGAGAAGGCTCTCTACATTACCTATTCGAACGGAGCTGGGCCGTATGATGGAACCTTGGGCGCTGTTTGGCGTTATGATCTGGCGACCAGCACGTGGACTGACATCACGCCGGTGTCTGGAAGCGACCTCTACTTTGGTTTTGGTGGACTAGGTCTCGACACGCTGAATCCTGGTACGCTCGTTGTGGCTGCTTTGAACAGCTGGTATCCCGAGGCTCAAATCTTCAGGTCGACGGACTCCGGTGCAACATGGTCTCCTCTCTGGTCATGGACAAGTTACCCAGAAATGAACCGGTATTACTCAATCTCGACGCCTACGGCCCCATGGATCTACAACAGCTTCATTTCCAAGCCAGATGCTGAACAGGTGGGCTGGATGATTGAATCACTCGAGATCGATCCTTTTGACAGCGACCATTGGCTGTGAGTTGCGCTATGCATCCCACTTTGTGGGGCGATTTTCTACTACTTAGGCTGTTTTGGCTCGTGAATCGGTGAACTAATTTCGTGTGCTAGGTACGGAACAGGCCTCACATTATACGGTGGCCACGACTTGACGAAGGTGAGGGACCCTCCTATTCCTCCACTCATGTTCAGAGCAGTGTCTGTTCGTCGAAGACGTCGTGCATGGTATCGAATCATGCTTTTTAGGGCTCTTTGAAATGAGAGGTATAATGCTAACGACGGAGATTATCGTAGTGGGACACCACACACAACGTCACAATCCAGTCCCTAGCCGACGGAATACAGGAGTTCGCAACACAAGCGCTATCGTCCGCGCAAGGTGGATCCGAGCTTCTGGTGGCTGTAGGAGACGATAACGGCTACACGTTCACAAGTGCCTCGAATGTGGATACTAGCCCGCAGCAAACGTGGGACACTCCGTTCTGGTCTACCTCGACAGATGTTGGTGAGTAAAGCCCATCTCAAGCATAGAACCTCTAATCTAATGCTCAAGATCAGACTATGCCGGAAACCAGCCTGCGAACATTGTGCGTGTGGGTAATGCCGCTGGCTCCCAGATGATCTCTGTCAGCACTGACGGCGGAGTGACCTGGAACATTGACTATGGCGCCAGCACAACAGACTATGGTGGCACTCTCGCATATGGTGCCGATGCCGACGTTATTGTGTGGTCTAGCAGTACTTCTGGAGTGCTAAGATCCCAGTTTCAGAGTACATTCGCAGCCGTCAGCAGTCTTCCTTCTGGAGCAGTCATCGCCAGCGACAAGCGAAATGGTACTGTCTTCTACGGCGGGTCTTCTGGTGCCTTCTATGTATCGAATAATGCTGGCACAACCTTCGCCAAAGCCGGAGCTCTAGGAAGCGCGACATCTGTGGTCTTCATTGCACCACATCCCACGATTGCAGGAACCGTCTATGTCTCCACCAACCTGGGAATATTCAAGTCGACAAACTACGGGTCAACGTTCTCACAGCTGTCCACCACAATCACAGCCACACAACAAATATCCCTTGGGCTTCCAGCTACGGGCTCAGCTTGGTACCTCTACGCGTTCGGCAACGGCGCGAACGGAAACAAGCTCTATGCGTCGGCAGACGACGGCACTACGTGGACTGATATCCAGGGCACCCAAAGTTTTGGCGCCATTGACGGCTGCAAGCTCGTTGGCAGCGCCAACAAAGCAGGTCAGGTCTATGTAGGTTCTGGCATTGGGCGGGGTGTCTACTATGCTTCCGGTTCGGTGAGTGGTGCGACTAGCAGTGCGACCACAACTTCAACATCGAAGTCATCTACGACAACTTCGATATTAACCACGACCACCAGCTCTAGTATTAAGACGACCACGACCAGCATCACCACAAGCAGCAGCTCATCCGTCAAGACTACAACCGCTACTCCGGTGACGACGACGCCAAGCAGCACGACGACATCCACGGCGCCCTCGAGCACTTGCACCGTCAGTAAATATGGACAATGTGGTGGTGGCACTGGGTGGACGGGCTGCACGATATGTGCCAGCGGATCGGTTTGCACGGCACAGAATGCGTTCTACTCCCAGTGTGTCTGAGAGTGTCTCTCCCCCCTGTAAATATTCGCTTCAAACACTACATAGCCACAGGATGTTTCGAGCACATCTCACTCATTGTTCACGATTGTGGTCTCAGTGTTGTCCCGGTCACTGACATGTTTTCGCTTTTGAGGCATCTACTGTGCCATGCTTTGCATATTCCCTGAGTGGACTGCCTGCGAGACGACCAATTATCAAGTACTGAAGCAAGCCGAGCATGGAGAACGATACCGCGTGCGATATTACGTAGCGTCGTACAATTTGTACCAGACCATTTTCCAGAGCTCTTTTAAAGAACACTTGTTCTAGGACAATCAACTGCCACCAAAAGGATCTGCAAGCCACGATATAGGTATCTGTGAACCACGGACGGCGAAGCAACTTGCGCCTTGGAGATTACGTCGTCCTCAGTTCAGAAATGACATGTTTCTGATCATCCCATGATCGTTCCTGTCCACGACACTTAGCTCGTCGTTCCCATCAGACTGCATCGGCTCGCCTCTGGTGACGCCAGCCGTGAGCACATGTCGCCATGCGGGTAGTATGGCGTTGGTCGCCAAGTGTCACTCGCGCACCGTCTTTGACTACAGGCCACACATACAAGTCCTCATTTGATACTCGTATCAGTAAACGACACTGCTTTATCGGAGGTCGAACCTACGGTAAGTATATTCGTCAAAAGAATAGATCGCGTTACATCGTTCTGTTCATGATGGCTCAGGCTGAGTCAGGCGAGCCTCTGTCATCGGTCGCTTCCCAGAGGAGGGATTTCGTTGACATCGTTAAAGAGAACAGTTGTAGGCCTGCTGGAGTCGGCGGGAACAATGACGCTGGGGCGTTTGCGATGAGCCTGATGCCAACTGAGGAACTAGAGTCGTCGACCTGCTGGGCGCGTGGCCGAGCAGACCTACTTGCTATTTTTTAGCGATGCCACCCCACGCTGATTGGTGGTTTCGCAGAAGAACAGGGTACCCTTGCGGTCCACGCTGTCGGGAAAGCCCCGAGGCCGGATAGAATTTGGAGACGGAAAGGAGCAGCGCACATAGTAAATAGTTACACTTAATAAATAATGAATCGATATTCAACGTGTGTAACCTAGACTTCATGTACAGCAAATTTCAGTTTCGACTATCGTATTTGTGTTGTGGAAGTAAGAGGCCAGGTACCTGCCTGAGCGTTTTGACCAATATTGGCTTTGATACTAAGTTGACGCACCCACTTCTCGCACCCCCCCTGTTATCGCACCCCTTGAATTAGTCACCACTTTTCTCACCACCTAACTTCAACAACACATAACTTATTCAATTAAGCCACTATAATACAATCCTGTTCAGCAACTATACTATCGGCTTCGCTCTCTTCAATCACACTATTTACAGCCCCTGAAACCTCCTCCTGGGTGCGCATTATGTCATCGATCGTAGCGAACTTGGAATTCGGACTTAGCTCAACCTTCCTCCGTTTTGATAGCTGACTGGCCGTAACTTTAGCCTCCAACACTTCCACTCTTTTCAGAGCTTGTGATAATAACAGATCCTTCTCATCAAAGCCCTTTATCACCTTTTGAAGAGATTCCGTGTAGTTGGATTAGTCAGACCGCTCTTATGGAATAAGTCGACTTGTTCCCTTAGATCTCGAGACTTCCGTGGCGTTGACCAGATTGTTGGTTCCATATCTGCTAGCTTTAGGGGTGTAAATTGGGCCCTTTTCAACTCCCCTGGGGTCTTTTGAGTCTTTTCTTGAGACTTTTTGGTGCTGTTTTCTAATAGTAAAGGGCTTAAAAGTGGCTTACTTGGTGCCACGGGCCAAAGACCAGTCCCTTTCCACCCAGATCTGATATTTTAACTAGAGAGACCGTCTATTCTCGAAAGGCGATAGTTTTCGAGGAAATCCCTCTTTCCAGCAGTTGTTGATTCCTCCTACTGATATAGTTGATTAAGTCTTTTTCGATAAGACCGCTTAAGTGATAAGAAGACCCCTAGATTAAGGGGTTGAAGGACGTGGGACGTATGAGGAGGCAAATATAACAGTAGTATGTTATTCTGGTAGCATTCCCATATAAACTCAGTGGTAATATGACTGCCGTGACCATCTAGGATGAGTAGTCGCTTCTCTATTGAGTCTGTTGGTTGAGTCCTTGGAATAAATGCTTTTTGAAGCTATTCGAGTGCCGTTGCGTTATTAGTCCATGCGTTGTCCGTTGCTGTAAATAGCCAGTCTTTATATAAGTCCATTTGCTAAGGAAACCACTGTTGTTGGACTGATTTTCCTTTGAAAATAACAAGTGGAGGAAGAGAGTGGCCACTGGCCGAGATACACTCAATGAAGGAAGTCCAAAGGCGAGACCCAGAGTCTTTTCTTTTAACTGAACTAGATTCAGCACTTCCAAGTACTAGTCCGTTATCCCCTTGGCCTTCAATAAGACCGGCTTCATCTATATTCCACCTATTCGAAGGCTTAATCTGCTGAATCTCTGGAATCGCTAGGAAGGAGAACCAAGACTTAATTACTTGAGTAGTAGCCCCATTAACTCTTTTTGAGTCCATTCGGAAGCTTCTTTGGGTCTTGAGCCTTGGATTTCTCTTTAGGAAGGAGGTAACCCAACGTTTTCCCAGTTGTGTTGAGTCCCCTTTAGTCCGGAGGACTCTTTCCGCAAAGATCCGTAACTCTTGATGAGTTGGGGGAAGACCTAAGTCGGCTTGAGAGAGAACCCAACTTGCTAGGTGGTCTTCTTGATCAATCGAGAGTCTTTGGCTTGATTGATGGGCAATTTTGTGTGGTAGTCTTCCCGATATTCGATCGCGAAGTGTGGTCTTTGGAATAGCCCATTCTTTCGAGGCCCGTGTAACTGATGTGCCGTTTTGGACAGCCACAAGTGCCGCAGCAATCTGATCTTCTGTATACGACTTCATGAGATAATAATAAAGAAGTGTTGAAGTTCTGAAGTTGGTCGGATCAAAAAAGAGCGAGAAATTTGTGAGTATAGAAGGGGGGTTGGAATGGCGGTGTGGAATTTCAAGAGGTGCGGTAACAGGGGGGGTGCGAGAAGTGGGTGCGTCAACTTATAGCATCTGCTTGCTCAGCAAGCTAGCTGGCTTTACAATACCTCTATGCTCGGCTCCAGTTGGTCCAGATCCCTGGCTGCTCGTGGAAATCGGACCAATTAAAGCGAGCACGTCCATTGTCTACAATATACCTATACTGAAGTCTTCTCTTCTTGGGATTTCTCCATATCTACTGCATCGGCATCCTAGATGGCAGGACAATTATGATCTCTGAACAAATATCCGAAGAAACTCGAAATATTTGGTGCCCCAAGGTTGCTGGATAAGGTACTGCGAAGCGAGTGCCCTAATTCAAGATTCGGTCCGCGCCCTCACAGGTTGCAGCAACGACTAGCCACTAAGAGAACCGAATCACCCTCAACGACTTCATGCGATGTGAGAATTCACAGTGAGATCTTCTGTAACTGCTCATCGAGAATAAAAGAATTGCCGACTGAGGTCATTGATATCGTTTGGCAAGCCTCGTGCAAGAAGCTGCAGCACGCCCGCGGTACACCCGCATGCAGGAGGGGGTTCCAACGGATCTCAAGACTGTGGATGAAGCTTGCTCGGCTATCTAGGAACAGTTCATCGTGGTACTCGCCCGTTAATGACGTAGGCCGACTTTGCGACGACTTGCTAAGCTGCTGTTCATGCCCCAAGGTCATGTGTTCAGGAGAAAAAAAGCCTGGTCCGGAGTTCGGACACCGGACAAGCTGAAAGCTTAAGAGTAGCTTGTGCCGAGGGCAATATGTATCATGCAGACCATGGCTGGACCAATATTCATCATACTGCCCAGAAGCGTTTATGCCTTCCAGCCTCGGAAACAATGAAAAGCTTCGGTCGGATCAACGGCCGCAGCACTTAGGGCGCACATGCAAGCAGCTTGACACCTGGGCAAGCCGTCACAGGGCGCCCAATAATCTCCAATTCCAGTCTTTCAAGTGTTTACAGTTCTACACAGAAACAAATCTTAATCTGTGATCAACGTGCATCGGCGAATACCGAAAGTCCTAATAACAATCTAGATCTTCTCAGCGCAAGGTGACAGCACGCACATCACAATATATGAAAACGCATTACAACTTTCCATGTATCAAGCTCCTATTTCAAACGTGGCACATGTGTGCGGAATTCATTGAATTTCGTCATCAAGTCACTTTGGTGCCTGAAACTAGTCATGACTAGTCAAGTTTTGGCAACCTGAGACTCCTTGAAAATCATCCTTAGTTCAAACGCACAACAGGGCCGCGCCCGCCGCGTCGTCTGACTTTCAACCTCTGCCCTGTAACAGCGCCTCTCCCGCCTCCCAGGGCTTCCAAAGTTCCATGTCTAGCGCCATGCAGTTCGCGACTTAGAGCACGTTTTTGCTTCTCAGGGCTGACGTACGCCATGATAGCCGAACGAACAGGGACCGCCGTTGAATGCAACGTCCTCAAACCATCACTTGGTGATCCAGACGCCATCCGAAGTGAATGCATGGCTTGCGAAGGCATCACGTATAAGCCTAGGGGGCGTCGCTATACCTCGACGGGACAAGCGGATTATGCCGTACTCCAGCAAGACACAGTAACCTGGTTTTGTCCGTCTTGCGGACCTACACGGAGAATTATTGCAGCCTTGTGGGAAGTGCATGCAGGACCCAGTCGAAACCGCGATCGACTGTGCGATAGTGCTTTAATTTCCTGGGCAACGAACCTTGGGAGTGCATCGTCATCGAAGCCAGAACCAGTCGGCTTGCTTATACCTCACCTACAAGTCTGCTTCGTTCCGTGCTGCAGGTTAACAAGATTCATTGTCAAGAAAATTTATCTCTCGACACACCGAGGGCCGGGTAATCACCTGCACGCACGAGTCCTTGCCACGGCCTTGCCACGGCCCATACCCACGATATATGATGCCTTTCCCAATCAAGACAAAATACTCGGGCGACAGCCTTTTGGACGGGCCGGACCACATACCGCTTGTCATTGAAGAATCGAGGATGATGGAGCCTGTGGAGCCAGAACCTAGCGGGCCCTCCGTGCGCTTCTTTCGCCAAATTAACCAAACCATGCGAGGGCACTTAGTTGCCATGTTGGCCGAATTTGTGGGGACCACGATGTTCCTTTTCTTCTCGTACGCAGCTGCACAGATTGGCAATGAAAAGACGGATACACTTCGCCCACTCCTCGTACAACCAGGACCAAGCCTCCTCCAGATCACATATATCAGTGCTGTGTTTGGTGTGAGTCTGGGTGTGAATGTGTGGATCTTCTTCCGTGTCAGTGGAGGAATGTTCAATCCTGCGGTAAGTCATACCATGTCTACAGCGGCCGTTCCAGACAGCTAATGTGCAGTAGGTTTCCCTTGCACTATGGCTGGCTGGAGCCTTCGACTGGATCCGTCTCGTGTGTGTCGTCCCGATGCAGTTCCTCGGTGCTATTGCCGCTGCTGGTATTGTTTCGGGGCTGTTGCCAGGCCCGCTTCAAGCAGAGAATGCCCTGTCCTCGGGTGCTAGTGTTGTGCAAGGAATATTTCTCGAGATGCTCCTCACGTTCGAGCTTATCATTACTATCATCATGCTGGCTGTCGAGAAAAGTCGAACCTCTTTCATGGCACCCCTGGCGATTGGTCTGGCTCTGTTCATTGCTCATCTGATCGGTATGTAGCCGAAACCCGTGCTCTTACTGGGGAAAACAATCAGCTGACGGCCATTGACAGGCATCAACTACACCGGCACATCGGTAAATCCTGCCCGTACTTTGGGACCAGCCGTGGTCAACCTCAACTTTGTCAGCGAAATCTGGATCTTCTTCCTCGGGCCAACTCTCGGAGCGCTATTGGCCGCTGGTGTCTACCACCTGCTCAAGGCCATGGGATATGAGACCGCAAACCCTGGACAAGATAGTGACGGTTTGGAAACATATCGCATCGTTCACCAACCCCAACGAACGTACCGCCCAATTCGCCCGGCCCCGCCTCGCCCGAGGAGAAGCAGCATCAACGCCTCGAACCAGGCGTACTACGACCACTACTTACGTGAAATAGCTTCGCCGCCGCCGACAAGACTTGGTCCGCACATGAAGGGTTCTTGACGTCAGCATGGCTGGGGGATATGTGGGGGGAAGTGGCTAATTGTGTAATACGAAAATTCAATTAATTGAGCAATGAAATGTCGGCACAGCCGTCTCATGATTTACTGTATATCAGTGTAAAGGCAGGACCGCCGATCTAAAAATCTTGGGACAGCCAGCTTTGGGATAGCCAGCTTTGGGTCAACCATCCATGGATCAACCAATTTTGGAATAGCCACCCATTGGTCAACCACCACTAGGTCGATCACTATGTCTTAGGAATTTGCATGCTCAGTGCGTACTTGGCTTTGTATTGAAAGTGTTCGCTTGTTGAATTCGTAATCCTAGCAGGTCGGTGACATGGTGCAAACCAATGAATTATGCTTGCCCAGATGCTCATCTTCGCATCCTGATTAGCTCTGAACTTATAAGTTTTTAGTTGCTGCTTCTGACACGCTGAATTCCACAATCCATCTAGGTCGATATTTGCAGCCAGTGATTGTACACTTCGGAAATCTGAAGGGATCAGGAACCTATTCCATCATTACTTCGCCCCGAAGACTCCAGAATCGTCCTCTCACCGAATGCCAGCTTGGCATTTCAGAGGTTAGTAAACTTCTTTCAACTCGATACGCATTGCCTGGTGTAAGTCCTGGCTGAAGTAAAATTGTGCCTCAGATGCAGTAGTAAGTTCACAACCAAAATCATGATCGAGCTTATCATCAGCAGGCTCCTGCACCACCCTCAAGATATCTGATGTCACACCATATTTCAGACGAGCATCGACCCGAGCACCTGCCCCGTGCCAACAAGCAGGACGGCAGCGAGCCCTCGGCGTATGACCGTGAGGAGAAGGCAAATCTGAGAAAGGTTACCCAGTGCCAAAGGCGGTAAAGAGTTCCCTGGAGAATGTATCGGAAACAACAAGAAGCATACTGCTCCTTCTTCAACAGCACGATAGACTCTCGAAGAGGGCGAATCCAAGCATCTGGGCAGAATCTCCAGTCAAAGACTGACTGACGTACGTCTTCAAGGAACACCCTCGACGAAGGAAAGTTTAAGTAGACAACCACTTGTGCTGTCCACCACCTGCATCGTCTGTCGATTTAAAGTACCAAGAGACCCTTTGGGTAAAGCGCATAGCGCTCTGTAAAACTATTGAAATACAATATGACCCCTGAATGTTTGTTAGCATTTGACTTCGTGGCTGTTTTAGGCAGTGCTTCCTTACTACCAAGTAGTTGAAGGTTGAACAGCTTTCTCTGTCCCGAAGGGCTTTGCGCGTGTTTATGCTAAAAGTACGGCGAACAACGTGCAACTGATTTACTTTCGGTGCCTGCGATTAAACATTTTCAAGCTTTTGCAACCGTGTTACGCGGGCGATAAACGCAATGTAGAAATTGATGTTCAGTACCGCATTCTAGATCTGGCTCGCCAATTAGCCCAAAATAGGCTCCACACTAACAATTAAGTAGTGGTGGGCACAGAATTCAGCGGTCATATTGTAAGGACCAATTGCCGCAATACCTGAATGCCATAGTAAAAGGAAGAACGTTCAACTTTGACTTCATGATTACATAATTGAAATAAGCACCTACTCAACTATTTACTAATAGCGAGCGAGTCTCTGGCTGTCTACTAATCAATTGGGACGGCTTGAAACGTCACCAGGCGTCGAAGCCGGGCCCAAGGATTTGGGTCTATCTCCCAAGGAGGAGACGTAGATCGTCGGTCATCTGATCGTTTGTATGTAGCTCTCCTGCTCAGCGGGTTCTTTTTGTTAGCCGTGTCTGCGGTCAAGTGCTGACCTGTTCCCCGTGAAATATCCTCCTACAGTTTGCCGTTTGAAACCAAGTTCAAACGTCGACTATTGCCTCATTGTGAAGGACCTAGTGTCCAGATCCCTTCCGAAGCTCCGTGCAAGCCACAGCTCTATTTCTTTCACGAGGAAAGGAGAGCGAATACTACCGGCTGTGCTTCCAAGCTTCCTGAACACCAGAAATCTCAGTTCTTTGTGAAAATCAGAGGCAGGGAGGGAAGTTGAGTGTAAATGTGTCTCTGGCATCTTTATCGTACATGACTGCATCGGCAGTGTCAACAAAGGACAAGCAGGCGTATCGCAGCGCAACTTGGCTCAGAACCATGCGCAGCTCCATGAATGCCAGGTTCTTTCTGGGGCAGGAGAACTGGCCTCTCGTGAAAGGGATCCAGGTGACCTTGTCTGTGGACAAGTTTTCCCATCTCTCGGGCATGAAATCCAGAGCAGCCTTCCAGAAACGGGCATTGCGCCGGATTGTGTAGGCGGGAATGGACACTATTTTGTCTCCCGGTAAGTGTCTGGGTAATTGACGAGAAAGTATAGTGCGTGCGTTAGGGGCCAAGCTGGTGGTGTCACTGAGTTCCGATGTTAGCAGATTGTGGCATTTCGGATAACTTACACTAAGCCATAGAGTTGGGGCGTTCATCATTTACCTATTGGCAATGATCGTGAGGCGGGAGTCCTCCTGGAATACCCCTTCGCCTGGTGGAGCGGACTGATCATTTTCGTCATCGGCTTGGAGCAGCCAGGACATAACGTCGCGCGGCTCGTTGCTGTTTGAGTGTAATTTCTCACGATGGACAGCCTTGTGTCAAGTTAGCATACGGCAATCCATGGATCCAGGTAAGCAAGAAACAGAGCATCTCAACGCACAAGACGTTTCTCCTTAAGCTCTTGACCACACCAAAGTGTAAAACGCTCATAGCTTCCCGCGGCCCCTGGAATCCTGCTCAGGATCGACATCAACCACGGGACTGTGCCGAGCACGCCAAAAGCTGCCATATAATCGTGAAGACCGGCGATGGCTGGGTGTTCTTGGCCGCTCTCCAAGATTTGGAAGTCTTTGGAGAAGCCGACCTCGCCCATGACATCGAACCCGAAGAACATAGCGTAGACGGTCATGTTGACGGCTTTGCCTTGCTGATAATCGATTCTTGAGAGCAATAGTTCCACCTTTTCCGCGATTCTTGGTTCGTAGATTGACAAACCTGAGCACTGGTCAATGACACAAACCGCAATTTGATTACTCTGGAATGTTCAAAACCTACCCCTGAATGCGAGACCTCTATCCCATGCCCTTCTCCGGCGACGGTGGAGCTCGACGTCTCTTGTCGAGTTGATGGAGATCTTTGTCACGCCGTGAGAGACTTGACTGTACCCTGTTTCCATTAGATTTCGTGGTCATTGCCTGAAACAGGAGAAATTGTTCTCACATGGAGACCGTGTACATGTTGTCGGTGGTCCGTACACAGCACCAATGGCAGAAGGACGATTGATGGAAATTTCACGAGGTCCTACCGAAGAACCATAAGTTTCAGCTTCTTGGCAGTGGCTGCGTTAAGTGCATAATTAAGCACATACCTACCCGCACAAAATCGCCATACCGTTCATGGAGCCTCTGAATATCGAGATTGGCTTGTAGGCTTTTGGCCTCTTTCCCCATGGCATAGAACCGAGTCAACTTGGTCGGGAATGGACCGGGAAAGCGGTGTAATGGGTGGAAGAATGCTTAATAGAGGAGGATGCTTCCGGCTAAGCTGGTGTTGAAGGCTGTGGAGGCGACAAGCAAAGTTTGAATCTCAGTAAAGCCGACGAACAAGACAACAAGTACTGCAACATACGTGCCCAACAGTGGCCATGGTTGGCTGTCGATCTCGAATGGTCGGATGGTGAGGTGGAAAGCCACCCGTAGAGTGAATGAGACTGCTGCAACGAGCTGTGCAGGCGCGTCAAGGGCAGTGACAAGGGCCAACATCTTGGTGAATACCTAGGCTAAGGTATATTATTTGATGTAGAGCAGCATTGATCTATGGAGCCAGCGAAAAACTTGGTGCAGCTCGATACTTTTCTTCACTTCCGACCTGACTCATGGAGCTAGACCACTTTATGTACATGTGGCGGTATATGTGGGTGGGCTAGTAATTTACCGTCAGTTTGGTGTAGGATAAGAATACTGGATAGCTGTGCATACAATATTGGAGGTCGTATTAGATGACTGACTGGGGTGCGTCTATTACCCAGGTATTGAGTTTGGACGGAACTCTTGTTGGCTAGCTCTGCAAGAAAAGTGAGATTCTATTGAAACGATGTACCTAAGTAGCTGTCGGTTTTCTACACTACAAGAAACAGCTGGCCAAAGCTATATGTATGCCGCCATTGGTCGTTTCTTGCCGGAGAAAGTCTTCGAATCCACTTGCTCAACGACTTGATTATGGTAAGCGCATCATGCTCAAAATCTCTCGGGCCTCTTCGAGCGAACTGGGCTTGCTCCTGGGGACTGGTGGATCCTGCGAGAACACGACTGTCCTTTTCCATTGAACTTTTCCGTCATCGCCCCAAGTCCACCAGCCAACACCGCCACGCCTGTATATGTTCTCCCTTTGCTCCCAAGAGTTTTCCGTGCAGGTTTGACGACGATCCACTTCTTATTCTTTTTTGGGCGTATATCTAAACTGACGCACATTCTTCCATGGCTCTTGGTAACTGCTAGCCGTCTCTAATGGAGAATAGTCCCACATGACATATTCCCAATGGCGTAGGCCGTGACGGTCGTCTTGGTTCATGAGTCGAGAAGGACTTCTTCGAACAGTATCTCGCATAGTAGAATAAAGAGGCGGTTATCGAAAGCCCATGCCAGAATGGAGTGACTGGACAATTCCAGGCGTGACGGACAGTAGGAAACCAGGGTCACTTTCAGGGAACAAGTCATGCACGAAGTGAAGCACAAAGCACGCGCGGAGGCAATCGAAGATTCATGGATGACTGACTGCCTTAATGTCGAAGAAAACAACTCTGCTGAGGTAGATTACAGGGCTTTTCTAGTCTGTTGCGGAGGTGACTGCCAAAATTATTGAGGTACAAAAACAGGGATTTGAAGATCTGAAGTGCATCTAGGTACTTCGTAAAAAATATCATGAAGCTGTTTATCCTGAAGTCAAGTGACTATCGCAGAGGCAAAGGTCCCAAAGGTGATGATCCCAGAACTTGAAGGTGACTATATCATGGACGGTGCTTGACCTTGTTACAAAGCAGGTCGATTGATCAAAACTTTTGGTGGCGACGTCCGTACGCACGTTGATCCTTCCAGGCTGACTGGAGTTAGCAAGAGTGACGCATGAAGCCGTTGAGCTCCTGAGCTTGAAGGAAGTGTTGTACATTTCTTATACAATACTTGTCACACGTTTGAATTATTGCCGGTTGTACAGCCCAAAATGATTTGGAACGTCACGCTGTGCTGTAAGGTCACCTCGTTGGTGGACACATCAGGTCATTGATACTGTAAGGGGTAACGCGTGCAGCATGTGAGTGGATCCACCCCTCAGGTACGGATAAGAAGGTGCAAAGCTGTTCTCTAACCCATGCACTGCAATTGCCAGCCTTAGAGGAGTTGCTTTTCGGGACACGACCTCCGGACGTCGGAAAACCTCTCATCTGGATGAGCTAGCAATTCTAAATGCGCTATGTCACCGGCCGCGTCTCAATGTTCCGCTCACAGCGGTGAGAGCGAGAAGTTTGAACGGAAGCCAACGTGAGCAGACTTTACTCAGGTCTGAGTACTTGATTCTGTATGTACTGCTAATGACCAGCTTCAAGAGGCGAGACGATAGCAGACCAGCTGTCGGTCGAAGAGCACGGAAGGCAGTACAATGCATACAGGGAAGGAAGTGAGTCTGGCCCACGGGAAGATTGATGTCCAGGCTGATGGGCAATTCGCGACTGTTGGTAGCTAATGAGTGATTTGTCCGCTACGGAAGAATACCTACTGCCAAACGACGGCGTATGACACCATGGATCCAAGAGGCAGTCATGAGTACAGCACTGGCTGACCTGCCCTAGGAAGAACAAGACCGTCTCGATCTCCAGCACTATCTGTGGCTAGGCAAATTGAATGGGCAACTACACCTTGCACCGATCAGGGAACCAATGCATATTCTCGACATTGGGACGGGGACGGGTATCTGGGCTAAGCAGATTGCCAAAGTGTACCCTATGTCCAGTGTTGTTGGGACAGACCTGAGTCTGATCCAGCCGGAAAATTTGCCCCAGAACTGTTCTTTCGTCCGAGAGGATAGTGAAGAGGACTGGGTGTTTGATCACCACTTCGACTTCATACATTGGAGACTGATGGTTTCGTGCTGTAAGTCTCCTGACTCAGATGCTGGTTCAAGCCATGCTCTGAGTAATTATGCTCGTCCAGATCTGCCTAACATCTATAATGCAGTCAATAGTCACGAAGCCATGATTCACAAAATCCATGAGAATCTCGTCCCTGGCGGGTGGGCGGAATTCCACGAGTGGGCTTGCGGTAAGAATCAAGAAACAAGCATTCCGCCCGTCAGATCTTGAGCTCCATGTCAGAATCATCGTCGTAGACTCACGTTCCGTGGCTAACTATTTATGTGACAGAGATGATTGGGGCCGATGAGACGGCGGAACACGAGCTCCAGTCCTCAGCGTTGGGGAAATGGCTTGAAGGTCTCAAAACCGGTGGCAGTGCTCTGCGTCGCGATTTTCAGGCGCCTCTCAGATACAGGCAATGGATGAAGGAGGCCGGATTCGTGGATGTGGTACAGAAAGAATATCTTACACCCATCAACGGCTGGCCTCTGACTCCAGAAGACCATTTGCTAGGTAAATGGTCGTCTGCAGGTTTGGTCAAGCTCATTCCCGCCACAACCAAGATAACCCAGGCAAGTGGCATGCCAATGGCGGAGGTTCCGGCTTTTCAAGAGCAGGTGCTTGAATGCTTGACGCGTCAATCGATGCGAGTGTATTGTCCTAGTAAGTCTTCCATACCCAGACTACGTTGCAAGGTGCGCATTCGGTGGGAGACTTGCTAACAAGTACAGCATATGTTATATATGGACGGAAGGCAGTAGCTTGAAGATTTAGTGCTTATTTTTGCTGAAGTCACCTAGGTAGCCTCACAATCCCAAAATACCTTGCCGGTCATTTGCTCTGGACCGTTTTCCCCCGGCGTAGGAAGAGCAGCCGTGGCTCTGGTGGTTGACGCCCGCATGGCGGGCTTGTGATGTGACAACGGCGGCCAGGTGAACATATTGGCGATGGCCGAGGAAGATAATTCAAATGAGTGAGCTTCGAGGTCGGCATAATGGCAAAGCCTTCGTGCAGATTTACGAGCAGGAACGGCATGAGTCCCGAGGTTGAGTGTGGACGAAATGGAGTGTGCTGGGGGAGCCATGTCACCATTCGGCACAAGGAGCCGGGGTCTTGGATTTGAAGACATGGAGCCTCTGCCTTCAAGGCAGTCGCGAACAACTTTGCCTTTTCCAATCCGCATCACATATCCTCACAAGTGCAGCAGACACCCGGATTGACTCAACTCTTGCCATCACGCCTCAGATTCCGTTTGCTCACTCTGAGGTGTTGTTGCTTGCGCGCTGCCATGAAGACGCGTCTCCGGGTGTCTTACGCATTGCCACTCTCATCAAGCGACCCCCCTTGACCAACCCTGCGCCTTCACGAACTGCCTCTCTTTCGCATCACTGCGATATCTACCCGACCATCAATTCTTGCCACCTCGCCATCTCTTTACGATGTCGACCTTCGACGGTGTTGTGACAGAATTTCCCGGGATTAGAGGTTCGATTGCCTATGTCACAAGCTACGGAATGAAGCGAAGCATTTCACTGACAGTCATCATGTTGAACAGTAGACTTCTTTCGCGGCGTCGTGGACAGCCCTCATCTTGCAGGCTTCCTGAGTCACATTCACAGTGACCATCTGGCTGGATTGGACACATACAAAGGTCGTCCGTAAGTTGCCATCATCTTCCCATCACCTCTCTTTCATTGACGCGGATTTGCGATGCAGCATTTACTGTTCCGCTGCTACCAGAGCCATGCTCTTGAAGTTGCAAAGGCGAGCATCTCGTATCAACTTCCATCAGGGTTATCTAGAAGTGGAAGAGATCACATACAAGCATCAAAAGAGGAGACTGGTACGCACACAAATTAATAGCAGTCCTAATTTTCCAGCTGACATGCTCGACAGAAAGCTCTACCCCTTGAGACACCCACAGAAATTGAGCTTGAACCCGGAAATACCATTCAAGTCACCCTATTCGATGCCAACCACTGTCCTGGTGCCGTCATGTTTCGTAAGCACCGTTTTCCCCACCTGCTGCGTCTGGTATCTTACCTTTCAGTCTTTGAGGGCAATGGGAAAGCCGTTCTGTACACTGGGGATGTCAGAAGCGAAGCTTGGCATGTCAACGCTTTCGCCAAAAGCCCCTGCATAGTCGAGTACTCATCCGGAATCAAGACGCTGGACAAAGTCTATCTGGACACCAGTTTTACCGAGGACGTCATCTTCCAAACAAAAGCTGAGGGGCTTCGCGAGCTGCTCGACAAAGTCTCGAAGTATCCCAAGGAGACCAAATTCCACTTTTCGGCATGGACCTATGGATACGAGGATGTCTGGATCGCTTTGGCCAAGGCGTTGGGTACAAGGGTATGTGCATTTGCTCCTTTGCTGCACAACGACCCTGTCTGACGGTATTGGCCTGTTAGATTCATGTTGACGATTACAAAATCAACGTGTACAAGTCTCTCAAGGTCAAGTTGGACGAGGAGAGTTACATGCATCTGAGCCCAGAAGCTGCGGCCTTGACCGGATTTACCTGTGGCAATGGGTTTCAGCCAGGGCTTCTTACTGAAGATGACACTGTGCGTCTGCACAGTTGTGAGAAAGGCACACGCTGTTCGACAATGTCCAAGGACGATGTTGTTTTTATCACGCCGATCGTGGCACACCTTTCCAAGAACAGTGACCTGGCCGAGATTGGCATTGGAGGCGGGCTCGATGACCTGGAACAAAAGGACGAGCTCATACTGAGTCTTGAAGACGCTCGTGCTTTGTGCCAAAGGTTTGCCTTGCCGTCATAGACTCTTAAAGAACCTCACAGACTAATTATAACAGCGTGAGCGAAAGCAAAGGTCTGCCTCAGGAGGCCAAGGACTCAATTCCCAAGTTCCTACTCAGTGCGGCCTCGGCTCAGCGTCCAATAAGCATCACTCTCTCCGACGACGCCGCCAAGCAAGTTGACGATCCACTGGGCCTGCGGCGAGCCCTCAAGTCCCTGGTTGATGCTTCATTTAAGGGTCGAGGGCACGAGGATGCAATCTCACTTCCAAATAGGATCAAGTTCCCATACTCTCGACACTCGTCCTTTCAGGAGCTGTGCCATCTGATGGAGGTGCTGAAGCCAAAGGATATCTGGCCATGTACAGTAGACACTGTGCGCTGGATCAAGCAAGGTGAGGCCTCTCCATCCCGCTCTCCTGTCATGTGCTGTCTTGCTGATATCGTTGACGAGGCATCACCATCGAAGGGTTGTTTGGCAAATACTGTACGGGCAGTAGCTTCCATCATGACAAGTACATGGCTCAGTTGGCAACCACCACCATCACGGAAGAATCACAACAGCGTCAGAGCCAGACGTCTGTTGAGTCTATGGCTGATGAGAGACGACCTTTGGGAAATCATAGCTCACAGGCAGCCGAAAGCTCACCCGTCACGAAACCCGCAAACTCCAGCCAGGCTACCCTGTCTCAACTGCCCAGTCCCACACCAAAGACTGGAGACCAGCCTGAAAATCTAGCTGGCAATAGCCAGCATGTGATAGATCTCACTCTTGATTCGGACGACATGCATGTCCCAGAGATACAAAGCGGACGTGCGAGTCCCAGAAAAAGGAATTACGAAGACTTCGCCGATGGGCAGGAACCGGAAAAGGGGGACCAGGATGGCGAATCCACAACTGAGGACGACACGAGTCATCTCTTGCATTCCCAGGAGAGTTCCATTTCCGCGCGCAAAATGGAGACTCGAAGAAACACCTTCAACGCGATGATGGGTGTGGCCCCATCTCTTTATACGTGGAACGGCCTTCTATCGACCACAAACAATCATACTCATGCTGAGGCTGAATTGGGTGAAGGCTAAAATGGGGCATCCCCTGCAGGCACTCGGCTGATCGGCTGCGCATCAGTGCCCACAATGTAACCCCCGCGATGCTTGGCAGCTGTCAGGCGACCCTCTTAGGGCGACTCAGTTCATACATTGCAGGATTGCAAGGCCTTGATAGGAGCGCCAAATGGCCCCAAAACATGGCAACTGGGACAGGCTGTCGACCGCTGCTGAAACGTTCGGCCAAGCACGTTGCTTCGGGTCATCAACGCCTTTTGGTACCGAAACTATTCCTATCTCATACTACAAGACACCCTATACTGGGGCGCATCCAAGACTACGCGTGGCAAGAGTTCAAGTCCGGGCACGCAGACTTCGTAATTTCGTACACACATTTGATATACCTATACGCCGAGTAATTCAGCAACCTTCTCCATCCGCTCGAGAAAACTCATATAAGAGCGAGTACGGCAACCCTATTCTTTGAAAGCCTTCTCAGTTCCTACCACACATCCTTGCGTAATTTTCTCCGCTCTGCTTTCCTTTATAGTGTTCTCAGCGGCAACTTCTCGACATGGCGCCAATGTCATCACTCTTGATGACAGCACTGCTGGCGAGCTCGTGTTACGCACTGATTGCTCCAATTCAACAGAAGCTCGACGTCAGGGCACTCGGCCTGCCACCGGCGAAACGGGCAGATCCCAGCCTGGCGGGTTATCTTGGAGCGTTCTTCCTCGGAGACGAGCCCGACGTTTATCTCTATACTAGCCAAGGCAACGATGCGATCTCCTTCACGGCGCTCAACGGTGGAAATCCGGCCCTAGTACCTACCGTCGGGACCGGAGGCGTGCGAGACCCGGCGATCGTGACGGGTGGTGGTGTTGAGGCGGGACAGAAGTGGTACATTGTCGGCACGGATCTGGATATTGCCAAGGTGAGTCCTTGTCTCTGGTGTTGAGATGGCGTGGCGGATCTTGTGTGCTGACAGTGTATTTACAGACTACTTGGGATCTGTCTCAACGCAATGGATCACGAGGCATTTTCGTATGGGAGAGCACGGATTTGGTCAACTGGACTGGTGAGAGGCTTGTCACGGTTGAGGACGAGACTGCTGGTATGGTGTGGGCTCCGGACGCGATCTGGGACGCGAGCAAGGGTAAGTCTGCGGCTATCATCACGTTGTGAAGAGCCTCGTCAAGCTAACCACAAGACAAATTAAAGGCCAATACCTCACCCACTGGGCTTCAAAGTTTGTGCGTTTTCCGCCTTCCGCCCTTTCCAAGTTGACCTACCGCTGACCTGCCCCCAGTATGACGCGGCCGATACAGCTCACACTGGCACTGCGTCCAACATCAAGATCCGCTACGCCTACACCAGTGACTTCAAAACCTTCACCGCCCCACAGACGTACATTGATAACGCGCCCACGGACATCATCGACCTCAATATCCTGGCGTACCCGAATGACGCAAACACCTTCCTGCGCTTCTTGAAAGACGAGACACTCAAGAACGTGTTCGTCGAGTACTCGACTACGGGACTTTTTGGCACTTGGACGCGGCCCGGCGGGGACAGTGCGTATATTCGCACCCAAGCTGAGGGTCCTGCCTCGTACTGGGATAACGCCGTGGACGGGCAGGTGCACTTGCTGGTTGACTTCTACGGGGGTACCGGGTATGCACCGCTTGTCAGCACGGAACCGATGAGCAACTCCGCCTGGGCAGACAGTAGCACAGCGGGTTTCCCAACAGGTTTGAGGCATGGAAGTGTGTTGCCAGTTGATGCGGCGAAGTTGGAGGCGTTGAAGGCTGCATGGCCGTGACAAGTAGGTTGCGTACACGTCACAAAGCAAGGGATCCTCAGATACTATTCTTGTGTCTTCTTTGTGTGTTCATGAGGTTATGTGCGCTTCGCTAACGCTATCAATGTACAAATGAAATGCTCGTCCTCCCACATCCCGTGGCTTAGTTTCCGCTGCCTCCAGGAATCTCAGCGTTGACCTTGCTGTCAACGGCGTCGTTGATGGTACTGTTGGCCCCTTGGGGAACACCCGCATCGCCTGCGATCTTGTCGACCTCTGTCGGGTATGTTAGCTTCTGGGCTTCATGCTTCGCGTAATAGCGCAGTGCCAGAGGTGTATTAGGAAGAGAGCATACCCTGGTTGATCTTGTTATCGGCGTTGCTCTCGACAGAGTTGCCGGGCTGGGCGTCCTTCTTCATGTCCTTGACGAAATCCATGTTGATGATTTTGTGGTGGTGTTGGTTGTGTGGTTTTTTGTATGGAAGTAGTGGACGATGTGAGAGTTGATGAATTACTACTGAGCTTCGACCTCAAAAGACCGAAAGATTGCCTTCTATTTGTACACATCTTCAACCCCCATGATTGCTCCCCCAACTGGGTGATTTGTGCTCAATCCAAACTGCTTGCATCGCCGGTTGCGTCATGTTCCACCTCGTCAGCAATGCATCACCGTCATCTTCCTCCGTGCGTTGCGAACGTGACAGGCGGAGAGGCCTGATTTCCAGCATCAGAGTGAAGCAGTTATGTATCGACTGGCTCCTGCCGGTTGCGAGATGTGTTTCGATGGGCAAATCCGACGTCAGATGCTATATTGGAATGCCAAGGAAAATGTTGGAACTGACATCAGTGCACGAGGCAGTGCGGCAGGCCCCTATACCCCGCTGTTCTTCAGTGCTCCGGCCCCAGGCCGGCACCTGAGGATGCTGTCATTGTGGGGTCGTTTTTTGGGAGGCCCGACTTTGTTTCAACCACATCTCGTTGCGATATTGGCCTGGGTGGCTTTGCGTGATACAATTTAAGAAGTAGCCGCTGGAAAAGAGGCGATTGTGTAGACTTGCATGGATTATCATCTTGAAAGGTCTTGCAAACAGATTCACCGGAAATCTGAACCATTAATGCGTCTGAAAGAAGCTCGTGGATAGAAGAAGGCGGTGCAAGCTCATGCGGGGACGGGTGGGACCGCTCCTGCCAGCACAAACGCGAACGCGTCTCACGAAGCTTTTGAGCAATTGGACCTACTAGGTGGAAGGAACGGACCACAGTGTTTATCAGGAATTTGTCACCACTCATCTGGCTAGAGAGCCTTCGTCAACGATACAGTCTACAAATCCATCACTACCTTTTCAGACCTTACCTAAGTTATTACCGCATTGCTCAACTTCACGCACCGGGGCTCAGAGAAAGCATCATGGCAGCCAACGCCACCATTTTAGGCCCCAATGTCTTCATCTTCACTCCTCAGATGCCCGCAGGCGGGGTGCAGGAGCAGGCCACCACCATATTCAAGCAGATGGAAGCCAACGAATTCGGACCACAGCGCTACGCTCTCCTTTTCGAGCCGGGTGTCTACGACGTCCTCTTTGACGTCGGCTTCTACACGTCCGTCGCCGGTCTAGGCCAGAATCCGGACGATGTGCTCGTTCGTGGCGGCGTGAACGTGCCCGCGTACTGGATGCCGAATCGCAACGCGACGTGCAACTTCTGGCGCTCGTTCGAGAACCTGGCTATCGAGGCGTCGGATGCAACCAACAAGACGACGACGATCGCTGTCTCACAGGCTGCGCCGTTGCGGCGGCTGCACATTGCGAGTCCGAATGGGCTCTGGTTATTCCAAGTGGACCCTGATACTCACGCTGGCGGATGGGCTAGCGGAGGATATATGGCAGACACGGTAGTGGACGGTCAGGTTCTGCCTGGGTCGCAGCAGCAGTGGCTGTCGCGGAATTCGAAGTGGGGCAGCTGGGCCAACGGCGTTTGGAACATGGTGTTTGTGGGATGTGAGAATGCCCCTAGCCAGGGTGGTTGGCCGAAGGAGCCTTACACGACCGTCGAGGTGACGCCTGTCATTCGGGAGAAGCCATATCTCTACAAAAGTGGGGTCAGCTTCGCTGTGTTCAAACCATCTCTTCAGACCGATGCTCGAGGGCCGACCTGGGCGGGAGGCGCAACTCAGGGCGAGTCCATCCCGATCGAACACTTCTTCATTGCCCAAGAGGGGGCAAGCTCAGCCACCATCAACGAAGCTCTCAACTCTGGGAAGCACATCCTCTTCACGCCGGGAATTTATCACCTCGAACACTCGCTGAGCGTGAATCGTCCGAACACCATCATCTTGGGTATCGGCTTCCCATCACTCATACCTACCAATGGCCAATCTGTTATCAGCGTGGCAGATATAGATGGCGTTACAATCGCAGGTCTCATCCTCGATGCTGGAGCCACCAACTCACCATCTCTTCTCGAAGTGGGCCCTCCAGGCTGCTCAGCTAATCATGCTTCCAATCCGACGTTCCTCTACGATATCACCGTCCGCACTGGCGGAGTTCACCCTGGTAGGAACGACGTCGGCATTCTGATCAACAGCTCTGACGTTGTCTGCGATCAAGTATGGCTGTGGCGAGCAGACCACCCACCGGCAACCGCTGGATGGGATGTCAACCCGACGAAAAACGGCATCGTGGTCAACGGGCACCGCGTGACAATGTACGGACTCTTCAACGAGCACCACCAGGAATACCAGACCCTTTGGAACGGCAACGCAGGTCGTGTCTACTTCTACCAAAGCGAGATCCCGTACGACCCGCCGCATCAGGACGCGTACAAGTCGGAGAATCGCAGCCGCAATGGCTATGCATCATACAAGGTCGCGGACAGTGTGCAGAGCCACGAGGCTTGGGGATTGGGCGTCTATTCGTATTTCCGTGATGCGGCCGTGAAGATTGAGAATGCCATCGAGGTTCCACAGACGGCGAGGATACACCATATGACGACGGTGTGGCTCAATGGGACTGCGGGGAGTGAGATCACGCACGTGGTCAATGGGAAGGGCGATCGGGTGTATGCGAATGCGCCGGAGACGGCGATGCGGCAGACTTTTGATGAGTTTCCCTAGGCCAAATCATGGGCTTCCTACGAGATGTTGGCCGAGTAGTATATTGAATGTGGTCCCTCAAAGAATTGGTTAGAAAACACAATACGATACATACTTTGTGTTCGAGCATTCCATGGGAGCCAGGAAGATCCCTGTAGCAGGGACCTTGTCGCATCACATCCCTACACCTTAACGACAACCTATCTAGCCTCTAGCCTAGTATTTCTCGACCAACTTCGTCCGGACTGTCAGTCCCAGTTGCTTGACACTCTCAGCGCACACAATCTCCAATACCGTTACCTCGACGTCCAATTTCCTCCTAATCCATTTCCTCAACTCGAGTGCGAGACTCACCAACGAATTCATCCCTACAGACGCCAACGGCGCATCCATACCCAACTCGCCCTCGCTCCGCATCATGAAATACATCAGCGTCGTCCCGACCTCGCGCGTAATCAACTCCGCCGCGCCATCCGACTTCAAGCGCGTCATGTTGGACGTGATGGCGCGCAAGAACTCGCTTAGTTCCTCGTCACTCGACGACGTCGACGGCGAGGACGCGTCGACCGCCTCCACGTTGCGGTAGACCAGGAAACGCGGGTCTTTGCGCCAAATGGTGCGGTTGTGGGGCGCCGTGATGGGGAGTAGCAAGCGCAGGCCCATGCCCATCTGCGAGTGCTGCGCGTAGCGGAAGTAGCCAGGACTCTCGGGTGCCGGCGTCGCGATCGACCGCTTGAGCATGAGCTCGATGCAGTCCAGGAGCTCGGCCTCCTTCATGATGAACTGAGCCGTGGACCGCAGGGAGTCCAGTACAGACGTTTTCTCGCTCACATACTCGACTTATCCGATGACACCGATGTTCACAGCGCTTGCGGTCCGGCCGAGAGAGTGCCTGTACGACACAAACGCGTCCAGGAAGGTGTTGCCGGCGTTATAAATTGGCCCGGCCCCATTGGCCCGATGTGGCGCCGGCGGAGCTGAACAGCAAGAAGTGTGTCAGCGGTCGAGCTTGTTCCTTAAGAAGGGCGTTGTGCAGACTCCACGTCCCCTGGGTCTTGGGCGTGGCGGCCGCGGACCACTCTTCCCAAGACGCCTTGTCAAAAGCGTGATCTTGCGTAATTCAGTGTCAGCTGTGGATCAAAATGTCTACTTGCCCCAAGGATCGATCGGGTCAGCATCAGATAACATACCCTCAAAACCATAGACGCTTGCAACACGCCCACGGTCACCCTTTCCGCAGCCTTGATTGCGCGGACCACGTCATCGTGATTCCCTACATCGCCAGAAACCCCGACTGCGGTGCAACCCAGATTGCGGAGCTCATGGAAAAAGGACCCCGTGTTGCCTGCCACGCCAGCGGACTGCGACATGAACACAAAGTGCCGCGCGCCTTTTTTCAGCAAGTCAAGTGGCAATTGATCTACCCAGGCCACCGAGTCCACCCACGAAAAGGAAGGCGCCCTCATCATCTAGGAGGTCCAGCTCTTGGTGGCTTGTCTCGGATGGGAGCTCGGCTGGATCGTCGGGCATGGTCACAACAATTTTACCAATGTGTTCTCCCTTCTACATGAATCGAATTGGCTCGTGAATTTTGGTGGCCGAGAATCCTATCATCGGAGAGAATGGTTTGATATGCCCCTGCTGTTAGTACTGCACGGCCTGATGCACGAGGCTGGAAACTTTCCGTTAATGCCGAGCGGGCGCCTTAGAAGTACCCAAGTAGGTTCTTGGGTTGGGGGATTCTGCACTTACTTTCTCGTCATAAGCGGCCGCTCATCATTCACGTGCAGCAAGTCATATCCTGCAAATTTCCGGTTGCTCTGGAAAAGCTCCATGGCTAGCTTGCCCTGGCTCATAAGATCGCGACGCCCAATCTCGACAAATATTTTGAACCAGGTTGGGGGGCAGTTTTATTATGCAAGGCATTGGCACATATGTGTGCGTGTGCCGCGGACAGCTAAGATTTGTGGATGCAGCTACCCTTTCAGCTGTGCCGTATGTGTATTAGGATCGCAATCAACTCCTGCTCTTCCCATAGGCAACCGACGATTCGAACCGCAGCACAATAATTCTTCCAAGGTCTTAAGCTGGGAACACGTCAAATAGATAGATATCGGGCGGGGTGGGTGAGGCTCGGAGGCCAGATTTTGCCAGAAGGCCTCAACCTTAGCGTGAAGTCGTCATCATCTTTCCGCCGCATTGTAATAGGGTTTGGGGAGGGGCTGTTCTGCTAGGCGCATGACGGGAGTGCTTAGGTCTGGCGGGACGCTGACTTCCCCTGAGATGCAGACTGTGCTTATGAGGACCGCGCCATCGTAGCCAGCGGCCTCCTCCGGCTTGATCAGCTCCCAGTGTTTGTCAAAAGAACGCGGGCGGTTTGCAATCAGTCTTGCGGTTTTATATAGATGAGCGGGAGAAGCTTTCCCAGCGCGAAACAGTTCTGGCCAGGTAAGATGGGTTCCGAAGTAATTTGTGGGTCTTCGGCGGCGCCAATAGCTTGGGCGATGCGCTCGACTTCCTCCCAGCCAGCGTCCGTTTATGTGCTTCTCCCAAGTCAGCTTGTAAAAGGCCGAGACTGGAAGTTGATGGGGGCGAGTTGTCGGTCTTTCATGTGCAAAATAGGCGGGTTCGCTGCCCATGATAAAGTATCTCGCATCGGCCTTATCATTACCGTTATTCTTCAAATGAGATCGCCTTCTTCCTTGGATTCCACGTGGTGACACTCTGTGGTTCTGTCCGGAGCCCGAGGTCCGCGCCAAACTCGACTTTGCCGTGGCCTTGAGCGTTTGGGTTGGGAATCGCAAGAATTTGCTGATCTGGAGGTCTGTATCCCCAAGCACTTCACTTGGGGAATCCGTGTTGTTGTTGTTGTTGTTGTTGTTGTTGTTGTGTTTTAAACACAAAACGATCTGGGTGTATTTCCACGGGAAGATTTCAAAGGGGCACCGCAACGAATTATCTGGAACTTAGGGCAGCAAAAAAAAAAAAAAAAAAAAAAAAAAAAAAAGGGGGTATAGAGGATGGACGAGGCTAGGTGAGGGCATCCATGAATTCCAGAATCGGGAGGCAGTCATGCTTAGGACTGGTTTCATTGATCCTGGTACTCATGCTTGAAGGGTGAGTCTCATCGTGGAGCTCCATTCCCGGCTTTTAACTGGCCGCGTAGAGCTTGAACATTGAGCTGTCTTCCGCACAAGAGCAACGGCTGAAGCTCAGGATGTGGCGGAACTGTGTATTATGTTTACCAGGTTGTGCATCTGAAATCAATTAGAAGGTCTATGTGGACTCTCGATCTGGTGTAGCGTGACGAGCATAAGACGCGTTGTTTCCCTCACAGCTCAAGGAAGCTGTTGGCGTAGAGAAAGTGCTGGTCATACGAAAGGGTAAGCAGAAAAGAAAACTGGCCAAGATCTGCCTTGTCGATCGGGATGTTGTGAAGGAGCTGGAGGAACGGTTGACCGAAGACCTAGGTACTGAATTAGCTTCCTCGTACGCGGTAATGGTGTATTTGATCATCGGAAGAGACTTGGGAGGTCTTTCCCGTGGGTAACCGCCAACTGGTAGGTTTCGTCATCGGCGGGTGCGATGACTTCCTCTTAGCCGCGACGCTCACCCATCGTGAGTCGTGCAGAAAACGTACTAGGTACAGAAGCTTGGCTTTAGGAAAGACTCTAGAAGTAGACTTAGACGGGTGGGCGTCTTTTGGCACATTTAGGATCCTCGAGGACATCACCACGCTCAGCTTTATTGACTGGTTAGCGTCACCTTCTCATCTTTAACACAACGTCATCTTCTGTGCACGACCACTCGCTCCTGCTCTCAGGAAAGAGGGCTAGCATGACTACCACATTACACGCTAGTCCTTCTCCTCTACGTGCCGTATATGTTGCGCGATGTGAACTCCTTGAGGCACGACTACGCCAAAACCGCGTCCGTGACGGCGGCCCGCGATATACCGGGACTGTGGTGAAATATACTTAGGAAAAAACTTCATTATCGGGAATGGTTGGCAGCGAGGTATATCTTCTGAAATATAGCTTGAGCGTCATTATTTGAAAAGCTTTGCTGTCCAGTATTATTCTTCTGAGTGACCTCGCAGTGGAAGTGGAATCAATCCCTGCTTGCAGCGAGTCCTTGTTCGGAGCCTTGGCCTCGCTTTCGCTCAAGTTGCATGATACCTATCTATCTCCAGCAGTCGCAGCTCATTATGGTCCCCTCGTCTTCTCCTCCTCTGCCCTGCTCTGTCTACGCACAAAAACGCACCACAAATCTGTTCTGCCACCACTTATTCTTACACAGTCCCTAGATCTCCGCCAACATAAAAGTTATGGGCCTACCTTCCCTAAAAGAACTAGCATGGGCAGCAGATACGTAGCGACGAGAAGGTTTGGTACAGATATGTACGACACGAGGCTGTGATCTGTTGCAGCCTCTCGACCAAGTCCGCAGTCGCGCCCCCTGGAAAGCCTGGAGCTGAAGCACAAAAAGGTGCTTTGCATGTCGAGACAATAATGGTGCGCTCTCAGTTGTATGGAAAGCCGCCCCCCATGGGGGGCCTTTCCCGCCATCTGTTCAGGGCAGCCTCATAGAGCAACGAAGGTGCTGTGAGTACTGATAAATCCACACCACAGGTCCAGTTGAAAATTTGCCGCCTCTTTCACCAACCATCGCTCTCGCCTAATATTGCGGAAGAGTGGGTACCATGCTCCTACGGTGCACCAAGGGCTGAAAGAAACCGAGAGAGTCGTATGATCATGAACGTACAACCGGACCCGCTAGACTTGGACGTATGCGATCTTCCGCGTCTTTACTACGAGGCGTGGTTTTATTTGCGCGACACTACCACGGTGCTGGCTCTGCCCAATTCAGAAATCGGCAATAAGCAGACTTATAGGATTTCCAAAGCTACCGATAATTTACGACGAATGCTATCCGAGACTCGGGATATGCCATGAGTCGCCCAAATCCTCCACCCAGAGTTTGATAATCTGCCCAAGAATGTGGATCTGCTAGATATGTGCTTGCTCCTACAAGGTCTTTATGGCCATACTGGTGAGCCCCATGCACCACAGACCCTGCGACATAGCCGTCAGGCACATGCTGCTCTTAGAAACGATAGCTTAGTCTATGTCAAGTTGGTTGCCATCGAAAATGCGTATTGAGGACAAGGTCTTGGCAGACGCATATTCGAGAATTACTGCTGGTGTCTGAGAAACCTGCCATGATGTGAATAGCTTTCAGCTCGATGAAGTGCATAATGCATGTACCTTGCTAACTCCACGTGCAACAGTCTATGCATGCAGCAAGAGAACAATGCTCGTGCTTCAGCCTGCAAATCCTGGCGGCGCATATGGCGCAAGATACGCTGGGCTTTCGAGGGCGTTGGTCACCGCGACACAAATTCCCTTCTATGAGCGGTTTGGGTTCACTATTTACAGAGTTTACCAGACTTTCGGCGAAGATGGGACTCCGATGATCCGATTACCATGATGGGGCAATTCCTTCCCATTGGGCACTTGTAGCTCAACAAGTGCTGACATGAACAGTGTGCTTTGAGACTTCAGGATGTCTTGTTCGCTATATGGATAAACATCTCCACGAAACTCGAGTGGCCCAGGACAGTACGCACGAATAGATTCAAGAGACTTCAGCACCTGGGCAGCCTCTGAAAGTTCTCATTTGACCTACTGTGTGCCTAAAGTACTATTTGAAGCACTTAATCTGATTATTTTAAAATGGGGAAATGCAGAATCATTTGCACCACTTGTTGTTGCTCAAGGTTCGACTTAGACATAAGACAGCCTTGATAATTCACTCTGTACCTTGATCCCAGACAGAATGTCTCGAAGATACGCCGCTTTGTGCCTGGAAATAACAGTGCAATTCTGCTTAGTATAGCGGCGTCCTCGATAGTAGAATATTTAGGTACACTATGGATGGCTTTGCTTAAGTGGCCTCGTTTCTCGAGACTCTCGAGCAATTTAATACACACCAACACGAGTAGGTATCCAGCTCGACTCCGGCATAGATATGAAGAAGCCCATAATCTCCCGAAACACGAGTACATACGTGGCAACGAAGCATCTCGCCTCTCGACATTCAAGCATCTATGCTGACGGCCTAGGTCGTCAATTGTCCTTTCCCGTAGAACAAGTATCTCATTGCCAGATCCATCGCAGCTGCGTTTGGCGTCTTGTTTCACGAACTTCTGCGCCGGGCCGTTACGTCCGTAGTGCTCTCTGGCTTGGCGGGCTCGCCACGAGAATTTGTGAGGGTATACCTCACAATAATCGAATTGGACTCGCGAGGCAAGGTCATACGCAGCATGGAAACTGAGGCTGCCCAATCACTGCATGACACGGCATATAGCATGACCAGGACCTCTCGATGCTCGACTGCGCTTGGCAGGGATCATTCTTCCGCAAACCTGGACATGTGGAATAGTTGTGGTAAGAACGACGCCTTGCAAATATATCGTATCATTGTCTTCTGTCAGCTGGGCGGTGGATATCGGTAGGCGATGATGAGCTTCGTTCCTGGTGACACCAAGACGACATATCATTCAATTACTCACAAGCGCGAGAGGGATTGCGAAGTCTTTTCTACTGCTCTGAATCTTGATCTTTATCATAGGGGTTCACAGAACTGGGCAGGCCGGCCGACTAAGTGGGGAGGCTAGTTTCGGACGATATTTCGCACTGCGCCCCCCTCGCCACGCCTCATCACAAGCCTTGAAAGCATCGTGCGAGCACACCTGGGCAGGGTTGACGTATTGCGGTAGTGCGATATGGGCATTGAAAGTTCGGACTAAGAAACGTGGGTTTTCCTCCAGATGAAAAACCAGGCATGGAAAAGCTTGGTAAACTAGTTTCAAGCAACGTGAGTTGTTTCACAATCCACTTGCACCTCAAGAAATCTGTCCCTAGAGAAATTCCTTGTATTTGCATTTCGGCGTGGAGGAGGTGCGGAACACACTCGCATTTCTTGACGAATATGACGAGTCCAGCAAGAAATAAGAAGACGATGGCCTCTCGGCTCTGAAAGCGCAGAGTCAGGGTCGAAACCCAGTGCCTCGTGTCAAAAGTCAAAAGTTGACTGTTGCACTCGCCGCGGCTAGACCACGACAGATAGACGGCTAGCGCCAATAATGCACAAAGTGATAACAGAGCATTCATGCGATCAGCAGCCAGTGCTCGACGAGATTTGGCGCAGTTTGAGTGGCAGTGTTAGGCACTCAACGGCACGAGGAGTGCCGCATTGTCTGCCAAGCAATAGCCTCGCTGGGATCCCCAGCATCCACTGTTGATCGTACGCTGCGTGGCTAGTCGGTCACGGCCAGCCAGCCAGCTTTATGAGCGAAGCGCCCCCGGTTTTTAACAGGTATTTGGTAGAGAGGCTAATGAACGATGGCGTGACCGATATTCAAAAGTCGATTAAAAGTACAGTTGAGCCCCTTGGCGGCGCACGTCTCATACCTATAACGACTGGACCCTCTGCCTCTTCGCAACCCCTACCCACGGATCAACTCACCCAACCCACGCCTGATTCACCTAACCCACATTTCCTTAAGCGAGAACAAACGAGCCTGTCCCACATGGTTGTTCAGAGCTTCGCGATCCTCCTGCCGATTATCTCCACCCCCCGGGCCAGAGACCCGTCGTCCATCACTCCTCTACATCATGGCCAGAGGTAGAGGAGCGAGGAGCGCCTTCTCGACGTTCTGGAACAATGCAAGTTACAAGTCATTCGGAAAGCCTCATTTTCGCGAGGCTGAGTTAGACGCAGAAGAGGGAGTGGGACTGCCGTTGAGCAACCAACCGACGCGCAGAAGTAACGATGCGCCCTCATCGGTCCTCCAGCCCGACAAGAGGGTGCCAAGCTCAAAGCTGACATTGCATCAACTATTTTATATCTTTGGATCTCATGGTATCGGAGCTATGGTGATATCGGGCGGTATCAACTTCGCGATAGCATATGGTGAGATTGCCCTCTTAGCGTTCGAGATCACTGTCTTTTCTCCCGTGCCCAAAGGTCCTTTCATGGCCTGCGGCATGTCTCCCAACAAAAGAAAGAAACAAAAAGAAATGAAGAATGCTGCAGGCTCGACGTTTCGATACTCAACTTGGGGGTCACTTCACAAGTCTCAACGGGGTTCTCATCTTCCATCTTCCAAGTGGAGGACCCGCAGGTCGGGGGAGCTGAGAAGAACAGAGGAGCACACATCGAAGAGAATATAAAAACATACTCACCTAGTCACAACCCTGTATCACAAAGTCCCATGCTAACTTTCCCAGTAATGTACACCCACACCGACGACCCCATATTTCTCTTCGAGCTCCCCAACACGCTCGTTGGCGACCTCGCCGTGACCATCATCGTCCAGACCATCGTCACCTGGCTGATCGAGATGCTCATCGTCAACCGCGACCTCCGCAAAGGCAACATCCAGCCCATCGGCTTCATCACGGAACCAGACATCGCGTCCACGAAGCTGGTCTCGCGAGCAGCCCGCTGGTTCCTGCTCCTCGACCTGACCAAGCAGCAGCGGAAGCGCCGCGGAAGTGCATACCGCAAGTTCCTGTACATCTTGGCCAACGTCGTGCGGGCGTTCTCCGTGAGCGTGGTCTGTTTTGCTCTGATGGTCGGCCCGACGATAGGTATCCTCGAGGCGATTGGCGTCAAAAGTGGCGGGGACTGGGTGTATGCGAGCCGGTGGGTGCCGGAGGCGTTCAAGGGCATTGTGGGTGGGGTGTTGGCGTTGGTCACGACGCCGTTTTTTGCCATGATGTGGATGGTCAAGTGCGGCTGGAACGGAGGCCATCATGAGGCGGTGATGATCAATGGGAATGAGAGCAAATGAGGCACAACACTGCCAGTAGGGAATCTTGCTTTTACACGATATAATCGTAACAACACATAGCACAACGACGGCCTGGAAGCAACCGACCCGCTGAACAGGCGGCGTATAATCGCGGTCAAAGGTTGTCTTTAGGGCCTGACTACTCGCATCAAACCATGGAGCAATCTGTCGGGTCAACACCATGGTTAGGTACAATCAGCGGGTCAATATATACAGGATTTGTTGGGTGCAGGAGTTTTACATACGACGGGAATGATATGGTTGCGAACGTCTTGTCGCGGCGCTCGGAGTATTGTGAAGATAGCGAGACCGGGAAAGACATCATGGCTTTGCCGGCTGGACTGCTCTCATAGCATCCATCAACACCTTTTTGGTCCGGCTAGGCTGGGCACCTTGCCAGAGGTGAACGGTCAATGACAGCAACCATGCAGTCATAGCCGATTTGAACACGATTATCTTTTGCGTTGATTTCGCTTGAATCAAGTGGCGAAGACCAAAATACCCCGCATGTGCATCAGCAGAGGTGTGGACATACGGTTGTGGTGTTTTGGTGAGATGAGACCTCGAAGTGCACGGTAGCTCCCCTGCAGCCCGGGTCAGAATCCGCTACCCAACGCAACCTTGTTAGAGACCTGTGATGGTCTCGATCGAAACTTTCCGACAAGTTCAAGGACCAGACTGCCAGGCTACCCGGGGTGTCCTGCTGCTACGCAGTAGTATGATGGTACAGTAGGGGTTCAATTTACTTTGTACATCGCCGGCAACGGCGACGATCACATGTAATGCCATATCTTGAAATATCCCGATCAGCGACTATTGCGGAGGGTGGTCCGATCGCTTGCGACAGTGATGCTTCCAGGACTTTGTTTCAACAGGCGGCCAAATGGCCTGCCAAGCACAGCGTTCACGATACAAAAGTGGTGGACGCTTGGCCTGTCAAACTGTGCCCACAGTTGGCCCATGGACCGTGAATAAGACTCCCGTCGCCGCAGGCTCGTTCGTCCGAGATCAAAGGTAAGAAAAAGGTTCGCCGTCGGCAAGAGTGTGCACTTGTTTGTCTCCCTCCGAAAGACTGCGTAGCAAGGGGTGTTCGGAAATGATTAACTCTCGGTATCCTGGTGCTGATCGCGATACAACGGTCCTCTCTCAAATCTGGGGAATGCCATCTCGAAATCCTCCGAAAGAAGGCCCTTCGAACAGATTTGAAGCCAGAACGTGCACAAGAACGCTGGACCCATACAGGCTCCATCATATCTCCATCGTCGACTTTGGGCTATCCTCAGGATGTATTCGAGAGTGGCACGCTGGTGGCCTCATCGACGACATCTCAGGCTCTCCGCGAAGAAGGAAACTCGGACGTACAGCCGCCAGGACAGCATGTTCAATCTCTTGTTCGCCGAGCCGATTGTTGCTCCGCCATCTGCAGTATGTGTGCTGTTTTCCTCAGCCATGGATCACGACTGACATAGAATAGGAGCGACCTTTTCATCCGCTGGGCGACTCGACCCAGTCGGTTGTGCCTGAGCTGTATTGGCCGGCCAGCTGGAACAGAACTACCCAGAAATGCCTATTCTGTACCCCCTCGAAAGCTTGCCCAGATTGCGACGATGGGGAGAGCACATCTTTCCCACTGCCGCCTATGTTGACAGCGGACGTCGAGACAGCGTCAAGTATTGATGCCAAACCGAGTGGAAGGCATCCGGATACATGGATGCACAGCTGCGAGGGCCACGACAAGCCGGTCAAGTCCAGTTCTTTCTCCACGTGGTCACACGAATCCGACGCATTTCAGCCGTCGGAAGAGCACAATGGCGCTGCACTTTCGATCCAGAAAGACCTGGTCAAGCACTCTATTAAGACGCTCGTACCCCGAATGAGAAAGAGCATGAGCAACCTCAGACGTTCTGTCCGAAATATCTCGTCATGAGCATGCCCGAGGCTCTTCAAGCCTTCTCTCATCCACCTTGATAGTTGCCCACAGACGTTGCTGTGGCGGCACATCGCACCAAATTGTATGACGGGAAACCGTGGAGCGTGCTCGAGCTCCGGGCCGGGGATCTGCTGATGCGGCAGCGAGGGTGCCGTTCCGACACTTGAGACGGAAAGGAAAGGCCAGACAGTTCGGGTTGATGAATGTACGATAGACGATGCCATGTACAGGTGCACCTTCCACCGGCACTGTTTGTTTCACAATGAATCCGGCGTGTTGAGCGACGTCTGCTGTGCTGCGTTGCTGCGCGAAATTGAAGGCATCCCAGGCTGGCTCGGTCTATCACGGTGTTGGCGTTGACTTGTGACACCGTATCCAGACTCGTTTACGGACCCGGCCGTCGAAGCTGCAACATCCGAGTGTGTATATCAGGATGATCACCTTGAGATCGTATCATAATGTTTCCAGGCCTAGCGCGCTGTAACACGCCTCGAACACAGATGTGGAGCGGGCGGAGGCCGGGACGGCGCGATTCCACTGTAGCCCTCAAGCCCGTACCCTGGCGAGTGCAAGAAGCAACTTGGTGTCTTGAGGGTCTTGGGTTGTCCGACAGTCTGGTCAGCTGCCCGGACGAGAAATAAGTAATACGCTGGCATTGGGGCCAGATGTGACCCTTTGCTTGGTGAGCCTTGGAGTTGAGATGGATGGTCCAGTTGAGCATAAGCCTCCTCGTCGATAATCAAAGACGAAGAAGTAGACTGCCAGCGGACGAGCAGTCGGCGTGTCTCGAAGCGGAGACGATAACGATAGCAGCTGGAGGCTGGCAGTTGTAAACGTGGGGGGGGGGGGGGTCAAGACTTTTGACGGCGACGGCCGCAGAGGCTCAAATGCAGTTAGTGCACTACTGCTCCCAGCAAGATACCCCTGCGCAAACCACAGCACAAGCCCTGTCAGGCCTGTGTTATCAAACCAAAGTGGTAATTAGAGCGAAATCACATTTTTTTATTTCAATCTCAATGTCAACAATGTCAAGGTCCAGAGTGCGCGCGGCACCTATCATTCTCTTCAAAATGGACTTGTGCTTTAGCTACGCCTGCATTTCTACCTATACTCCATATTGCCGTGGAGCGAAACGAGTGGAATCCAAGATGCTCCGGGGGTGCCAACCCCACAAGGATTGCTGACATGACCTCTGACTTGTGATCTCGAGCGCTTCCTCACTCGATCTACTTGAGCTTAGGCAGAAAATTCAACATCAGCACTTCCTCGTGCGAACTGCGAGCACATCGTGATCTTTGACTGCGTTCCTCAAAATGGCCACTTCGGCGCGCTGCCGCTTTTGCGCCGAACTATCCATCGAGGCCCTTGTTAGCCTGACCAAGCAACAGCTGGAAGGATACCACGAATTTCCGCACCAAGCTTTCTACCAGCACCAACCTTCCTTGAAGGACCTTGAGGCATCAGCAGAAAGTGGATGTGATCTATGCCGCCTAATTCTGGACTGCTTCAAAGGGACTCTGGCCTGGGATGGCTGGGATGTCCAGCCTGACCCCATGTCCTTCGAGGTCTGGCCGGAAGAGCCGTGGACATGGCTTGGAGTGGATAATTCGGAGCCAGAGAAAACAATGTATTGCCAGGCGAAGAGGTTGGAAGACTCGAGTGTGCGCATCGCCATCAGCTCTGATCACCTTCTTAGTGGCATGCCTCAACTATCTCCTGAGACTTCCACCCAGCTTGACACGCTGCTGGTCCAGCTTGGGCCCGAGGTTGAGGATCCCGATCCAGAGAATGGAGACAAGCCACCTGGATTTTTGAAGCTACCAGCACTTCCTCTGACACTGACTGTGGCCAATGGTGACTTGCCCTCTTTTATGATGCTGCGATGCTGCCGGAGCTGATGGCTGACCTCCACCCCTAGGCCACGCCGTGCGTGTGGACGATCACATTGTCGGCCGGTCGAGGTTGGTCCCAGATCTTGCCGCTCGAGAGAACTTTGATATTGCACGTGGATTGATGCAGGCCTGCAAAGAGGAGCACGAGGGGTGTCTGACTGATCAGCCTCAAGCGCTGCCAACGCGTGTCATCGATGTCGGTGCGGCGCCTGATTTTCACGATGTGCGAATCATCGTTTCCAATGGGTTGAAAGGCGACTATGTGGCTCTGAGTCACTGTTGGGGTGGTAAAGTTACGCCTCTGTTAACGACACAGACGTTGGAGGATTTCAGCCTCAGCCTGCCGTACTCGGATTTGGCAGCCAACTTCCGGGACGCAATCACTATAACAAGGAATTTGGGCATTCGCTATCTGTGGATCGACTGCCTCTGCATCATTCAAGACTCGAAGCAGGACTGGGGTCGAGAGTCCGTCAAAATGGGTGACATTTATCGCAAAGCTGTGCTCACCATCTCCGCTTTATCATCACCTGCCAGCACTAGCGGCATACTCACAACCAAGCACAGACCAAAGCTTTCTCCAGGTCCTGTCATTATCTCGATGTCGACCATGTACAAGGCCCAAGAAATGGAGGTTTCCCGCTATGATCCCGACAGTGAGACTCTGATAAAACTGAACATGCCCTTGGCTTCGGGCGGCTGTCCGCTTAATAGTCGTGGGTGGTGCCTTCAAGAGTCGGTCCTCTCCCCACGTCATCTCTTTTACGGCGAGGAGCAGATCTACTGGCGCTGTCCACGCGGGTTTCAGGACGCCGAAGGTTGTGGACCTGCCCCCGGACGACGATTCCCAACCGAGAGTCACCGGTACCGCGGGATCATGTCCTCGGTCCTTTTCTCAGACATCCTTCGTAGCCCTGTCCAAACGACAGTGAACTTGGACGACATCCTCACCGAGTACTACAGTCTCGTGCAAAACTACACAGGCCGTAGTCTCACCTATGGATCAGACAAGCTTCCGGCGTTCTCCGGTATAGCGCAACGTCTTCACCGTGTGATAGGCGGCGACTACCTCGCTGGTATCTGGAGCAAAGATCTGCACTGCGGACTGTCTTGGCACCCTGACAGCCCTTCCAAGTACAGCCAGCCGTTTCGCGCACCGTCTTGGTCCTGGGCTGTCTCTGACAGTGAGGTATTAACTGAGCTCGAGTCAAGAAACGTGGAAAGAGGAGGGCCGCAGAGTCCTCTTAGCCTTCAAATGGTGGACCACAATCTGGACAGGGCGAATCCATACGGCCAGGTCATCTCGGGGTCATTAGTGATCAGAGGTTTGATGAGAACAATGATCCGCAGCAACCAAGTTGTAGACGCTTACCATTCTCGTCATATTCTGGGTAATGTCAGATTTGACGAAACTCCAAACATGAGAGACGACGGTGTCTGGGCGTGGAGCTCGTTGTTCCGCACCACCGACGGCCGACTTGTCTCCCTTATCACCCCTGATGGCGATGATGAGGACTGGGAACTTGCAGAGGCCGCATTTTGCCCCGGGTCTTACGCAGTACTCATCAATCACGCTGAAGTTGACAGCGAAGACGATGAGTGGACCAAGGAGCGAGCTTCGTGTCTTGTCTTGCAGCAGGTGAAAGTGGAAGCAGGAGGTGATGGCGCGACGTACAGACGAGTCGGGATTGTCAATTTGAATGCTGTAAAGGTTGCCTGGTTGGAATCATGGGAGAGCCGGACGATTTCTCTGGTGTAGGATGGGTCATGAAAGTATTCTAGACGTGTCTCTATACGCCCTTCACTTCAGTCATCCGGATGCCATCATTATTCTCTTATGGGCAAGCTCTAGGCCCGGATTCACGGCCACTTTCACTACCCAGATACTACCTTACTTACCTCAGCAGTCAAATTCTCGAGACCGTGCCATAGGTCAATGGCTTGTTATTTCACCGCCTGTATGCACTCACCCGGCGCAGAAGATCGTGGTCTGTGAGACAGACAACCCCGAGGTTCCATCTGCCGAGGGGCGGTTGACGAGGCTTGGACACAGCATTTGCTAGCTTGAGCCTCAGTATTAGCATTTCAGAACCACGGAATACCATTGGCTCGCGAAGGCGCTGGTGATTTCCATTGTTGGTTTCAGATACTTGGGCGGCTGTGGCGACCCGACATTCAGGACCGGACTAAGAACATCAGAATCACTCTGTGTTGTTGCACATGGAGCACCTACAATCACGGTCTGGACCTCCTGATAGCTACGCGTTGTTTCCCTGCCAAATATACCGACGTCGTTCTGCGTTCACAGGGTTGCGTCAGATGAAAACGAATCAGACCGAGCAAGAGCGTCTCCCCGGTCACGAGGAGACCGCAAATTGCCCAACATCACGCGAGCCGGCATCTGATGTTCTGAATATGCTCTCTTTATTCAGGCTCGCTTGAATCTACAACTTAAAAGAAACAAGCACAGAACGAGGCAGCCATATGAACTAGCATGGCGGCGACAACACGAAAGTCGGGGTTGGAGAGGCATCTGAGTGGGAGCGAGAGGGTTTGCGCCGCCTCATAAAGCAGCCTCCCGACGTACCGCTCGAAGCGTACAGATATTTCAATTATCAATAGTGCCTTTTCTGTGTGACCAGGACTCTGTTTAAAGCCTCTCGACTCCTGTCTGCCGCTTTGCATGGTGTGGTTCCTCCTCCATCACTCTCCTTTCGACCAGCCTTTCAAATACACTCGTTCCTTTCGTTAATTCCGAGTATCCTACTCGATCACGTTCATCTTCTTCATTGACTGAAGAAACTCCTTTGCTGGCCTCATATCGAAGTTCCGCTCAAACCCAGTCTGCACAACTCCTTCCACAGAATCACCCACGTACAACCACCACCATGCCATTCCTCCTCGCCCTGAAGACCCTCAGCGCCGCCCTCCTCAGCGCCACCGCCATCTCTGCCCACGGCATCGCCTACGGCATCAACGTGGCAGGCACCTACTACGAAGGCTATGACCCCACAACCATCCCTTTCAAGCCCACCGCGCCCACCGTCGTCGGCTGGACAATCACCGACGCCAACACCGGCTTCGTGGCGCCCGCCGCTTACACCACCCCCGACATAATCTGCCACCACGCCGCAAAGCCAGCAGCCGGCTACGCCGCTGCCACCGCCGGCGACAAGATCGCAGTCTACTGGACCCCCTGGCCCGCGACGCACCACGGGCCGGTGATCGACATGCTGGCGAACTGCCACGGCGACTGCACGACCGCCGACAAGACAACGCTCGAGTGGTTCAAGATCGGCGGCGTGGGTCTCGTCGATGGCGCCGTCGCGCCGGGCAACTGGGCGACGGACACGCTCATTGCGAACAACAACTCGTGGGTGGTGCAGGTCCCCGCGGACCTCGCGGCGGGCAACTACGTGTGGCGCCACGAGATCATTGCGCTGCATAGCGCGGAGAACAGCGACGGGGCGCAGAATTACCCGCAGTGCTTCAACCTTGCCGTTAGTGGTGCGGGTGCTCTTGCGCCGAAGGGGACGCGGGGCGAGGCGCTGTATTCTGAGAAGGAGGCTGGTATTGCGCTGGATATCTACTACAAGCTTTCATCGTACGACATCCCTGGCCCGATGCAGATCGCGGCGGGCACCAATCTGGCGCAATCGGAGCTGCCGATCGAGAGGACGTCCGCGGCTTATACCACTGGGGTGTCGAAGTCTAGCTCTGGTGTTGCTGTCCCGACAATGACGGCTGCTCTCGTGACGTCCCATTTTCCGACGTCTGAGGCAGCGGCGACCTCGAAAGGAACGACTTCAAAGGCTGGCACATCATCCTCTGTCAAAGCTACCAGCCACTCAGCCCACTCTACCTCCTCTGCTGCCGCGATTGTGAAGAGCAGCGCCACCAAGTCGAGTGAAGTGGCGGCCGCCACGGCAAGCGAAGGTTATGGTTTGGACAGACCGTGCAAGCATGGGCGCTACGCTCGTGGCTTGAAGGCTTGATGTACGTGATATTGGTCTGGCCGGCTGAGAGACGAAGGAGATCAGATGCTGTACGACAGAAATGCGGGACGCTCTGCTGGAAATGTGTCAACGAGCGTTAAAAAAAGAGAAAACAGGGATACATGGGTAAATGGTAGCCCGAGTGGCCAACGATGACACTAATTCAATTCGATATGTACATGAATACAAGACCAATATTTGACAATTCCTCTTTTTGGCCGCTCGAAATCCGCAATGACATGATGCTCTGCTGAACCCAATTATGGGGACATCCGAGATCGAAGAAGCTGTCACTCCCGCGAAGCCACGCCAAGTGCAGGTTCAAATTACACCCATACAGAGCGCCTACAAGAACGTCCTCGCCATTTCTCAAGTCCACTTGGGATTTGCAAAGTTCATCAACATCAAGTTCGTCTAAGTGCACATGCTGTACCCGCTTATCCACTCACCCAGATGACCCCAATTGACGAGCGTAAATGCTCATGAAACCCTCCCACCTTTCATTGGACGCCATTGGGAAAGTTCCACCCAGCCAGAAGGAAGTTGAACACCGAGAGTGACGGACTGCACAAAAGGGAAGAAGAGATACAAGAAAAAAGCCCGCCCATGAATTCTACTTGGCCCCAGTCTCCTTCAACAACCCCTTCAACTCGCCAAACTTCACCGGCTTCACCAGAAACTCATTGATCCCCGCATTGATTGCATCCTCCTGCGCCTCCGCGCTCGCTAGGCCCGTCAGCGCAATGATCCTCGACCCCGGCTCGATGCCCTTCTCGGCCTCGAAAGCCCGAATCTTCCTTGTCGACGTCAGCCCATCCATAATCGGCATGCTGATGTCCATTAGCACATGCGTGAACGGCGGCGGAGACTTCAACGACAAAGAGTGTCTGCTGCTGTTGGCGAACGTGGTGTCGGGATGGTGCTGTTGTACCGCCGACTGCGACGACGAGAAAGCATGCTGATAGGTCTCAAGCGCGAGGAGACCATTGCTGGCGGTCGCGTAGGACAGGTTGTGCTTCTTCATGAACATGATGAGTAGCTGCAGGTTGATCTGGTTGTCATCGACGAGCAGGATGTACGGGCGCGCTGAGGTCGTAACGTTGCGCCCGCGTGAGGTCGGCTCCGCCGCAGACACGGGTTCTGCCGCTAGAGTCAAGACCAGGGGCGGCGCGGACCGTGATCGCAGGGACGAGTTCTCTGCTTCGACACGGCCCATGAGCAAGCTGTACGATGGCGAGAGAAAGGGCTCAGGCTCGTTGTCCTGTGCGATCGTCTCGTCGATAGCCTCCATGTTTATCAGTGCTGAGGGGCCGGGTCGTCGGGCATGCGAGGCTTTGCTTTGCTCTATAGAAGCCCCATCCGTTGAGGCCTGTTTGGTGATTTGGGCCAGCTCGGCGCGCTGTGCTGCCTCTACTTTACGGATAATGTCGCGCTCACGTCGAATGGCTTCGGGGTCGGATTCTTTCCTTCCCAGAACGATTCTCTGTCTGTGTCGGTCATGCTCCTCTTTAAATCTTGCAATCACGTTTGCCAGCTTCCTGGGACCCAGCGGCTGTGTGATTGGGATAGCCTCTACACCAATTTGAAGCAGTTGCACAGCAATTCCGTTACGGAAATCTGATGCTTGGGCAGTGTTGCTGCACAGCGCGATGAGAGGCGCTGAGAGCTTGGCACCAGAGCTGTGGTCCTTGTAGTACTCGAGGAGCTCCTCGGCAGACGAGGGTATCATAGGGAGTAGAACAAAGTCTGGGCTGGTCTCGCAGGGCTCATCCACCACGGTCATACCAAACCAGCCCTCGCAGGTATCCCGCAGAGTTAGTTTCAATTCGTGTAGGCCTTTGATCTCGGAGCCACAAAGTGGCTCGTGCGATCCCGACGCGAGGCTGACGGTATCGGCCATGCAGATAGTGGTGCCTTTCGTTATTTGGTCGACCGAGGCTTTGTCGGCTACCTTGGCAGCGATTGGAAAGGTCATAACGACACTGACTTCCGTTCCAACGTGGTGCGCGCTGTTGATAGATATTGTGCCATCAAGTGCCTCGATGATCTGTCGCACAATTGACAGTCCCAGGCCCGTTCCCGTTGAGAACGGATCCTCTTGAGAAAAGGGCGCGAAGAGCTTCGTGCGCTGGAACTCCAAGCTCATGCCTCTCCCAGAATCTAAGAAGCGGAAACGCACTTTGACTTGGGAGTCTGTCTCTGATTCCACTTGCAGCGACACAGAGACGAAGCCGGCATCCGTGTATTTGAGTGCGTTACCAAATAAATTCATCACGATCCGTCGCAGCGCGCCCGGCTGTGTCCGCACGAACCAATTGCTGCGAGGTGTGATGTCCAGAATGACAACTGGCTCGCTTGGTGGCTTGTTCTCGTTCGGCGACACATCACCAGCGCCCATGTCGGCAAGAGCAACCCCATAGGCGTCCTGATCTGGTCCTGTCACTTGGTGACTTCTCCTGAACACATGACCTGCCGCCACCGCGTCGACAACTTTTGCACTGTTAGAAGCTGATGTGGAAAGTTCGCAGTGGGTTCTCGCACATACCTTCCTCCACTAGAGCTGCCAGATCAAAGCTGGTCGTCAAACCAACGATACTACCAACATGATCCTTTCTTTGCCCTGATCTCTGGTTCAGACGTTTGCGCGAGGCCGACCCTTTCCGGAGCTTGTTGATCTTAGCATAGTCCAGAACGTGGTCGATTGTATCCAGTAAAGTCTTGCCGCAGGTCTCGATCGATGTGAAGAGCCCTTTTTGGTAGGCAGAGACGGCGGTCTCGTGAAGAAATTCCACGCTTCCAAGGATCCCATGCAGTGGGGATCTGGCCGGTAAACTTAGCCAGCTGTTCTTACTGAAGGAGCAAGTTGTACTTACCTCAATTCGTGACTGATAGACGCAATAAAAGTAGTCTTTGCGAGGTCACTTTTGGTAGCCTTGACTCGTGAGATCTCACTCATGATGCTGTTTCCAAACGCTTTCAGATAGGGAAGCTCGTTTTCGGGACTCATGAGGCGTCCTGCTGTCGAGGTCCAGATAAAACCGCCAGCAATGTACTTGCCCTCGACAAAATCCCACAAAGGAAGGAAAATGAGAGAACGAACCCCCGGCAGGACTTTTAGGAGCTCGGTTGGCACAAAGCGGCCCCGCGCTGGTGTGTCTTTGCGTGATGCGCACGGTCGCGGCTCCCAAGTTGCGTTGGCATCTGCGGTCCTTTCTTCGGCTGACATCTCATCGCCAGAGCTGATTCCTGATCCGTTGTCGGTGAAGCTAAAGAACTTCCCGGATGGAAAGTTCTTGATGTACTTCTCCATATTCTCCTCGGGGAAGCCGAAGTCCTCTGCACTCAGCCTGCCATACTGTTCGTGCTGAGAGATGGACAGACCAATGACTTCGCAAAGCGTACGACGCGGTTTCGCATTTGACTTTGGTGTGCGGAGATCGTCGCCAGAGTCGGTCGAGTCGGTCTGTCGCTGTCGAGAAGGCAATATCGTGTCACCAGACATGTCGCTGCCAGAATTCATGCCTGACGAGTAATCACCGTTGTTGCCTCTTAAAGCCCGTCGGCTTAGCCCCTGAAAGTTTCTGGACGATGTGTTGAAGAATATCACCCCGTCAGCGTCTGTTGACTGTCTAATAATGGTGGCGGCACGGCTGAGAATCCTGGACGGATCATCACGACTGACGCGTGTCTTGGCCGACTTTGGTTCCTGCTGAGTTGGAGCAGGTGAGCTCTTCTTAGTAGTAGGGCCAGACTCGTCGTCAAGATCAAGCCGCATCCTATTGGTGTTCTCACTTTGCCTTCTCATGATGGCGGATCTGCGAGGAGATTCTTCTCCCGTGTTGCTCATGGAGCCGACGGGGCTATCATGATCGTCGGTGCCCTCAATGAAGTCGGCCAGACCTCGGACCATCTTTTCTCCATTCATGCGAGCTTCACGATCCTTGGCGAGCTCCAAGTGCTCCATGACAGCAGCAGCGACATCCTCCATGAAAACGACCTCATCAAAGGTCAGCGCAGGCCGCGGCTTCTCGCTCGAGACGGCGTAGACACCGATGCGGTGGCCCGACTTCGTCCTGATGGGCACGCCAGCATAGAAGACAATGCCTGGCTCTTGCTTAACGTAACTTCGGTCTTTGAAACGGTCATCTAGCCGCAAATCCGAGATGACAAGCGCCTCGGCTGTGTAAGTTTGGCCGTTGTCATCTTGGACTGAGTAGGTCTGACCGAAGCTATGATGGCAGATGGAGTCGCTCCTTTTGATGATGGTATTGCCGAGCCATATTTCATCGCCAGGCTGGTGTCTCTCGTCTGACACAAGCGAGAGTGTTTGTGTGGCCTCAGCAAGAATGTACTCTAGAGACTGTTAGGACCAAAGACACCGTGATCGGCAGGACGGCGCTCGGCTGTAGGCGGTACTTGCGTTGAGTACTATCCACCAGCGAGACCATAGAACGGCGGACATCGAGTCGCAGTGTGGCGAGCTGGGCAAAAGCTGTGAGTGTCTTGTCGCCCGAGGCACGGGGCTTGTAGCCTTCGTATGTCAAACCCCAAGCATGGCCTCGGTCTTCTGGCTTGACGTTGACAAGGTTGTTTTGGGCATCTTTCCAGGGCTTGTAATACCTGTCCACGATGTTAGTCTGCACGGGGCGGCCACCTGGGTGACGGATCGGAGGCTCGGTTTGTGCTGTCGACGATCACGTCTCGGAAGTTCAGCGAGCCCAAGACCATCTGAAGCTCAGTGCTCAGCCTGGAAAGGACATGGAGGATTCGGCTCACCTGTGCAGATCACGCTCTCGGGCAGCTTCGGGGCGCATGTTTGCTACGTTCTTGCAACGAGCAAAAACCTGCGCAGCCGGTCACACCGACTTCCAGCTTCCAAGGCTGCCCAAGGTTATGAGCTCGTGGGGCACAGGATCCGCCGTCAACAAAAACAACAAACTTGGCTTGGGCAGCAGAGGCCCGAGTCTAGAGCCTGCTGTGCAGAGCCTAGAGCCCCAAAGGCCTTGACTTGGGCTGCAGTCACCGGGTCAGCTTTCCGGTCTCCAGAATGACGCTGATTATTCCCGAATGGCGGCCCACTTTCGCTTGCTTTGCCGACCTCGCACCGCGCGCCGGGGCTCCACACGTAACGCCGCCGGCCAACGTGTCGTTCGTGGGGTCGAATCGTCGATCGTCCCTTTGCGATGCCCGTCTCGTAGAAGGACGAAGGATAGAAGTGATGAAGTGCAAGTACCTAGGTACGTACCTGTCAAAAGTGACCAAGACTGTCATCATGTCGGCCCGAGCCGCCTGCTGCGATGGGAGCAGGAGCCTTCCTTTTGTGAACAGACCAGGCCTCTGATGACAGGGAAGATGCTTGGCACGTTGTCGGCTGCGACATCCAGCTCCCGACCAGGTACGACGCAATCGACCATCTGCTCTCAGATCTTAAGTATAAGGCGAACGTAGGATGTTTGGAACGTTGGACCATTCGTTGACCCTGTTCTGTGTCTTGGAGCTCATGCGGCGCTTCAACCTGAGCGGGTATACCGTATACCGTACAACATTCACGTTGTCATTCAAGCACAATGTGAAGCCGCAATGCATTATGCAGCCATAGACGACGATATGACCATGCATCCTACGTCGAGGCAGGAGCAAGCAAGTGTTGCTTGCCTCCTGGGTAGTTGCCTGGGCCTAGATCATTGTTGTTTCTTTACAAGCTGAGTGCGATACCCGTGCACTTTCCTCCGATCACATACAGATCTAAGAACAGCAATCCCCACTCGTAACTGAAACAGCAATATTCCAATGGCATCGAACTACTATAGTCCTCATTGTCTCTCAAAATCGTTCGTTCCTCCGCAGGCACACACAAAGGACCCATCCACTGGGTCTGACACCACGGGAAGACAAGAGCAACGCGGTCCTCACTTGGACAGTGCTCGAGGTCGGAGCCGCGCGTCATGTTCAAGTCAATACTCAGAGCCTACGAACTCCGTCTCAGCGGATACAACACATACGCAAGCGTCGCGCCCAACAGAAAAAGTGGAAACGGCTCGCTAAAGAAGCTCGACTGGCGGCAGTCCCCCTCCCTCAGGCTAGATAACTTGTCGCTGACGAAGAGGCACGGACCCAACAGCTCGCTGAAGAAACCCGAATGGAACGGGGTATCCATAGCGTATTTCTGCTTCTCGCGGATATTCCTTCAATTTTCCCATAGTTCTAGAAGTACTCGAACGCAACTTTCCATCTGACCAAAGAGTCTATGACTGTCTATAACAAGCTATAGAGTAATTAGTATATGCGAAACCTGGACTGCAATGCCCTGCAACTGGCGTTCCCGGAAGAAACGCTGAAAGTAAGAGGCGTGAGGTGGTTTGACGCACACCGCAATCCAATAATCATTCTGCAGGAGCTGTTCGTTGTCATGCAATCGAAGGCAGCGACGACATCCCTTCGGGTCGAGAATGCCTCGATTATCGTGGGAAACCCGCCGGATTGCCCGATGAAAGAGACCCAGACGCAGACCAGAGATACAAGGATGCCATTAGTAATGACAGACGGGCTTTGGTGTTTGTTCGTGGCTTCCCTTCGAATAAAGGGCTCCGATGGTGTCTTGCACCGGGCTGCGGGGCTGGCGCGATTTACATCGCGGACCCAGACACAGGAGCTTCGGCTAATCATGATGTGCCGAGACTCCAAAGCGCGCATGTGCTCCGAGCATCAGAAACTCACGAGTGACGCTTCGGACTAGTGCGCTGGCTGTTTGGGGCACGACACGGCGGATCCGGATGGCACGCAAGCGTTGCCAAGAGAAAGCACAGAGGCTTGTCCAACTAACATTTGCGACGCTCGCATCGAGAGGGTCGAAAGCCCGGAGTTCTTCATGCACTTGAAACACATCAATCACATGAAATTCACGTGAATTTTTAAATGGAATTCTGCTGGATTTGCCTGCAGCCATGGGACGATTTGCATATACAGTATGGTTGCGGCAAGGGGCGAGTCTTGACAACCACAAGCCTCGGAAGTTCCTTCGGGTGGAGGGCTTCGGGTGGAGGGCTTCGGTCGAAAGGGCCAGACTGCTAAGTATCGAGAGTTCAAAGGCAGGATCGCGCACAAATGATGCCCACGGAGGAGGATGGCTGTGAAGTCGAACGAGCAGCTTGCCTCGAGCTGGCGTTGACTGGTCTTCCAAGCTGGCGGTGTTTGTGGGCATAAATAGCGATGGAGTCAGTCTTAGTGAACAAGACCTTTTTCACTCTCTCGAACGCGCCTGCATGAAATTCCATATCTACATCTGATCATATAAATCTGATTTTTTGCAACTTTTTCTAGAGTTGTCACAAATTTAAAGTTCTCTGCCGCCTCCTTATCCCCTTGTTTCTTCTCTTTCTTTTTCGGAGTCACTTATTTTCTATCAATTTTTATCAATGAAATTTCCTTTAAAAAAATTGGACCCTTCATATTCTTTTTATAAGAATTCGGCATCGATGCCAAATTTTTATGTTGGCTTGGGAGTCGAGGCACCAAACCCATTGATGGTGGGGATTGAAAAGCTGTATCAGCGTGGAGTTACGCATCTTGACGCCACAACATCTAGACGGACCTCAGGATTCATACAACCATCAATGCCTCGCTACCTATCTTCGGCCCCATCCCAATTCGCCAAGGAAGTGAATGCTAAACTATATTGCCCGCACTGGCACTTTTTGTGCTAGGACGCAGAGACGCCTGGGCGTGAAGCCATAAACTCGCGAGTTCTTGAGGTCTCACGGGTGCGACCATGGGCAACAAACCCTTGAAGTCAGGACGATCAGAACCCTTTGTTTTTGGGCGCAAACAATGAGTGAGCCTCCAACATAGGGTGAGAAAATGCATTTCCGCAACTTGAATCCGAGAGACTGAGATTTACTACCTAGGCAAGCGGCGGAAGCCATATTTTTGCCCCCGCAGCGGGTAGGTACGTTAGTATTCACACCTTCCTGGACGTTCACATACTCGTTCTGATAATGTAGATGTATTGTGCAGGGTTGGGTGCAAACATATGGCTTCCACCGCTGCCTAGGTACCCACGGTCCTTCTCGACTAGTTTTGACGACAACTCGAACACTGACGAGCCTCGGCTCTCGGTTCATCACAATAGTTAACAGGACACAGTGGGATGTTGTACGGGCTACGTAAACGCGAGACTACATCTCTAACCCGCAGGCTCACACGACTCTAAACTTACCTGTAAGGTTGTGGCTGCTACGACCGATGCAGATCTGTTCCCAAGTAAAGCATTCGGATGGTGGTGATACACTGGAAGACCGGTGGCGGTTTACCCCGGAATGACTATCAATTCTCCGTAGTTGTGGGCTGCGCGGTTGCTAGTGGCTGCATTTTTAGCTCACGAATGGTTCGATGCAGTGTGCAGATCTAAGTTTTAGATAGTGACTTCGGGAGGCGCGCATGACAGAGAGAGAGAGGGGGTGGCGGTCGGTTTCAGGGACCTTGACCGCGGCAAGCGATAATTGGCGCCACCACCCTCCTCAGCTGAAGCAATGTGATACACCCAAACATTATCAAGATCGCGTGATACCTCATAAAGGACGTCGAAAAACATGTGAAAGCCACTCGAGAGGCCTGAGTTGTCTCTGGCGATGTCAGAGTACCTCATGGCAGGGTGCAAGTATGTGTCTGGCGCCAGTGAAACATCGTATCAGATCGTGGCCGCCGAAGCACGGCGCTGCTACTCGCATGTGAAAGCTGCGTTGATGTGAAAGTCCTCGGTGGGGACGCCGATACCCACTTGAGCAACCAAGAATAATTTCGGTCATTCTTCTTCACGAACTTCTGCATACCTACGGCGGCAGCGATTTCATCTTGACCAGTTACAATCTTTGGCGAATTCCAGCGATTGCTGCGCCTCTGTTGACATTATCTATTCTTTGTCCACCGGCACTGGTCGCTGTATATCCTCCCGAATCCCGGGCGTCCCGAGGGACCGGCGCCGATCTACAATTAGCATGACCAAGTGCGCCGAATCAAGAGAGTCTGGTCGCTGAGTCGCACATACGAACGCGTCACGGTTGTTTGGGCAGGACTCTGTCCCGTCGGAAACTGGTCTCGCGGGGTTTCGAGAGTGCTTCCTGGACCTTGCAAGTTGCCATGCAACTCTGAAGAGCCCCCGCTCTAAAGTACTTGGCCCGGATTTCTTAGGAAGGCCTAGAGGAAGCGGGCTGATCAACACGGCTCACGTGGACGAAGCTACGTCTAGCAGCTGGTGATATTGTTGCAAGTCAGAAGCACACAACCTATGAAGGTTGGGATGGTACAAAGTCGAGGAGCATTCCGGATCTTCACGTCAGATCAACACTCGAGCCGCCAGAAGCTTTTCGAAGCTCGCGAGAACAAACCTTGTCGATCCAGGGTCTCCACCACGAGGCACAGGGATCATAATTCTCCTCTCGGAGAACCTTGGAATATTGAACCAAATCACCGGCCCGGGTTGACGCTTTCACCTCGGCCTGCATTCCGCAGGACGCACAGAGCACACATAATTACCACTGTACGAAATCCGCTTCCTCTTGTCTTTGAGTTCTTCATGTTGTTTTCGTGCCGTCTGGCTGTCGTTGGTTAGCGCTCTCTCGCTCATCAACATCAAAACTTGCCGATCAGTGGCCAGGATCACGAATTCCGGATCGCTTGACCGCTCCCCGTTCTGTGGACCGCAGCGTGGGGTGTGAACGTCCCCCGGGAGTCCAGGCCCTGGGCAGGTCGATTTTCTGAATCATCGCCATCACAAAAATACATTGCCTGTCTGCTCGTCGTTGACCGCCATATTTCCTTGGGTCGAGACATAGACTAAACTCAATAGCTCGCTCTTATTAGCGGTGGCACTGGCGAGTCCAGACTGTCTGCTCAACAACGCCCGCCACCTGGGCAGCCTTCGTACAATACTCATGCAGAAAGGCTGACATTTTGGCTCAAGATTATCAATTTTCGCTACGGGCTGTCGCGGCAATTGGCATTGGCCACGCAGTTGCCAGGCTGCGTGTAAGTGGTTCCACTGAGGAGCAGACGCTGGTCACCCCGAACCCACCACAGCTTCCCAATCCCAGATCTTGCATCCAGCCGCGGAGCGCCTAGCCGCATCCACACAACTTCGTGTACAGTTTCTGCAGGATCCAGCAGCTGTCCAGCTGGCCACAGGCGGTTCGAAACACAAGCGCCAATAGAGACGCCGGTGTTCGCCGCGGTTTGCTGTTCATGCACCTGCAGACAGCCAATCTGATGCACTTCAGGCCTGCTAAGGATGCACGCGACTGATCAGCGTGGAGCCAGAATTAGTTGAGGAACGCTGCAACTGCAGAACGGTCTGCGCATCTTCACGCGAAATTCGACACATAGGATTTCGACACACAGAATCTCACCCCTGAAGCATCGCGACCCGCATTCTCGGGAAGGGCGCGCTCACTTCTGTCCTTGCTCTAGGTCAGCCGTCAAAAAAGCTGTAGTATTTTGACCGCAAGTTTGTCAGTACCGTCGACAAGTTCGTTGCTACGGTGCATGCAGCTTTCAACTGCTCCAGTTTTCAGGGGTCGGGGCCGCTGAGACCCGGATCAAACTCCGCGAAGAATTGTGTGCGTGGGTCCGCACGACTGGACGAGACAGCCACACAGAGTCATAAACCACACCTTTTCCTCTTGTTCTCCAAGTCACCACTCTTGTTGACACTAAATCAAATTATTGGGACTTGCACGAATTCAGCCGCCCTTGGACATCTGTCATCAAGTCAGGGTTGCGACACATCATCACTTCACAGTCCATGCCTCGATTCCGAACACACACAAACCTCGACCGCCATGGCGCCAACATTCCGATCCGACTCGAGGGCGGTGCTTCAGTCATCAGGAACATACCGTTCTGTTCAAAAAAATCTGTTCCCTGAGTCGTACTCGCTGGAATCCCGGTCAGAGACAAATGCTTCCTCGACAGCCACAAGTTCCGACGCTCGCGATGCACAAGGAGCAACAGTCAGGAAATCGAGATCCTCACGCCGAGACGATGTTGACAAACATCCCACTGCCTTTCAGATGGTCCGCCAGGACTCGGGATACGAGTCCAGCACACCCACAACCCGAGTATCAATCTCGAGCAAACGTCGACGAACCTCGTCCAAGACACCGTCCACCTCTGACCGGACCCAGGAGCGGCCCGGCCTCCGGCGCTCCGCCGCAAGCAACCCGGTCTCTCGCATGCCGGGCCGGTCCAGCCTTACCATCAACCGCCCATCCTTCCTCACGCCTCAACAACAATCAAATCTAGCCCGCAAAAACTCTTATTTCCAATTCCCTGCCCCCGAGAACCTTGAACAACAAGAAGACGACCAGACCGCTCGCCCAAGCGTGGATCTCGCGCCTGTCATCCTTAAGGTCAACACCGCCAACCTCAACTCAGACTCCACCCAGTCTCCAGACCCCTCAACAACACACAGCCGCGCATGGACGAACTCACCCATCACGCCTCGTGTCGTACCGCCGCCTACAACCCACTACTGGACCTCCGACCAGACCCGCCAGCTCGAGTACGCCGCCATCGACGCGGCGAGTAAGGGCGTGCGCGGCTGGATCATGCGCAACGTCGTGCCGGACTGCTTTGTGCCGCGCAACCATCGCCGCGCCGGGTTCGAAGACGACGGCGGCAGTGTGCGGCGCTATCGCATCGAGCTTGAGATCGAGTGTCCTGAGGAATCGGTCCCGCCCAGCCCGGTTGGGGAGCAGCTCCGAGGCTTTCGTGCGCGAGGCGCCAGGAGGAGTTGGTGGTCGATGCTGAAGGGGTGCAATGCATGAGGAGGCTGCATATGGTATGGTGGATTGCGCCGTTGAAGAGCGTTTGCTTTTTTTTTTTTTTTTTTTTTAATTTGTGCCGTCGAGCGAGTTAATATGAAGCGGGCCAATTTTTGCATTTTCTTTTTTTTAGCAAGCGTTCATATACCCCAGCCCTTGAGTTTCCTTTGTACACGTTGACAGCATTTGGGTGGTGTGGTCAGCTACCAGCGAACAGAAATAGTAGAACCTACAGGATATACATGGACACAGTAGATGGACATCATTAGCAGACACATTCATATAATCGAGAAACCAGCCTACGTTCAACGGCTGTCACCCACCAAACCTCATGGTGCAAGGTAATATGTTCCGTGTAGGGCCCTCAACTTTTGACACTAAATGCTTTTATATTTCAACTGTTCACCTGGGCACAAACCACCATAAGTCTGGTCACAGTATCAGCTGAGCTCTGCAACCGTCTGATCTGGTCGTTCTCTCCAAGTCACTGAATAATGTCAACCTGACCCGCATTACAGATTTTGTCCGGGAGTTGGTGACTGACATCACGCCTGGTCTTGGCAAAATTGAGCTTGCCCGCACCGTGGTCGAAGCTATGCCCAAGTCCTGACTTCAAGGACCAGGATCTTCTCTCAAGCAATACGGAAGGCACTTTGCGTACAGCCTTGGAAGATAATTTCCTAAGACCTCGGTCTTTCACAATGTACAGGTCATTGTCGGTACTCCCAGTCTGCTGCAGAGCTTCTAGTATTGGATTGGTGTGGATCGGGTGCTCATGGGCTGTGTGAACCCGCCTCTTACCTCTGGAGTAAGTCTTAACGCATAAGTAAATCTGAACATTTCAGTCAGCGAAGAATGTGGACTGTGGCCCTAATTTCGCGGATGACACAGGAAATTCCAGCACTTTTCAAGGATGCAAAAAGAAACCTCACAAGCATGCCCGTGAGCAAGCCCCACGGTTGGACTCTCGAGACATCAATTGAATGCGACAAAATTCAGAGGATGAGGCCTTGCGTACCCTCCCTTTCTTGCCCTAGACACTAGCCAGTTTAAGTGAAGTACATCGATCGTCTAGGGACAAAAGTCTACACAAAAGCGCCGTAGAGAAAATGCCGCCATGATCGTTCACTTTTGGAGCTGCAACCTAAGTAGATAAGGTAGGTAAGTTTCAAATAGCGCGCGCCTCCCATCTGGGGCAACCGATCGTATTAATAGCTGCTTTGTTTCGGGAGCATAAATAGTAAGCTATGAAAACCTTAATTAAATGAACGCCCAGGCTGGCAGCCCTACAAAGTCTCGGATGGACCGCAACTAAATACCCTTGACTCGACGTCGTCCCTCGAGCAGTGCCCCTTTTCCACACAATGGGCAGAGCTTAGCCACCTTCACGCATAACTACTGGCATCGCGAAATTGCACTCGGGTGGTCGTAGGACTGTGTATAAGGTGACCAGATGTCTGAGAATTCCATATGATGCTCATCATCACAATTCACTCGTTTCTGGCCGCTAGGTAAAAGACCTGTTGTCACTGAAGGCTCATATTTTATCCTTCCCTTCCAACGCAGCCAATTTCCACTGGCCACTTCCACTCACTTTGCAAAATCCGTCACTTCCAAATTTCACCATGCTTTCGTCAGCAATCATATCCCTCATCGCCGCTGCGGCTTTACCCCACGCAGCGAGCGCCCTGCCACGAGCAGAAACCCGCCAGACGACAGCCGCCTGGGAAACACTCCCCGCTACGCCCGAGCTCCCAACACCCATCAATACTACCCTCAGCACCATAAACGGCGTCCAGCTCTGGCTGCAGAAATATAACGAGGCAGCAGGCGGCACGCCCATTGTATTCGACCACGGTGGCTTGGGCTACAGCGCTTACTTCGGCGACGTGATCAAGCAGCTTGTCGCAGCGGGGAGCTACGTCGTGGCGGTCGATCGCCGTGGCCACGGGCGCAGCACATTCAACGCCGATGACGTTTTCACATACGACATGTTTGCGAACGACATCTTCGCACAGCTGAATGAGCAAGGCATAATGAAGTACAACGTCGTGGGATGGTCCGATGGTGCCGCGACCACCCTGTCGATGTTGATGAACAGCACCATCGCCCCCAGCATCCAGAAGGCCTTCGTATTCGCAGGCTTCCAGCTAGCATCTGACACCAATGCCACATTCACCGAAACGGCGATCTACAGCACCTTCGTCTCGAGGTGTGCCGCAGAATACGCAACGAACCAGCCCAACGCGGATTTTACCACATTTGCCACCAAGGTGGGCACAATGGAGGCTGCGCTGCCGCAATTCACGACCGAGCAGCTGGGCACTATCGATGGGAGCAAGGTCGCCATTGTTGGAGCGGATCACGATGAGGCTGTCAACTTGGATGTGCCGGCGAAGCTGCACGCTGCCATTTCGGGGAGCACGCTGACCATGTTGACGGATGTCAGCCACTTTGCTCCTGCGCAGGACGCTGATCAGTTTACGAAGGCGGTTCAGGCCTTTTTCGCTGTTTGAGAATAATCTAGGAACTGAACGCAATGAAAATGATATCTCAGAATAACAATGAGCTGCAAGCAACCGTGCCCCACAACTCGCTCGGGCCTTTATCCGGAGGTTTTTGTTTCCCAAACTTGCTTCGCTTGAGTGTTTACTTTGTGTTTTACGAAATATGCTGCGTAGGCTGTGAGATCTCCTATGCAGTCCTGATATCGCCCGCTTCTAACCGGAAGATGACGTGTTTCCCAGTACGAGTATCTACGCGAGTAGTCTCAAAAGGTTTGTGTCTGCTCGAGTGGTGTATGCAACTTAAAAGCCACGGATTGTGGACAATTACATTACCTTCGCTAGTAACTAGGTACCCATTGGAATGGAAACATCTATTAGTCTGGTGAGGACCGTGTCTCCGCTCCTAAAGCAACAGCAGGTAAAGGACGAAGAGCACCCTGTAATCCGAGGCCGCAAAGTCAGAAACACGAGGCCAACTTCGAAAATCACCTAGAACTGAGTAGCTGGGTACTGTGGCGAGGAGACACGAGTAATCTTCGATGTCATAAGTTCCGAACTATCCCGAGACCGTCAGATTGCTCACTAAATCTACGTGTGACCTCAGGAACATATGGGAGGGATTTCGATATTCTTGGTCATCTGGGAGCCTGGAAGGATCTGGAAGATCTCCACACTTGGGCACTAGACTTATACTATTTCAAGCACGTTTTGCAGGTGGAATCTCAACGGAATATTCAAGGATTGTTACTGATTTCTTCGCGAAAATTGGCCCACAACCTGAAAGTGATCCGTTCTCTGTGGACACCTCTCAATTACCTAGGTATCAAGGTTGAGAAATCTTCATGACTGGAGAAGATGGAAGATCATGATCCGACACCTGCAACACCTGATAAAGTTGGAACAGACACCATCGATTGAGCGACGTAGTTCATCAAAACTATCATACATTAAAAAGTCTATGGGTATGCAAACGTGTTAATCACAATGTGCCCCCGTGCTCGGCGCCAACCTTAAATAATCCCACTCAAACTCAAAAACACCCCCATTGATCTCGGTTGTGCTTGAGAGCCGCCCTCGAGGCCTCGTCTTTATGAGAATGGCGTTTAAAGTACCTCTATATATGGATCAATCAGTGTCGTTAGCGCTGGGGTTTATGCATGTTGGTGGCTCATATGTTCATGAAGGTGATATTGGCTATACATGGGACCTAAGACCCGGCGTTTAGCTGCGCCACTGCGGCGGTGATCACGAGGGTAGTATTTGTACACCGATGTGACCTAACACATCTCTTGTGTTTTTGTGCTTTGACGATGCGAGACTTGTTGCTTTTGGCCGGAGTCTGGCCATTACGAAGCAGAGATATCTAGGTACTATAGTCCAGGTCTGTGCGTAATGTAAATGTCAAAAGGATGTGGACACTGAAGTCATACGACCGACCTACCGGGAGTTTCGGCGCAATGAGGTTTCATTTGGCACCCTGCCACACTCTTTCTACCAACCTTGGAACGTTCGACACGGACGACTTTCTATAATGGGAAATGCCAAGGGTGAGGCGCTTATGAAGCTGCCCATTGGCGCCAACCTCATCACCAACACTGGACAAGACACTTGGGATACGCGCAGGATTTGCATTGGCGAAGCCTGTCGCATAATCAACAGTCCCTCCCTGAAGTGATTTTTAGGCTCGGCTGATCTTTTCCGCAGTGTTTATTGGAAGCAGATCAAAACTTCAGGTTCTAGTTCTGTAGTTCTGGCATCGAGGTAAGAAGTCGTCCAACAATACTCAAACAATGCTCAGTGGTGATAAAGCGGCACAGAAGTTGAGAAAATGTAACTTGTCATTAATTCGATCCAGTGGGGTCACCATGCATTTGATGACAGCGTAATGAGCTCGTATCCACGACATCAAGTTCTGCTGCTCTCCACCGTAAGGCCGTTTGTTGGCTCTTGAAAGGTGGTCACACAACATGCAGGAAGATGTGGAACCCTATAGAATTATGAGAAGCAAAACGGCATGAGACCTCTCAATATGCAGCTCGATCGTGGCTGGTGCACATTGGCCCCGGGTAGACTGCACCCTTGGCCACCTGCAGCGTACTAATTCATCCTCATTGGGCGTGCTGCTTACTAGTCTGTGCTTTCGTCAATGGATGTTATTTGAATTTTGGTCTCGACCTGTCAGCCAGCCACAATTTTACTGTATGCGAGGCCACACACATGCATCCACCTTACCGCTTATTGCACACACACCCATGTTGGTTATGTATGGCGCGTTGATCGACCTGCAGAAATGTGGATTGCTGCATCCACTTCGGCTTTTGTTGTGTCTAAGCTTACACCCTGGGTATGTTTGTGTGTTTGAGGTAGACTTACCAAGGTTCACGATCTGCAGTGTATTCACTGCCTTCGGGCAGCGATTAGGAATATAAGTAAATCAAACTCGACACCACAGTAGAGTGCTGAACGCGAGGTAAGACTTCTCAGGATGCCCAGTGGTCGTCTATACTTGAATCATTAGTAGCTGGGTCATACATGCGCCTCGGATGGACGAACATGTTGCGGGCCTGATTCGGCAGATGCATGTGTTGATATATATTCCGAATTTGTCGTGCCAGTCAATGACAAGGGCACATGGAAATGATTAGACCTACTTGTGGACTTCTCCAAATTTTTGTACTGAGCTAAAGTTGTAGGGGTGAGAAGAATGTTCGACAGGTTGACACTTGACGAGCTGGGTGGCCAGGGCGCTGATTAGTGCTACACAGTGTGGGAGTGGTCTGGAGGCTGCGTGGTAATGTTTCATTTAGCAGCTATCGAAAACAGGGGTTAGAGAAATTACGTTTCTTACATAGCCGACGTGATTCTAATAACATAGTTTGCTGGAGGAATCATAATGCTGCCTGGCTGCCTGGCTGCCTTACCTGCTCAAATGCAATGCAACTACGAAGTAGACATCAAGAAAAGGCATGTGGAATATCAAAGTATATTTTCGAGAGCGGTATGCTTGTAACACTAACTGAAGGCAGTTATCCGTGCAAGAGGAGCGGATACAGACGATTTATGAATGTGACCACCTTGGAACGCGGACCGAAGTGCCAGCATAATAAATTGAGAACGAGTATTCGCACAGGCCAGATGGATGCCTAGCCAGTTACCGCTATCTTTAACGCTAGTGTAGAACGCCGACTTGTGAGTGGCTGCAGCGCGCGGGTAGCTGCATTAGCGAGAGCTTGGCGATACACAAAGTTTCCTATCTACAATAGCCATTTGAATTAGCAATTCTGCCAGTATTCTCTTATAAAAGACTCTATTTCTTAAATTCTTAATCTTTTATAAAGGTCTCCCTGTCTTTCAAATCAATTAAGGCTAAAATCTATTCGTATGTAAGTGTGCTACGGTGGCTGGAAAGGTTACAGCTTATTATATAGAAAAATAAAGCCACCTCTACGCCACTGCACTATAATTAAAAATATGGATAGATTGTAGTCGTAACTGATTTGGGAAATAGAAAGGTCTTTATAAAGGAATAAGCAATTAAGAGATAGAGTCTTTTATAAGAGAATGCTGTCAGAATTGCTGATTTAAATGGCTGTTATAGATAGGAAAACTTTTATACATCGCCAAGACGGGATGAGTGGATTCATCTTTCCGCTGCACCCAATTACAGTATTTCTAGCGGCTATAGATAGCGGTAATTGGCCAGGCATCCATCTGGTCAGTGCGAAATAAATTACAATCATCCTGGGTCGTCCTCTGCACGGGTCTTACCGAAGCATGTGTAGCTTGCTTTGCACACTACGAGCATGATGCCAGGCGCCAAAAATGCATGCATACAACCTTGGAACTGGATTGTAAGTTGTGGACCAGGTTAGGCCTCTCGCCTGAATTTTCCAAGTCCAAATCCATCCACTAGAAACCCCCTTTTCCACAGCAATTGTTTCTACTATGCTTACAAGATTGTCAATCCAGGCTTACCTATGCAGTCTTGATTATGTTCTATTGGCCTTCATCTTGATCCCAGGCGTTGTTCTTGGCCTTTTAAGCTGTCACGCCTCCTTAGAGACGCCATCCTCAAAAGGTACCAGAGATTGCAGATGCAATTAGCGGATGCACACACACCTTTTGAAGGATCGGGCGTTATCCGCGGCCCCAACACCAGGGCCCCACTAACTGGGAGGGCAGCTTTAGCATTGGACGGTGAGCTTGGTCGTTACATGGGGCCACAAATCCCACCCTTGGTTGAATCAGGGAAGCTTCTTATTCTTTTCCATGACATGATCGCCGGGATTCCTGCTAGCACACAGTATTCTGTTTTTAGCGACCCGTATTATCCGACACACAATCTCACTCATGCACGCGCCGTATGGCACAGTATGTATTTCCGTCGGACTAAGTTGGCCGGTCTGGTAACTCATATAAAAGCTGTTGTACCATGCATCTAGGCGCTTTCTGTCCCCGCTATGGTCTTGGTCTCTGATTCCCGAAAATTTATCTCTACCGCGACTCCAATAGTTGGTATGGGCGGATCTGGCGGTGTCAACCTCAGAAGCACGACAATCCTTCTCGAAGCATAATCCACAGAATTCACCCAGAGACGACGGTCCTGTAATCGCAATTATTATACATCAGAGTGAGTCGACCTTTGAATTTCTCTGCAGTAAGAGTCGAAAGTTCTTTTAATACTCGCTGCTATGGATGCTGGGACAGACTTCCCCGCCAAACTCTTCGCGTAGCTGGTAAAGTACTCGCCGTACCTACCTCACGAGTCAGTGTTGTCAACCTCATCGTCGCCAAGTGAGCCAGTGACCTGAAATCAATATCAACAGTTATATTACCATCCTATAATTAGCTGTTTGCTTCGCTAGCAGTCTGTCCAAGATCAAAACTAATGGTATTCTTCGCTCCCAGATTGTACTGTTTGAGACTGCTCGAATAGCCTGCAACAAATTCAACGAAATCAAGGCCTTGGTCTAGCAACGGAGCGCGGCGCCATATACGCTCATAATTTGATCGGACAACCTAAACATTGGCATCAACTGGCAAAGGTACTGTCAATTTACTGTTGAACCGGATTTCTTCCAATCCTGACGGCAAGTGCAAGGACAAACTCGGGTCGTGACAGCTCGTTCAGTGTAAACGAGAGTCGAGTGGTTGCAGCAGAGTCGATGGTGCCCAGGTGTTGATGGGATCATCGTCTGCACCCGAAGGCCAATTTCAGAATTGGCGTTGTTGCGAGATGTGGAGGGAAAGAGCGCAGGAGGTGCAGGTACAGGCCGTTGCTGCTTCTGCCTGCTACTCCAGGCCTCAAACCCATGTTTATCAGCCGAACCACCCATCTCGCCTCTTTTCTTGACACTCTTCACATCCATCAAAGTTTGAGAGGCGAGCGCCTGTCTTCACTTTGGCAATCGAGTTGCCCATCTGCCATTTCTGAACTCCGTCGCCATATCGAGCGACGGACGAACCTACCCGATCCTGTTGAGCTCTACCTGAAGTCTTGCGTCCCCGTCACCCTCGCGCTTTGTTGTGGTCTCACTTACAAGACACCATTGTTCCAGGTGCGCATATAATTCCTTGCCCCTGCGTGCTCCCCACAGTCTCTTCTCCCAAGAAATACGGTCCTTCCGTCTCTTCAGCCTCGATAGTTCAGGCGTGTTGGGAAAGACCAGGGACAACGCAGCTCGGACATCCACAATCTCTTTACACAGCGGCTTTCCTTCAAACTAATCTTGCTCGTTTGCACTTACTGAGAGCTAACGATACTTCCCTAACGCAGGCATCGCGAGTACAACGTAGCTCTCAACTCGACTTTAGGCAAGCACTTTCAGTGATCGCAACCCAGCAGCTCTCGTCTGGTCTTCGCTAGGCGCATCAGCTTGCATCGTAGGTGAAACCAGGAAGAAGCGGCTGCACTTAAGACCTCTCAAAATCCTGTCGAGAAGCAAGAATGCAACCCAGGCCGTCCGAGAACGTTGGTGACGATGACTTTGACGTAGCGAGCTTCAGTGCGATCAGGAAGGAGCAAAAAGATGGATTGGAACGCCTGGAGAACCACTTTAAAAGTAGTCAAGCCGCCATTGAAAGTCAGGTGCGCAGTGAAGTCGACCAGCTATTCCAACAATTTCAGCTTGGGATGCAGCACCTCTACACCAACCTTACGAAAACCGTCAACACCACCATCGATACCCAAGTTCAGCTTCGCTTGGAGCAGGAGCGGCTGCGACGAGACCATGATGAGAAGAAAGCTGAGATCAATGCACGATATCGTAATGAGGTATCCAAGCTTATCATCTCAACTTCCACTGGTGGGCGGCAATCGAATCCTACTCCTCAGCTTCCGAGCCACAGTCTCGTGCCTAGCCAAGGCCCTGTAACCAACCAAGGTCCTCTGAGCAATTACAGTTATGTACAGGACCGTGGACATGGTCCCAGTAGCGCCAGCACGCATCGATCCTCAAGCTTCACTGTAAGTTCGCCCCATATACTCGGCCTCCGCTGCCAACTAACGGTGCGCAGGCCACTGATAGCGCGCAAAACTCTCCAGTACCTGCATCAGTGAACAAGACTCAGTCTCTCCAAGGTGTCCAGCAGAGACCTTTGGCCAGCGATGATAGGCCGAAAGAGCGTTTCATTCAGCAGTCTATGTGCCACGAGTATACGGCTTCGCTGCCGACGCCGTTAGCCACTCCTGAGGAGCTAATGCCCCAGCAGCGGAGGCACGTTCCCTCCAAGTCGCGTCCCCTCGAGCCTCGGCCTACTCCTCCAGAGCCGCGCCACGTCGAGCCTCGGGATTTATCATCAGATCCGCGTCAAATCGGGCCTAGGGCTATTCCCCACGAGCAGCGAAATGTCGAGCCTCGGGCTGTACCCTCAGAAACGCGTCAAGTCGGGCCTCGTGCGATACAACCAGAGCCGCGTCATGTTGAGGCTCGGGCTATGCCCCCAGAGCCGCGCCATTTCGAGCCTCATCCTACTGAGCAATACGGCGCTGATCCTCGCGTCGTGGAAACCCCTCCTGTTGAGCCCCTTCGTGTTGAGCCACCTTCACAACCTCGCATCAACGAGTTCCCCAACGAGCAGCAATCACCAAAACCCCTTCATATTGAGGTGTCTTCACAAAATCGCATCAACGAACCACCACCCAAACAGCAGCCAGTAGAGCCACGTCCGGACGAGCATCGTTCCGTCGAGCATCGTCTTACCCCGCAACCTCATGCCGAGTCTGACTCTACCCAGCAAATAGTTGCTCGCAACATCGACGAAGAGGCTGGAGCAAATGAAGAGAAAGCAACTCCAGCGTCAAGCATAGAGCACACTGATCGGCCTTCACGCCAGGAAAGTAAGAGAAAGGCTGCGGAAGTCCCATCCAGCACCACCGTAGCGCCGTCGTCCAAGCGACCGCGCATTAGAGATAGGACAATGCAAGAAGGGCCCGCAGAGTCGCGTCCACGCAGCACACGTCGATCCTCAGGAGCCGACAAGGTCCGAGTCACGCGCACGATTCCTTTCGAAGAGGTCTACCAAAATGGCAAAGCTCAGTTCAAGCACAAAATCTTCATGTGGCCGAAAGACTCTGGCGACTGGTACATTGTTCGCTGTGATGAGCATCAAGTGCATTTCAACATCGCCCACCCGAAACATGGTGCTGCGAAGCATGTTCACAGTCCCCAACACGGAGGCTTGGAGAAGAAACATGACCTAGCTATGGAAATTTGCGGCCACCTCGTGCTGGGCTGCAATGCCGAGCTGGCTGAATTGAACAATCGCGAGTTTCAGCGCGCGCTGGTCGAGGACAATTACCAAGTCTTCAATATGAACCTTCTCACGAAGGAGTGCAAACGTCGTTTGACCAACACGCCTGCTAAGGCTACAGATACGCCCGCGGACGTTGCATATACGCCAGGCAGAGCTGCCGATACCCCAGACAATGTCGCAGATACGCCAGCCACAGAGACCAGATCGTTGAATGGCGGTGCTATCCCGAAGAAGAGACCCACGGCACTTACCAATGGCATCACTCGTCCTGAACCATGCAAATTTTACTTGGGATGGTGGGGTCCAACAAAGAAGTACTACATGCTGATCATGCTTCCTATTCGTAAAGATGGAAGCCTTCGCGAGGTGGGCCTAAGGGAGAAGCTTCAAGAGACTGATCTTATGGGCAATGTGCCAAAGTGCTATCGCTCGGACCGGATCAGCCTCCAAATCACAGGTTTTCAGTCTGCCTATAAAGACGGTGGAGCAAAGGCTGACAAATGCGAGTACCCGGTGATGTTCTTCGATAGCCCTGTACAGAAACACTCTTTGAGTTGGTTGCCAGCGTCAAAGTTGAAGCCGGTTGACTTGTTTAACCCTCCTAACGACGCCGACAAGAAGCAGCTTGCAGTAGCTCGAGACTGGTACGCACAGCGCATGATGCATCGCAATAGCTGGGAAGAGTTCAAGAGACTTGGTCAAGGCGAGACCCCATCGCCCACTCTGTCTGAAGGCGAGGCTTTGAGAAGCGAACAGTGGGCGTCTCTCCGTTCTGCTCGCACAGACGAGATGAGCCCTATCCGTGACAAGTCCAGTGGACCAGGCCATTTCTTCGGTGGAAGCAGTGAGGAAGGGAGTGAGATGGGCGAGGACTCAGACGACCCTATGACCATGGACGTTGGGCCTATTCCCGAGCCTACCGACTCTAACTACGTTGAGGAGGAATTGGGAATGGAGGACTCGGACGCTGAGGTGGGGGCTGCTACCCCGATTGAGAAGGAGGACGAAGCGCCACAAAAGCCAGACGACAGCGACGTTAACAATGTTGTTCGCCCGGGCCGTCGCCGATCTACTGTTCCCTCTGGCAGTCAGCACAGCAATATTCTTGCTCGAACGGAAGAAGCTGCAGCACAAAACGAACCGTCTGCGGATCCCAAGACGCACAACGCGAACAGGGCTCACGCAGCTGAGCCTCCCACACCTCCTGCTGAGATTGGTCAGCAGCGCGATGTCGTTGCTGCAGATCTGGAGCAAGATCAGCCCAGGAGCAGTGCTCAGGCGAAGGCAGTGGCCGCTATGAAGGAGGCCGATTCTCGCAGTAGAGCGTCATCCGAGAGCCCCGGACAGCAGAGCTCACGAACAGCACAACAAACACAGTCAGCAGCAGCGCCTCGTCTACCGCTTGCAGAGAATAGCCGCTCGAGGTCCGAGGACACGTTGGTGTCCGATGTAGCGAAGATTCTCGCATTGGCTGCTACGAGCAAGCTGAACCAGGCACGCGAACCAGCTGACCTAGTAGGTGTCTTGGACGAGACCCATAGCAGCTCTCAAGTCGCAAAAACGACGACCAATAGCTACGTTGACCCTTATAAGCGATTTGCGGCGATCAGAGCCGAGGTATCCAAGGATCAGTCGAGTCGGGCTGCCTCTGCGCCAGCGAATGCAATGCAACAGCCAACACCCATTGCTTCGCAGACCTTATCGCCTCCCCTCAGCCAGTCATCGATAATGGCACCTGCTAGAAGCTTGTCCACAACACCCACGGATGGAGCGGGACCAAATCGACACACGCCCAGAATTATGATTCCGGAAGCTGGAGCCATGGGCAAGTGGCAAGCCGTCCGCGCAGGTAGCCAGACTGTGGGCTTGTCCACAGCAGCACCAGTGCAGCCAGAGACACAGCTGGGCACACCGATTCCTGACAAACAGGAGGTCTTCGATGTGTCGCAATTCTATCGCTCGGACGGCATCAGCTGGGCTCGGGCAAGTTCGAATGATGCGTTTCTGCGGTTGGTGACGGACCCGATGCGCAAATGGGCCGAGACGGTGAGGGGATCGCCTCTACAAGTCAACATCGAGCCGTTGCAAATTAAGCGGATCGAGACCGACTACCCTGACAACAGTCTGGGAAAGCAGCGGGTGCAGCTATTCATGAAGTCTGGCCGCACATTGATGCTCATGTTCGAGAGCAATGAAGCGAATGGGCGTGCTCAAGCGGCAGCGGTCCAGGGACGGAAGCTCGTGTCTTGGGTGCAGAGAATCAACGGGAGTGTCGAATGGAAAGACGAGTGAGTCCTCCCCGCCCCTTTGTCATCTGAAAAGCAAACGTGGCAAAGGTGAGTAGGGTGGTGCTAATGATGAGTTCGCAGCACGGTTCGTCGCCCCAACAGCCGCCGAGAAGCTGACATGACCGAGAAATACACCGCGAAGAACTAGCGGAAGGATTACACTGGTGCGGTCTTGTTGGGAATCCACTTTTTTGGCGGCGTAATGGCATGTTCCCTTTCCCGGAGTGGAGCATAGTATGGCGATGGTTTTTTACCACATGTTTTGTACTGGCTTTTCATCGATTTGCAGCCACTTTACAGACTCACAGTGCGTGAAGCGTCGCCATTTCGCTTAGCATGGCATTCTTGGAAGTTTGTTTTAGTATTGGAATCGGGCGCACAGGTAACGGAAGCCGCAGTAGGCATGGCGGATGAGTATCGGTGAAAAGGCGAAATGGTAACAAAAAGAAGAGTGTGCTTTTTAGGTCGACAGCACTACTGCGGTTGCTTCGAGGAAATACCAGTCAGCTTCTGTTTTGTACTTGTGCCGTGACGGTGACCGTGGCAGCGTGGCCGTTGAGAAAGATGGTCGAATTTGCATGTGACAATCAGGGATGACGACTCGAAAGGCCGCGGCTGACGACTCTGCTGCGGGCTTGAGCCTCACGTGGCCTCCCGAGCTGTATTGGTTCTCCAGTTCGACTACTATCACTACTTTTCATTATCATACGGTCGCATCTTCAGCACACGATAGACTCACCTTGAAGTAACCACCACTTGCTTGCACGAAGGTGTTGCTAATTACAGCCCCCAACTGATGACGTCGTACTCAACCTGGTAACCCGACAATTATCCGCAGGTATTCCAGTTGAGTGGAGTTGCTCTCGCGTGGCAGAGCTGCAGTGTAAAGTGCTTGCTTGCTTGCCTTATCGCCTTACCGCCTTACTGCCAGTCCGAGGACTCAGGAGGGACAACATCCCTTTCTACAAAGCCCAAGGGGCAACCACCACGCGGTCAGGGAGGACCGGTGGGTTGCGACTTAGATGGCTGCAATAGTGAGTTTGCGCATTTTCTTTCTCTACATTTGCGACGTTGCCCCGTTGAGTTACATCTCATTCCCCGCGGACGGTTTTGTCCGCTTGGGCTCGCACAGGTACCTGGTCAGGCAGGCCCTGGAGCTTGACTCCGCGGCGCAGGTGCTCTAGCTTCAGGTGCCTGACCGACGTCAGCCCTCGAGCGTCATGCTTATGCTCCTTCCCCTCGGTGCCATCAGCTTGTCCACTTTCTCTTCAGATTCAGGAAGTATGCACCTAAGGTTGCTGTGCTGCCTGCGCTGAATACTCCAACTCGGCGACGACCTCATTGTTGCGTACGTGGCACGAAATACTGCATAGTCGCACCGAGCACCGAGAGGCCGAGCATAATGTCTACTTCCATCCAATCTCGTCAACGCCTCTGAGCTTGGTTCAGCTCGCTGATTTCCTACCTCCCTCTCCCCGCGACTGTCTCTTGCCATTTATTCTCGCACCGCACGCGCGAGGCAGCCTCACTGCGGTCGACTCCCGCTCCTCTATTACACACTGACATCCTCTCTTTCTCCACCATCAGGACCTCCCTTGGCTGTCCCACATGGCCGCCCCGCGTCGTCCCCGCGGCGACAGCGATTCCTCGCCCCCCACGCCCGGCGAAAAACCCGTCTACGCGACCTTCTCTCCCGCGACACTCGCTTTCGCCTCGAGCCACCCCATCTCTGCCGCGAAGCGCCTCTCGACCATCCTCGTCCACCAGAAGAGTCCACTGCTGCTCGCGACCCCGCCGCAGGTCACCCGGGCGCTCGCGTATAGCCACCCGTTCCTGCTACCGCTGAACAAGCTCGCCGGGTTGCTGACGTGGACGACTGGCGATCCGTGGGAGAGCTTCCTGCTCGTTGGACTATTCTGGGCTGTTGTGCTATATGGAGATGTGGTGGTTCGCCTCGCGGGCCCGCTGCTGCTGGTGGTGCTACTCATTGGGGGCATGTATGGCCGGAGATTCAGTCCGCTGAGTAGCTCGGGTTGGAGCGAGGATGGCGGTGCTGGTGGTGGTGGTGGGGCGCCTGCTGCCGGCGCAGCAAAGACAGGAAAAGGAAAGAACAACGCAGGCCCTGACGACGCGACCAAGGCCACCGGCGAGACCTCACACTCCTTGCCCGCAAAGGCAGGAGGGTCGAGCTCGGGGTCAACCGCTGGGCAACACAATCGCGCGGGGTCCGAAATCACAAATACCAAACACCAGAAAACACTGGACGAAATCGTCGAGACGCTGAAGGAGTTCACGGCACGGTGCAATGTCTTGCTGGAGCCGCTGCTCGAGCTAACGGATTTTCTGAGCACTCAGCGCACGGCGACCAGCGCCACGACGAGGCCCGCGCTGACAAGGTTGCTGGTGCGGATACTACTGTGTACACCTTTCTGGATCGCGCTGACGCTGCCACCGCTGCATGTGGTTACTACGCGCAGGGTAATGCTGTGTTTTGGCACCATCGTGTTGACGTGGCACGCAAGATATGTAAAAGCCGGACGAACGATACTCTGGCGAAGCGCGAGCGTGCGTCGGCTGGCAAGTCTCATCACAGGCCTGGAGGTGTCGGTTCCTGTGGCCAAGACTGCCGCAGGAGCTAAGAAGACGGCGGCGCAGGAGGCCCTCGAGAAGACTCAAGAGAAGATGGGCACCGCTAAATTCGCGACGCGCGCGGCCTCCTCGCGCGAGTCGGAGCTTACCAGGGCGATAAGGCGGGCGCGTGGCGCTACGGATGCTGGCGTGCGATTTACATTCATTATTTACGAGAATCAACGGCGGTGGGTCGGATTGGGGTGGACTAATAGCCTGTTTGCGTACGAGCGCGACGCGTGGACAGACGAGCATAATAATACGGTGCCGCCGAGGGACAAGTTTGAGCTGCCCGAGGTGGAAGAAGATAGTACTATACGGTGGCGCTGGGTGGATGGCTCGCGATGGCGAGTTGATGGCGTGCCAGATGAGGCGGTGGTAGAGGGCGAGGCTGACAAGTGGGATTATGATGGAGAGGGTGGGAAGAAGGGTTGGGTGTATTATGATAACAAGGTATGCTTCTTGCTAACTGTTACGTTTCAGAGGAAACACGACTGACAATTCGTTTCTACAGTGGCAAAACGGTCGCCGCGGCGTAGATGGCTGGGGACGATGGACCCGGCGTCGAAAGTGGTACCGCGACGCCGAGCTGGTCGAGATCGACAGCGACGACGACCGAACCCCGACCAAGGCAGCGACCGCAAACGATACGTCGGAATTGCCAGATCCACCCTCATTGCCTCAAACGCCGACGCTCAGCCCCGAACGCACGCCTTCCCTCCCACCACGACCAACGATGCCCACGCTCGCCCCACCGTTCACGACCACAAGCGACTCCATAGCCAGAGTTGACCCAGCATCTCTCCGAGAAATCAAAGAAGAAGGCGCCGACCCCACGAACGAAAAAGCCGACGATATCGCCTCGATGCTGAGCACCTCGTCGCGCTCGACAGGGCGGTTCCGGATGCCGAGCCTCAGGCGGCGGGTGACGGACAGAGAGATTAATAACAACAAGCAACAGTCTCCGCCCACAGACAGAGACAGTATCACGAGTAGCCCGCGGTCATTGAACTCAGGTGCCGGCGGTTTCGGAAGGCGTTCGAGACGCACTAGCGAGGCGCAGAGCGAGGACGAGGCTGCGAGCCTCGAACGGCTCGGGGTGACGAGGTCTCCTAGCGACTCGTGGGGCGTCAGCGATGAGGTTGTCATGGGCCTGGACTAGGAGACTTGCCTTGGTGCTGCATCTGGAGGCCTGGGCGGCGGTGCCACGGAGGGGTGTTGGTATTGATTCTGTGTGTCTTGGCGCTCCAGGAATGGGGACGGCGCGATTTATGATGGCTCATGGTTAACACGGATGCTCGGTTGCATAGCTGGATCGGTGGTATGGTGGTGTTACCAGACCACGTGATTGTCATTTTGGGACGGTGTACAAAGTGTAGCTTGGAGGCTGTGTGATGATGGGTTGGCAAGCTGGATATCACTTCTTGGTCATGAACCCTTATCAGCTCTTGCTTCTCTTAGCTCAACGGCTCTTGGATACAAATAGTCTTTATTGAGCTTGCTGCACACACTGCGCGTCTCACTTCTTGGCCAAGCAGACCTCAATCAACGCTTGGTTCCTCCAGCATGGTACCATGTGTGAAAGCGATATAACCTCTTATTGCATGATTATTACACGGGCGTCGTAGACAAGTTCGAGGACTGAAGCAGGTTAGCTTTGTGCTCAGGAGGCCTGTGCACAAGGATCAGGAGGCTAGTGTATTTAGCCGCTCACAGTATTTACACGCGCGTCAGTGTCCCCAGCATTTCACACCACGTCTTCCATGATAATTTCCAGCCCCTACCTCAGCAGCAACAACTAGATCCATCCGACGCCTATTTAGACCCGAGTACACATATCCTCTCGGCTTTGGAGATATTGCTGATCAGCGTAAAGTCTTCCCTGCAAGGTTCATACGTCTCGGGAGCAAGGACCCAGCCTCTGGTCATCCGAACGCCATTTATGAAATTGACGGCAGTCAAAGTCACATCGTGGAAGTGCTCAGGAGGAGTGGGTGCGCACCTAGTCCAGTTACTACGCAAGGTTTTGGCCGAGACATTGCCCACATCGGGAACGGCGAACACGTATCTACTCGTTGCGTCCACGCTTATGTCTGTCTCGAGCGGTAGTAACTACAAGAACGTCGCCAGCAAAGACTGAGCCCGGTTTTGCTTCTGCATATATTGTCCGCAGGATTACTCTCGCCACCTCATCTTAGGGACCCAGGGAACAGAATACTGGGCTTGACCTCTCCCATATACTACCCGCTCCCGCCAGGAGCGTTGTCCGCACTGACTTACTGTACTGCAGCCTCATCTGTATGACTCTCCCAACGTATCCTTGAGACGACGTAGTTGATTATCCTGCCCAGGAGCGAGAGTCGTTATCATCTGCTTCGGTAGGCATCGGCTGCCGTACCGTGTACTGCTGGGGGCTTGGAATCCCATTCCCATTAATGACAGCATCGCCTTGCGGAGGCCCTGCGAAGAGCGGAAGCCTTCCGTACGCGGAAGGGAAGCGATACTTTGTACGTGAAAGTCATAGAACCTCGTACTAGGCGCGCGTATAGTAGTATGATTTGCGCGTCGTGCCTGCTCTTTCCAGATATCGCCAAGGGGAAGGCACGCTAACACTCTCGCATCGCGCTCCCGATCGTCGGAGTTATCAAAGGATAGAGCTATACCGTGGGCTAGGGAAAAAAGACGTAAAGTGCACGCGCGGTCTAATCTGTTGACGATAGAGAGGCAAAATTGTCTTACGACACTGCCCGCGCCAAATTCCACGCCCACTCAAACGGAGAATGTGACAGCACCACGCTTGACCATTGTGCTAATACACCAAAAGAGGAATGTTGTTGTGTCAGCAACACAAGCACGTCAAGCGCTGTATACAAAGGTAAATACCGTGACAGAGAAATTCTATTCTTTCACACCCAAAATACCTCTTCCCTTCCGCCTGCTGAAGGCTTCCGCAAGACGATGCTGTTTCAGTGGGAATGGGACTTAGATCCCCCAGTAGTTTCCGGTACGTGGATACTATGAAGTTATCGGATCGACACTAAGACTGTCGGTTGTGTATTGGAAGGGAGGCAACGTATCGGGATCTGGAAGGTAGGTGGTTTCGGGCAGCCAAGGAGCAGCCATAGTGAAGATCTACGTAAACAATATTCACAACGCTCATGGCCATCGCCAGTTGAAGTTTATTGTGTCGTAAAGGAGAACTGAAAGCCACCGTTAGGTCGAAGTCGTCTGCCTAGAGTCTTTGTTATGGACTCGTCTTATCGTTTCCCTTTCCGGTGATTTTTTTCTTCTGCAAAGCCACAGCTTACACTAGCTTAGAGCAAGTTTTTTTTATTTTGATGCAAAATTGAATCTCGTTACTGGGATCCCACCGTGTGACAAGTCCATTGTTTCATTTCGCGAATGCCTGAAGAGGGAAATGTCCTTGGCTCGTATAATTTTGGGAGCAGGTTATCTGTCCCAATGTCTTCTTGCTATAGTCCAGTGTACACCACAGTGAATCCATGCGTGAGTATCGTACCAGCTCTATGCCATGTCTACCTCAAGATTTATCAAATAGCACCATCTAATAGAGAGACGTGCAAACTTCGTCGATGCATATCCGTATACATAGGGTGAATTACTTCCTCAGCCGAGTAAAATTAGCTGGTTGTGGTTCTTACAGGACGAGCTAGAGACGAACAGGAAGTCCCGAGCGCGTGCCAATTCGACCCTGGCCCCTTTCAGCCTCGCCATCCTCCCGTCACAGGCTAGACCTCAGGTCGAGATGCTGTCAAAGCTTCCATCCATTGGTCCCTCAAATCTATCGCTATTCACCTGTGCGGAAATTATTGAACCTCCCTCCATGACATAACTGGTTCACATGACGCTTTGCTGCCATGCACGCTAATATTATGCGCACCTGTAAGCTGCAATGGTCAAGCATTGGCATGACTTACTTGGATAGATATTCACATAGGTATTCCATAAAGGGTATGTAGTTTGCACGGTTGCCAGTGTGTTGGGCTCAAGCGCGCTCGAGAGGAGTAAGGCCGGACTCTGATTCGTGGACCGTGCGCGAGACGACACTGACTAGAAAACATTGGTGGGAAGCAGCCTTCCCACACGTTCTTAGTCTCGGAGGCTAATCATGCTCTTTCGCGCCATTGATTGATATCTCTATTATACAAGTCTCCATGACGGCTTCAATCTATCCTATCAACTACACTACAATATACTGATGGAAATATTCTGCCGCGCGACCCGAAAGGGGCTCAATCGGCGTGGGGCCTGCCCAGTTTCGCGAGCATGCCCATTCGGTCCCTTGGCGTTTCCAGTAAATGCCACGCACAGCACCACCTTCCACTTTATTTTATCGGAGTGTAGCAACTTGACGGTGTTGGCGCGGATATACGGGAAAATTGCGGAACCTACCTATGCCGCTGAAGGTGCACGCGACCACGGTAAAAAACAAGTCCAACGGATTGGCAGCTGTCAGTGTGACACTGAAGTCGCATTGAAGCTTAATTTGAACATTCCAGGGGCTCAAAGAGTGGTCTCTCGATATAGCATCTATCTTTGTCTGACTATATACCGTGGCACAATTCGCTCGAAATCTATTTCGAATTCGTGGCACAACTCTTCCATTTTCTCCAAACACTACACAGATTCTTCAGGAGACATCTTCGCAATCACCTGACCACCAACCTTGGAGGACATCCGAATCCACCATGAAGGCCTCCACCATCTTGTGCGCTCTCGCTTCTGGCATCTTCACCTCAGCACGCATCACATACACCATCTCGAAGGCTGCAAACCCTTCTGCAGACCAGTCTGATGCCTACACCAAAATAGCCGCCGCCATGGACGCCGCTATAGCACGACACGACTCCCTCGGTTCACAAGCCACCAAGACCATCACTGTCGAGTACAACACCGGCGTCGCAACCGCAGACGGCAGCTTTAACGGCAACATTCGTTTCGGCTCAAACCGCTCGTACATGACGGAGCGCACGGCTCTTCACGAGATGGCGCACACGCTAGGAGTTGGTCAGACAAGTGGGTTCACGAACAACTGCAACGCGAACAACTGGCCGACTGCGACACCGCTCTTGCGGTCCTGGGATGGTTCTAGTGCCAGCATCTCCTGTGGTGGTGGTCACTTCTGGCCGTACGGGCTGAACTATGAGACTGAGATGAGTGACGAGGCTGCGGATCGCCATGTGTTGCTTGTCAACGCTATGCTCAAGGACGGGCTTGGCAACTGAGAACTGCTTTATTTGAGAAATCGTCTTCTATCATATACATCTTCGCGCAGCCATGTACATATGTTGAATTGGTACAAATTAGTGCTTTCCTTTATGCAGTCCCACTCAGTTCTTCCCTATACCCACACCCGAGCACCGTGGTAACCAGCACTCAACCAGCAGGAGCTTTGATTGAGGTGTAGCGGTGGTCACCATCTCGATCATGCGTCAGACGAAGATCTAACCATGGTGTGGTCTTTTCTCTTGATGCCGCTCTCGAATCTGCGTAGTTCAACACTGGCAGAATCCGCACGTTCTTGATACGACCTCCTTTGCTGTCGTGGACCATACTGAGCTGTAGCGACATCCGTGCTGGATCCTAGAAATCGCGGAGCGATGTGTTGGAAAAATGGACGAAGCGTGGGTGTGGACCCGCAGATAATAAAAAGGTTGGCCTCGAGCTCACTGAAGCAAAGACAGGCATAGGTCAGCTCTCGATCTCGATCTGAAATCAATGGTCCTAACTTACAGAGCGTATCATATAGCTGCATAGTCCCACGTCGAATCGGTAGTCGCCAGGAGATTGAACACATAGGTGAGCCGAAGAATCGAAACGACTATTGTCCTACGATGAAGTCAGGGGATTGTCAAATTGACTAGTCTTTTCAGATGACAGCCTAGCCTCACATTGTCCCCAAACTCAACACGATCAGAATTCCCACTTTTGTGGATCGTTTCATGTTGAGGCCGACAACCATTGGGATTGGCAGAAGAGAATCACGTCAGTGACGATGTTGGCAACTGCTGTGGCGACATATAGTGGTGGACGATTGAGGCACTTTATTTCGTCCGGAAACGCATTCCATGCCATCCATATCGGGCTGCAGGAGAAAAACAGGAGACCTGTGATGACAATTGTGTAGCATGAGACGATGCATATGACGACCCAGACAGGAGTTTGAAACTCTGGGAAAGGTGCGATTCATAGATAGAAAGCAAGCAACGAAAGTTTTGTGAAGCCATTGCACAGCATGTAGATCGTGGACGTCAAGTAATTGGTCTTGCTAGGTCAGAAATATGATACTGGGCAGAATACGGGTAAACTCCTGGAAGAATCTCTCACAAGGACGAAGAACTCAAACTTCTCAGCTGATATCTCCCAGAGGTCGACACCATAGATATTGACAGCGAAGGAGTCTGCGTGACTTGTTAGTCTGTAGCCGTTCGACTGTCTGATTCCACGTGTGAAGGTGTCTGAAAGATCCTAGGGGTAGGACTCACGGACGTTTAATGCCTAAGTGACCATTGATGACAGCTTCAAGTTGTATCAGCATAAGAAATACTGTTCTGGCAAGTGACCTGTCTCAATCACCCATGCGAGGAACATGAGACCTAGCAATGCGCAACTTCATGTCTCAGCCTCTTTTCAAGATTATAACTACGAATGTAATCGAGTGGATATACACAAACCGTCGTCAAAGCCGAGGCCACCAGAGAGACATTTCTTGGTGTAGAATCTTTGCAACAACGCAGTAGTTTCCAAAGTTCTTCCAACGCCGAAAATCAGATAGTTCTCGAAGGCTTCCCGTTGAAGTGGATTTTCGAAGTCTACGACATAACCATCAGGAGGTGACAGCACGGTCCGCACACCGTTCGTCAGAGGAAGAGTGTCCATCGAACCACTCGCAATGGCAAACACAATTTAAGTGTAATGATTGTACAGTTCTCAAGACTGTGCATCAGAGATCGAGGTCCTTCATGGATTGCGAGGCACAAGGTATACAATCATATGCCGCAACTTCCGACAGAGTACTCAAGTATTTAAATACACTATAAATACAATACAATATAAATATATTTCCATATTTCCCCAGAGAAATACAATATATAGTAGTATACATTACATTATTTTATATACAAATTTTATAATAAATATGTAAAATATTATCTTAAAAAGTATTAAAACTTTATA